>PVLD010000241.1:0-334311 GCA_004027595.1 Dinomys branickii | reverse complement strand
GTCTTCTGTGGATGGGCACTTGGGTTGCTTCCACATTTTAGCTATTACAAATTGTGCTGCTATAAACATGGGTGCACATATATCAGAGTGATATGATGTTTTTAGATCTTCTGGGAAAATACCCAGAAGAGGAATAGCTGGTTTAAATGGAACCTCTAGACCTAATTTGCGGAGAAATCTCCAAACGGCTCTCCACAGAATATCTTTTAGTGATTTTTGCAATGCTGGTTTGGCACTCGTGAAATTCTTCAGTTGTTCTTTGTCGTGGAAATATTTTATTTCTCCATTGAATTTGAGGGATAGTTTTGCAGGATACATCAGTCTGGGTTGGAAGTTGTTTTATCTCAGAATCTGTAATATCTCGCTCCAAGCTCTTCTTGATTTCATGGTTTCCATTGAGAAGTCTGCTGTGATTCTGATGGGCTTTCCTTTATAGGTGATCTGTTTCATTTCTCTAGCAGCTTTTAATATTGTGTTCTTTTGCTGGATATCTGGGATCTTGACTATTATATGTCTGTGTGTGTTTTTCTTTGGGTTATGTATCGTTGGGGTTCTATATGCCTCGATTAACTGTACCTCAGTATCTTTTACCTTGTTTGGGAAATTTTCTGCTATTATTTCAGCAAATATTCTTTTTGTATCATTTGTGTGATCTCCTGCTGTTTCACTCCCTCCTATTACTCGAATATTATTGCGTTTTGCCTCATCTTGCAGCTGTTGGATTGATTTTTCTTGTGTCTTTGATAATTTAATGAGATCCTTCCTTTCATACTCATAAGCTGCCATGCTGTCTTCAAGGTCTGAAATTCTATCTTCGGTTTCATTTAAGTGGTTTTGCAAGCTTTCCATGGAAGTTTTGAAATTCTGGCAATCTCTTTGGACCTGTTTCATTCTTGGCAATTCATTCCTAAATTGCTCTTGTAACGTTCCCATTTGTTTCCTATTTTCTTGTAATCTTTTATCTATTTCTTCTCTATGTGTATGGAACATTTCTTCCATTATAGTTTTCAGTTCGTTTTTTGTCTGAGAGATCATTGCAGGTATGTGGCTTATTTCTGCTTTAAGCTCTTTTATGGCCTGTTGGAGTTGTTTCATTTCGGATGCAATAGTTTCATAACTTGCAAGTATGTGGCTTCCTAGTTCCCCTGTATCCTCGCATTCAGGACTTGTTCTGGGTGGGGTTGAGTTCTGAGACTACGTTTTGTTCTTCTGTCTTCCCATTTTTGGGTATCAGATTCAAAATATTGAGCAATAAATTACCCAGGCAGTTCACCAGGCAAAGGTCTGCTGCAGAGGCTGCTCCAATGACTCCTTCTCTTCGGGAGAATGTCCCTTAAGCTTTCTGCTGAGAGTTCTGCTTAAAAGGCTGTTCAGATGCTGGTTTGCTACTCCCTACCCAGAGACCTGGGTGAGGTGTGTAAGACCGCTCCCCCGCCCTCCCAGGTTTCCCTGCAGGTATAGGGACGGATCTCCTCCCCCACTCAGTGATCCAGTCCCCACTCGTTCATCCGGTCGTAAGTGCAGATAGCTCACCAGTTTTCGGAGTCCCTGCTGGCAGGAAGGTTCCAAAGTGCCAGTTTTTTGTGCTATGCTCGGGATCCGCCGCTCGCCGCCACTTCTGTTTCCTTGCGCTCTCCGGGTCTGGGGGAGGGAGCGGGATGCTCCGCTCCTCTGTGCTCCTCGCGCCGCCTCTGCCACGGACTGTAGGCCGCTGAGGGCCTTGGCTGCGCAGCCTGCCCGATGCGCGTGAGATCCGAGATTGCCCAGCGTTGCCGCTGCTAGAAAGCTGATTTCTGACGGGAGTCGCTGGAAAGCTGTGCCGGTTCGGGAGGCGGGAGGGATCGAGCTGGCTGTGCCCCCAGGGCGCTCGGACCCAGCCAATCTTCCTCTCCACGTGGAGCGTCTCTGGTGCCCAGCGTCTGGGGTTTTCCCTTGTCTCGCCACGGCAGTTTGCGCCGCCCTACTGCGTATCCCCCGGCAGCTCAGAGAAACACGTTCAGTTTGATCTTCCCAGCCGAGGTCCCGGCATTCACGCTCGCCAAGTCTGTCCCGAGCTGGTGGTGTTTATCGAGGAGGATCGCTCCTTTGCTGCTCACCTGGTCGCCATCTTCCCGGAAGTCCGGGATGTAACTTTTGAATGCAATAATTTATATAATTAACTTAAAATGGTTTCTCTGTTTATTGAACTGTGAAGTTTGACATATAACAAGAAAATAGCAAGGAAAGACCATGCTTATATTAGATGTGACCATAATGCAACTACTATTTTATATTTTAATTATGGCACGACAATCTGCTTCATTTTAATTCCCAGAGATTGATCTTTGAAGACATCATTAGTAAAATTTTTGAACCCCCAGAAATTGTTACATTATATGGCATAATTAAATCATGTGTAGGCATCAGTTTCAGAGGCATTACAAAAAAGTCACATTTTTTGAAATTAAAATTACATGATATGTGGTTTGAAAAAACTCCCATGTGAAAAGCTGGTCCTCAAGCAACAATGATCAGTGACACGACCTTTGGGAAGGGAGTACACGACAGAGCTCCAAATTCATTGATCCACTGATCCACTGATATGTCCACAGTTTAATGAACTAACCAGGCCCATGGAATCTTGCAGGAGGAAGTAGGGGCTAGCAGGAGGAAGTGGGGGCTAGCAGGAGGAAGTGGAGGTTAGCAGGAGGAAGTGGGGGCTAGCAGGAGGAAGTAGGGGCTAGGAGGAGGAAGTGGGGGCTAGGAGGAGGAAGTGGGGGCTAGGAGGAGGAAGTGGGGGCTAGCAGGAGGAAGTGGGGGCTAGAAGGAGGAAGTAGGTCCTGACAGGAGGAAGTAGATCCTAACAGGAGGAAGTAGGTCCTAGCAGGAGGAAGTAGGTCCTCGAAGGAGGAAGTAAGAGCTAGCAGGAGTAAGTAGGTCCTAGCAGGAGGAAGAACAGGCTAGCAGGAGGAAGTAGGTCCTAAAAGGAGGAAGTGGGCCTAGCAGGGGGAAGTAGGGGCTAGAAGGAGGAATTAGGAGCTAGCAAGAGGTAGTAGGAACTAGCAGGAGGAAGAAGGTCCTAGCAAGAGGAAGTAGGAGCTAGCAGGAGGAAGTAGGTCACTGGGGATAGGTACTTTTACCCCTCCCACCACTTCCAGTTGTTTCTTTCTTTCTTTCCCTCCTCTTCTCTTTGTCCCTCCTCTCTCCCTCCCTTCATCCTGCTCCTCCTTCATGGCTGCCGATCTGCTGCATGTCACATTACTACTGTGATGTTCTTTTTCACCACAAGCTCATAAACAGCAGCCAAGTGATCATGGACCTAAATGTCTGAAACCATGAGCCCCAAAAGATCTTCCCTCTTTTAAAGTTCTTTACTGCAGCAGCTTTGCCACAGTGATGTAAAGTGACAAACAGGTTGCTAACTGAAAACAGGTGCTGAGGAAGGGGGTCACTTCTCTGACTATACCTGAGTACGGAATTCGGAAGACTTGAGAACTGGTGCACAAGAGGGGAGCACAGAAACTTTTGAAGATGCGGGCTAGAGAAGGCTGAGACTGCTAAAATCAGGGCTCAGTGAGTGGGGGTTGAAAAGGCCAGAACCAGGACAGGAATGTGGACAGTAAAGGCCAGGCACATGAGGCTGCAAACAGAAGTGAGAATTCTCTTGGAAACCAGAGCAGTGGCCATTTATGTTAAGTTCTGATGACGAACTTGTCTATATTTTGCCCGTGCTCTAAGATGCTGTCTGAGGTCTAGTTTCAAAATAACAGACCAAATTATCTGGGGGAGCAAGTTTCATGGAAACAGAGTACTCAGACTATGAAGTGGACTGCTTTTAACAACATTTACAGTGAGAATCAGAAGCTAAGAATAAGTGAATAGACATTTAAAAACCTGATTTGGCAACAAATGCATGTAAAACTGCAGTCACAGTAAGTGTGCTTATATAGACATTAACATCACCAAAAAGAAGCTAAAACTTTGCACTGGAAAAATAGGACCCATGGCTTAAAGCCATCTCAGAAATCAGCAAAACTCCACTGCTTGCAAGGTCAAAGGTGTGAAAGTGTAAACTTTTCCTTTGAAAAGGGAGCATTTGGGCACCGTTTCATGACAGGCTGCCTATGATGCAGCGGTGCTATCACCACCCACGGTCCAAGCTGGCCCTGCTACTAGTTCTGCTGGTGCACCATCAGCATGGTGCTGGTTTGCATGTGTGCAGAATGGAAGAGGGTTGAGGTCACAGAGCAGCCCTCTGAAATTTCAAAGTAATCTGTGAGGACAAGCCTGATGGGGCAGGATCGAAGTCTCTGAGGGCAGACTCTGAGAGGGTAGCATGTGAAACTGTGAGTGAAACTGAAGTTAAACTGGAGAACCCAAGAGATTAGAAATCTCAGCAATGCAGAGCACCTGCCACAGTAGTGAACAGAGACAGCCTGAGAGTGGCTATGTGGGCTGCAGCCAACAAAATGATAGGGACGGGGCTGCCAAGGCCTTCTGCGCACATATCACTGCATGTGCAGTGAATCCTGAACATAGAACCACATATTTGCTCCACCAGGCTGCAGTCTTTTGGTCTGATCCTTCCTTACCCTTCTCCTATTTCTCTCCTTTGTAATGAGGATGGTTACCCTGGCCATGTCCTTCAGTTACAGCTGGAAGTATGTAGCCTATTTTCCCTCCTTCCCTCCCTCCCTCCTACCCTGCCTTCCTCCCTCCCTCTCGCCCTCCCTCCCTCCCTCCCTCCCTGCCTCCCTCCCTTCCTTCCTTCCTTTATTTCTATAATGGGCTCACAGAAAGCACTTATTCTGAGTCTCAATGGACACAATGGACTTAGATTTTGAGCAATGCTTTTGGTAACTCTGAAGATATATGAGATGCATTTGGCATTATGTCATAGACATGAGCCTTTGAGGCCCAGGGTTGGAATGTTCAGTTTGAAATGAGATGTCCCCCGAAAGCTTATGTTGAAGCCTTCTTTCCAAGTGCAGTAGTGTTCAGAGGCAGAGACTTGGAGAAATGACTGGAGAGTGGGAGTTTTAGCCGCGTTTGTGGACTGTTCCCCTGCCACAGTTATAGCTCAATAGGCTGCGGAGAGGAGGGGAAGTATAAGCTGGTGGAGAAAGCAGTGCATTCAGGCTGGGCCTGCAAAGGCGTACTTTCCCTCCGGCCCCTCGCTAGTCTTTCTCCCCAGGGCAAGGTATGACATAAATCGGTACAGTAACATCATTCCCTGTTGCAATCACTTGCCCTGCAGCTATCATTAGGAATTGCAAACCTGTAGTGGCTGTGCTCCAGCAAGGGGCTGCAAACATCAAGGTTCTGAGAAGGATTTTTAGATCACAAAACAAACATTATCAAAAGAGATAATTTCAAAATATTCTACCCACCAAATAATATAAGTGAATAATAAGACAAGACCTGACACCAACCTTGGGTGACTTTGTAAATAAATAGACATTTTCACTAAAGAAGGAAAAGGGAACACACTTCAAAAACACTGCAAGTTTTATGGATAATTTGTTACGGTGAAATGCGTTGGCTTTATAAAAATATTTAGGTTGTTGAAATGTATGTGTGTGTGTGTGTGTGTGTGTGTGTGTATATATATATATATATATATATATACACATACATGCTGTAGACTTATGGGTAAAACTTAAATATATGAAAACAGTAGAAGAAAACAGAGCAAAATCTTTATAAAAGTGGTCTAGGAAAAGAGTTTTGGATAGTACCTCCAAAGCACAGGAAATGAAGAATAAAGTAGACAAAGGAACTTCCTGAAAGCTTTTACACATAAGAGGTAATAAACAACAAAGGAAAAAGCCAGCCTATAGAATGGGAGAATATATGTGCAAACTGTACAGCAGATAATGGGTTAACACCCAAATATATAGGAACATTGGAAACTCAAAACCAGTAACCTCAAATAACTCAACCTGAAAGGGAGAAAAAGCCCACAGTAGACATTTGTTAAAAGAAGGCATACAAATGGTCAGTGGTATGTGAACAATGCTTAATATCAAGAATAATCAGTGAAATACAAATTATAACCACAATGAGACACTACCTGACACACATGACAGTTACAATAACTTTACCAAAATGGCCAGAGGCAGGAGTTGGTGGTGAAGATGTGAAGAAAAGGAAACACTTCCGTGTCTGTGAGGAATGTACATTAGCACAGCCATTGCCGAAAAGAGTGGAGGGTATCGAAGAGCTACAAACAGAACTTCCATGCGACCCAGAAAGCGCACTTATGGATGCATATTCCCACTGCAACGAAAATCAGCCTGCCAAAGAGCTATCATGTCTGATGAAGCACTATTCACAAGAGTCAAAAAATGACAGTAACCTGTGTCTATCAACTGACAAAGAAAATGTGATACATACACACAGCTAAAAATTATTTGACCATAAAAATGATAAAACCTTGTCACTTGTGAAGCATGAATGCAAGTGGAGATCGTTTTGTTAAATGAAATAAGCCAGGCACATAAACACCAGTACTATATAATCTCATTTTTGTGTAGAAGTTCAAAACATTCAAACTCATAGAAGTTGAGATTAGAAGGGTAGTTAACCAAGGCTGGGAGGGTAGAGGACAGGGAGGATGAAGAAAGACTGGTCCGTGGCACAGCGTTACAGTTAGGTTGGAGGAATATATCTGGGGTTCTGCTGTGCATCAAAGTGGACCCTGTCAACAGTGCATTGCACAGTCAAGGGGGGCCTTGGAATGATCCCGCACACCTTGATTTGTCATTATACAGTAAATATATGTATGTATCAGAATGTCATCCTGTACTGGATATGTAGTTCTTCTAATTTTCTTACAGCAAAGAGGTATATTCTTTTAAGAGTTAAAACTATTTCATTAATTTTTCATAAAACATTTCAGAAAGTATTCTAAACTTGACTAGTCTCTTATATAAGCAGGATCTTTAAAAGCCTCAATTTCCATACTTAGGTAACATAAATATTCTTTACTAGGCATTTAGGATAATTTTCTTGCACTGAATGGCTTCAAGCAACTAACTTTTAGGTCCTGTTTTGTGTTACAGAGTTATCTCCACTTCCCTTACTATCAGCCCGCCACCCTTGTTCGTAGACGGACCTCATTTGTTACTACATAAGCACTCGTCCTACTTGTTTTCCCTTCCTCCCACACAACTTCTGCACTATTAAATTAAAAGTGAAATACATTTTGCATTGTAGTTCATTTCCTCAAAGCAAATATGCATTAAGGTTTACATATAATATATATCGTCGTGCACACTGTGATAAGCATTTGAAACGGCAATCTACCGCCTGGTGGGGGTGGGGGCGAGATTTTAGACAGCTGAGTCGGCTAGAAGTGGAGCCTTCTGATGGGTAAAATGTCAATTCAATTAACTGGTGCTATACAGTCCCCCCTCGTTCGCACGATACGGACAGGCCTAAGTAAAAGAGTGAAAGAGTCTCATATGCTACAAAATATAAAAAATACAATGATGAAATAATTTTTCAACGCTTTTAGTGCTGATTATATTCTAAACCTATCTCCATAAATATAAGCAAAATTTTGTATGACCTAAATGTACAATTTAATCTAAAGCTAAAACAGAAATACTGAAAACTTTGACTTCACAGTTTGACAGCATTATTTTAGCATCATTATTTAAATTCAGATTATTTTCTATTTTATTTGCCTTTGTTATTCTGCAAAGTAAAATAAGCCATAAGCCAGCCGTAGTCTCCTTTGCTCTGCTGATTAATAGTGTCTCATATTTGGTATCAGCAAATCTCTTTGGCCTGATTCAGAGGAACATTATCCTTCATTAGGGAGTCGGATTTCATGCTATCACAAAACAGTGTGGTGGGAAGAGACATCAGAAATCATTGGTCCACTCCCTTTATTTTAGAGATTAGAAGGGATTTTGGAAGGATGCAGCCTTTTGAAAAATCTCTTCTGTTCTGATTAAAGTTTATCCTTTTGTGGATCATTTAAGTTTCCTATGCCTTCTTTATAAAAACAGTCTCACACTTACCTATAGAAGGCAAACTAACTGCTACTGTACTTAAGATGGGCATTATCATACTGTGGGAAGAAAGTGACCAGGATAACTTGTTTTAACTTTTATACATAGTAAAACAGTCAGGTCTTTCCTTCATTACATATTATTGGGACAGCTGAGGGTATTTTAGGAAAATACTATTTTTGTAGTATTTATAAGAAATACTTTTGTAAGCATATTTTTCTTATGGGTAATATAAAATATGATAAATAAAATATATGTGCATAGTAATTATACCACTATTCAGAGATTGAAAAGTTTAAGATATTGGTATTTTGTTTTTCCCCTATGCTTTGAGTGTGTAAGCATGGATACAGAAACCCAGTTGCAAGCTTAATTACTATTTCAAAAAAGATTTTAAAAAGGATTTTTTTGTTGTTGTTAGTTCTGAAATAATTCCAAGGACAGGCCTATTGATTCTTTCCCAAAATGCTATCCTTCAGTGTCCACTATTAAGGATTTGCTTACCTGGGGAAGAAAAATATGAATTAGAAAAAGTAAAAATTCACCATATTTTAAGCCTGGAAAATTGTAGAAAGAATGAAAGTCTTTGCCAAGGACCATCTGCAGCAACATTTCTTTCCTAAGTACCTGCATCAGACCCTGGCCACAGATCGTTTTGTAAAGTGTCTCACATACGACAAAGTGTGATCAAGAAAGAGGAAACCGAAATATGCTTACAAAGTGATTTCACTTCCTGTAGCGATTGGAAATAAACCGAGAGTTGGAAACCTCCCCTGTTTGAGTTAGCTTTGCTGCCGTGACAAAATACCTCAGATAAACAAGCTAAGAGGAAGGAAGACTTTTGGGGTTTCAGCACTTGTACCCTTGGAGCTCTTGTCTCTGGGTCCATGGTGAGGCAGAGCGTCATGCCAAGTGAGCGTGCATTTGAGCCAGGAGGCTCATCTGATCACAGACGGAAGCCAGAGGGACAGAGGAGAGCAGGGTCTAGGGACCAGCTGTACCCTTCCGGGACACCCCCCGTGGCCTACTTCCTCCAAGTGGGCCACACTTAGTATTTCTACCACCTCGCAATAATGTCAGCAAATTGTGATTCTATCAGTAGGTTAATTTATTGATGGAACCAGAATTTTCATGTTCCAATCAGTTCCCCAAAGCCTCATCTCTGATCATTTTCCCACTAGAGACCAAGCCTTCAGCCCACCAGCTTTTAGGGAACAGTCCACACATCCAAAGCCTTACTGTCTGTGTGTGGTGGCAGGCCACAGGCTGAGTGGCAGCAGTGGGTAGCAGCAGAAAGGTCAATGCGAGCCCGTTTATCACTAGGCAGATGCCTGAGAGTGTCTCCACGCCCACGCCATAGAAGGGCACATGACTCAGCTGTAGTATGTGCTGTGAACACACAAAAGGGTCATTGATCTGAGTACTAGCAGGTGTCTACTTTGCGCACACAAAGACCAGCATGAATCTTTCCGTGCCCAAATTTATAATGACGTAAGAGCCCCAACCTTTTGCTCTTATGATGATTTCAAGGATGAGGAGATTATTTAAGAAATTCAATATTTACCCAAAAATAAACAAACAGAAATTGATAGTTTGAATTCTTGGATTGTTTTGATAGAATGATTAAGTTAGTCATTTCTTCCACCCCCAGAAGGTACATAGTTCAAAGACTGGAATTCAGAGAGAAAAATTCAGGGGTTTGATAATGCAAAAAACGGACTGCTTACTTATCTCTGTGTCTCCCCCTTATGTAATGAGTTGAAGTTCCAAATTCACTTCATATACATTTGTTTCCCTTACATTTCTCTAGGTAATGTTCACACTAGAGTGCCATACATTAAATGTAGGACATTGTATTATTACTTATAAAATCAGAGATATTATGTGCAATTTTAATGAAGTTTCCTTTTGTCTACTTAGATTTGAATTGTGTCTAAAATCTCTGATGCCAACACGCCACTGTTCAAAATCTAATAAAAAGTCTGCGGATAGATCACTTTTGTTCTGCTTTTGGGAGGAATAGGACAAAAGACACAGTCTTATTTTGGGTAAGAATTTTAGCAAAAATAGTGTCTTTATGTAAACAGCTTAAAATCATAGTGAAGGCACAAAGTTGTTATTGTTGTTGCTTAAATTTTATTTTTAGTTAAAATCTGAACTCTTCTGTTGCGTTTAAAGAATATCTATAACGAAGATAAACAAAAGGCAGTGGGTCTTTTTCCCAACCAGAAGTAGATTTTAATGTTCCACGTTCTTTTTAACAGGGGCATTTTCCTGGATGCTACATTCAGGAGTCTTGCCTTTGAATACTGCCTATCTTTTAAGCATGTAAACTATAATTAGTTGTTTAGATTGGTAATTTAGGTTCCCCCTCTCTTTGAAGAGGTTCAGATAAGTTGAAGTCATTAAAACTCATCAGAAACACTTGAGATTCAAAAATATGATGCCTTGAAAAAATGTAAAGGAAATTTTTTTAATGTATGAAAAACTATCATTCTTTTATCAAATCTTTATTTCATCACTTAGGTAATTTATAAGTTGTTCTACATATAAGTAAGAAGGTTATCTGTACTAAAAATATTATTTTCTTCAGTATACATTATTTAGACAGTTTTATTAGACATATCATGTTTTGTAACTCTGAATCCAAACTCAGAAAATGAAGAGTCATGAAATAAAGCAATGCCATGTTAGGCACAGAAAAGGTGGAGAGCAACATGACAATTGAAACTGGGATTCTGAAAATAATACATTTGAATTTCATTTGGGGAATATACAAACTATTGAGCACTAAAGATAACTGGCTAAAATAACCTTGTAAAATATATAATTATTTACAATACATTTTCAATGTTTGAAAAAAGAAAACATAAGTTACTTGAACCTTAATAATAATAATTGTATTTATTTCATGTTTAACTGGCACTATTTTTGTACCTTATTTGTAAGTAGAAGGATTAGCATACTTGGTTCACTTGCTATAAATTGTAAAGCTGGTAAATGTTAAATTAGGTTGCAAACTTGAGGCTTAGGGTGGATAATAACATCTTAAATGGAACTTCAAACTGAAAAATATTTTATGAGTGTTAATTAATTTTAATATAAAAATTCATTTCATCTTATAATAATAAAGTATTGTTTTGTAAAAGCAAAATAAAAGTATACTTTTCTGTAACAAAAATATTACTGACAAGCGTGGAATTATTTTACATTTTCTCAACTCTGTCCAGCTATAGAAAAAAAATGGATAATTTCATTTTCAGTATTCACTAAAAGAGCCTTTGGAGAATTCCACTGCATTCTGCTATGAAAATGACAGAAAAAAGAAATATCTCAATATAGTTAAGAAAGTAGTTTTGACCTTAGAGTGACACCAGAAAGATCTCAAGAATTCCCAGAATTTTATATAACCCCTGGATTGGAAGATCATTACAGTTCTGCTTTGTAAAAGGCTGTAATCTTAAAAATTGGTCATTTACATACCTGCAACTAGGTTTCTTAGTGGGTATTTCAGATTTTTTTCAAGCCATCTTGAGTCATTAAAAAAAAGCCTAGAGAAGACAAGGAAAATTCAGAAAACTGCAGGTATAAAAATATACAATAGCAGTAACAGGAGTGCACAGTAGAATATTTCCGAAGCCGACCTACATAGAATCAGACCTATGCTTGAAGCTGGATAGGATACAGATGGCATAAATGCATGATTGGATATTGATTAGTTCAAAGTCACCAACTAGAAGCTGACAGATGATTAAATATTTGCCAATGTAAGTCCGGTCCTATAACTTAGAGCCAAGCGAAGATATTTGCCTATGGATTGCTATTAGAGATCTCTACCCAGTTTTCTTAGAATATATGCTAAAACAATTGGAAAACAGGCAAAGCCAATATTGTAAAAGTGATACACTTTTCAAATATTCCACAGAAGGGATGAGACTCAGACTTAATTCACCAAGTCCTTGAAGAGGGACAAAAGTTCCATGTCTCCTGAAAACTCCCGAAGTAGCGGTGAACAGGTCAGTCTTTCCAGTCCCCAGTGACCCTACATGATGACAGGATGATGTCTAACATTTCTGAAACTCTACTCACAGTGCAGTGAGTGGCAGAAAATGTAGATTGTATTATAAAAGGTGTGTGCTATTACTAAAAGCAAATAACAAAATATATTTTCCATCTTAATTTTCTTAGAAGATGTTCTGACTTTTATCCTTACCTTTGGTGTAGCATTACAACCCTCTTAAAATATACATTTCAGAATGACACAATTGCTCAAAAACAAAGAAATGCTGATAACTATGAATCTTGGTTTCCTTTTGGTGAAGAGAGGAGAGGAAAGAGACTCATTCAGGAATCCATGGCTGGGAATTAAGGAGTATGAAATGAGGTATATGTCTTAGGAAAGGAAAAGCTTACAAAATTGTCTGATGGAGACAAGATTAATGTGTGTACTCATGCAGCAGGCATAACAATCAAAGAAAGAAGAAGAGGACTGTATGTGGGATAAGAAGCACAGAGAGGTCACAGAGCAGCTGTCACTCTCTACAGTTAGAGAAACACTCATCTCCAACACTGATGTGCAGTAAATAGGAAATTCTAAACAAATTATCAGTGTCAGATGTCATTAAAAGAATCCCAAACTTGGGGACATTTTAAGTATAAGCTTTAAATGCTCTATAAGATCTTACACTACATATTGACGGCCTTTACATTACACTTCAAAGAATATATGAAAATCATACTGAAACTTAGTTTTATTAGATAGTGGTATTTTCCATAAGGATTATGCCATAATTATTAATTATCCCTTACTTCAATTACTTAACTGAAAACAATGCAAGTTATGGCTAACTGTAGAAAAATATGTCCAAGAAATAAGAACAAAAGTCTGAGAGTATTTAGAGCATCAGATTAACAGTGTTTATTACATTAGAATTTTACATTTACATGGCCACTTCTCTTTGCCTGAAATGTGAATCTAACTGACTCCTATGTATTCTTCAAAACAGTTCTCAGATATTCTACTAAGCTTTCATTTCTAATGAATGAGTTCTGTAATATAAAAAGAATGGACAGTTTAGCATTAGTATAATGTTTGAGAATTAGTGTAAGGAATGTCAAATAAACATTGATAACAGTTATGAATCTTGGTGGGTTGAGAAAGTTTCATAAGAGAGCAAACAACGTTCTTGGTGCAAAATGAGCATCACTGTTAATGAATTTCCTCTCCTTAACCATCACTCCCAGCAAGATGATATCCAGTCCTTCCTCACAGCTTCACTTTTTCAGCAAAGAGTCACTGACTACACATGCACTAACTGAGAAGGGTGGAAAAGAGTAGGTCCGAAGGACAGAAAAAAAGACAAAAAGATTTAAAAAGTAATAAAAAAACCCTCTGCCCTCATAAATGAATATTTCATTGGGAAAAAGCAGATAATGAAGTAAAACTGAAAAATGTGCAAAATAATAACACTTGCTAAGGAAAAATAATAGAAAAAGAAATAGAAAATGTGGAAATGAGAAAAGGCATTGAGCTTTCAGACAGGTCGTCCAGAGGAGACCTCACATTTTCATAGATGACATCTGAATTGAGATCTGAGCAGAGCTATAGAAAGAGCTGAAGACTGGCAGCGTTTCTGCGAAAGAAAGAACAGGTTCTCTTCCACAGTATATTACCAAAGTACTACCGTAATTATTCCTAAGTGTTTCTGCATGCTTTTCCAGACTACCCAGTGCCTAGTGGTAGGAAATGTGTCCTATTTATCTTTTTCTATTGCCAACAGAGAGCAAGGTGATCACCACTGATAAACAAGCAATAGTAGAAAAATTCAGTTTATTTCTTTTAAGCACATGAAAACCTTTGTAAATACTGGAACATTTAATTAGAGACTATAACCCAAATCAATTTTCAACCTATATATCTAGAAATAAATAACTCTTTATTTCCTAAAACATTTATTGGGTACATAACTTCTCTACTTTGCCTGTGTAATGACACTAATTGCACACCATTTCTCTCATTCTTGGGAAAATACAAACTTCAGCATTCACATGATTGTGTCTTGTGGTTCAAACAGCACTAGATTCTGAAGCACAGGATTACGATCTTGGCAGGTCAAGGACTTACCACAGTTTTTTCAGAGAGGAGGGAAAGGTCATCGTCCTTGTTAGTAGAGATAATTCAGATAGAGTCTCATTTGAGGGTAATTAAAGAGATATAAGCAAGGACACAACCAAACAACACTTTATATTACAAGTAGACCTATCTGCAGAATTGGAATGTAGTTTTGTCTATGAAAAGCAGAGAAGTTCTTTGAATTTGTTTTCCTATAGACGTCGGAGGAATATTACATCTATTGCTGTCCAAATAGGTTTTTAAGAAGGTGAAAGGAAGAATGAATAACACAGAAAAGAAAAAAAAAAACCTGAGATTAAAAATCAACCAAAGGAAAGAGAAAGAGGTGATAAAAAACTAAGAATACACGATTGGATTTACACTTAGAAAAATAAAGGACAGAATTGGAAAAGGCAAAGGCTAGACGAGAGAGGTGGTAGTTCTTGCAACCTAAAGAAGAGACATTTTACCACAAAAAAGTCATTTCCACTATACAAAGTCAAGAAACAGTAGATACCGAGAAAGTAATAGACAATAATACAACTATACATCTTTCCAATTGTTTTTAAGTTCCATGAAATAGACCCAAATTATCACTACATTTAAAGGAGAAAAGCCGTAAATGGAGACTGGTACTGTACAGCCCGACAGACTTTGATAAATAAAGCTAAAACCTTTAAAAGAAAGAAGTACTACCAGACTGGCTTCAGACTGGCGCTTGAGAAAGTCAGTGGTTTAATGGGATGGAATTTTAGAAGAAAATGTTGCCAGTCCTGAATTGCGTACACATCAGCAACTCCCTTATGCGCACATAGAAGTGAAACACATCCTAAGGTATGTATGAGATCAGAAATAGTGGCATCAATGAATCTTAGATTAAAAATTGATATATTTTGATTAGGTAGCCCAAAGCAATGGTGATTTATAATTTAAAACAAACGTTGTTATATGAATAGATTAATAACTCTTCACTCTATAAGAATAATAAAGTCTATAAAAAATCATTTTCTGGTCAGTTCTACAATCTAAAACATGAGGTTTAAGTCATGTAATGTTACTTCTAGCTGTTTTCCTGTAAAAGGAAGTAACTCTTGAGCACACATTCTTCATCATGAGGACAAATACAATTATTTCCCCCTAAGCTGGTAGAAGCTTAAAATATGAAGTAGTGCTTTCATCTCCAGACACTTGCAAATAATAACTAAACTATGCAGTTGTGCTGTTAGGTTCCATGAATTATTAAGCTACAGTTTTGTTTTGGTTTATTTGACCCTTGAAAAGCTATTACTAGCTAGGAACAACATAAAAGAACTTTAATAGTGAACAGATTTAACTCATGCATTTCTCAATAATTAAAATTTTCTTGACTCATTGTACCACTGTGATATTATTGAGAAATAACAATAAATAATTTAAATGTGATATGATATCTTTTAATTTCTTGAAAATCAAGATATGTCATTTCTTCAGTGACTCTGAGAGATTCCATATGTGGACGTATAAACATTCAGAAGTACAGTATGGTTTAAAAGCATACCGGGCCCCAGGGAGCCCAGGTGAGGCATGTGGGTGGAGGGTGGCCCTCCCCTCACTGCCACCCCGACTGAGGTGAACTGCTTGGGAAGGCCCAGAGACCAGAACGAATGACGGTGCCAGAACGGGACCCAACGGCGGGGCACAGGATTGACAGGTGATGCTAGTGTGTGAAAAATCCTTTTTTTTTTTTTTTTTTGACACTGGGGATCAAACTCCTGACCTCAGGCTTGCCAGGCAGGCGCTTATGCTGATGAGCTACATCCCTCGTGAAGCACAGAAGTAACAACAACAATATGAGCCGACATGTGACTGAGGCCTCAGAGCTGGCAACCAGCCCCGGAGAAATCCACCCAGGACTTGGCAACTACCCTTCTTTCATCTTTTTCTTCTTTCTTCTCCTTCTTTTTCATTTCCCCCTCTTTCCTTCTTTCTTTGTGTCTTTTGCTCTTTTTTCCCTCCGTTTTCTAAATGGTTGGGGAGAACTCCAACCACAGAGAACTGGTCCCGTCCTCAACACCCAGAGACCAAGTTGACATAATTCCTCAAATACCCTTTCATTCTTTCTTTCTGCCTCATTCTATGAGTCCCCAACTCTTGCATGATCATCCTTTGTATAGCATGCTGGCTTCTGCTTCCCTTCTAGTTATCTTTGTTTTATACACTACGTTCCTGAAATTTACCCACCACAGGTAAAACCACTGTACCAAGGTGAAACGCTTTGCATACAAAGTCCTAACTTACAATTTGTTCTGTTATATAACTACAGACTCTGCTCGTATGGTCTAAAGTACAAAATAAGTCATTACCATAATTTATCAGTATCTAAATTTGGCTTGATGTTATTTTTATTGCTAATTTTACAACTTAACTAGGATATATAATACCTGCTGTAATCAGTTGTTCCCCCTTCTGTAACAATACTGGGAAGCTCTGTGGTAATAATCTCACCACAGCACTACAACAAAGGACCAGGGACTGAGCCAAACAAATATCAACATCCCACTCTTCATTAATTTGGATCATAGGACCCTGTAACAGATACATACCAAGAATCTCCTTCACAAAAAGACATTCCTAAGGAACTGACTTTTCCTAGAAAGGCCTTGATACTGGTGATATAGTAGCCTACTAGAAAAATCCACAAGGATAAAAACAGGAAACAAAGCACTTTCTGAAATAGAAAATTACAAAACAAAAAAGCAAAATGTGATCTGAGATCACTAGCCCACCCAGAACAAGTCAAAGAGACATAGACATAGAAGAAACTGAAAGATACACCACTGATATTTTGAAATGGTAGCAACCAAAGTAAAGAAACAAATGGATGATGCTGTATAGGAAATTGGATAAGAAATAATCACTCAGGTATAAATAGAAATGGTAGAAATGGTAGCATTTATAAAGAAATTGTTCAGCAAATCTAGAGTAGAGATAGATAAAAAATAGATAATGACAGGAAAAGATGGAAACAGTGAATAATCAATATAGAAAATAAATAGAATGCATAAAAAGATTAAAACAGATAGTCAGAAAAATAAAAATTCCATTGAAAGCTGGCAAAACCAGTTGAACAAAACTGAAAACAAAACTTCAAACCTTGAAAACAGTATGATGACTAGTAATCATGAAAGGAAAGATCTCCTGAAAATAACAAAAAATCAGGAAATAATAATTCAACAACTGCAAGATAACAAAAAGAAAAATAATATAAGAATAATAAGTATCAATGAAAAAGTGGAAGTCAACTAAAATGACATTAAAAATTCATTTGCAGAAGTAATAGCAGAAAATTTCCCAAGCATGGGAAAATGTCTGACATGCAGTTAAGTGAGGCATATAGAAACCTAGACAGTCATGACCAAAGTAAGGTACACCTATACATATAATAATCAAGATCCCAGAAATCCAGCACAGGAACAGAATATCTAAATAATATGTTTTTTTTAGAAAAAATAATAAAACAGATCACTTATAATGGAAAGCCCATCAGAATCACAACATATTTCTTAGTACAAACCCTCAAGCCAAGAAGAGCTTGGAATGGAGCATGCCAAGCCCTAAAAGAAAACAGCTTCTAACCTATATTACTGTACCCTACAAAAATATCTTTCAAAACTGATGGAAAAAAAGATATTTCTATGACAAAGAACTGAAGAGATTCATGACGAGCAAAGAAACACTACAAAGGGTGCTGAAAAAATTTTTAGACTGAGACAAAAATGAGAACAATTTCAAGAAGAACAACAACAGAAAAAAATCACGAAGAACAGATAATTAAACAAAGAGGAAAAGTCAGAAGCCAACAGCAGGACAATAACATGACCAAGACAAGCCTATATATATATATATATATATATATATATATATATATATATACACATACATACACATATATACAACAATTCAACAGCAGCAAGAAGACAAAAAGAAAAATAGCGCATATGCTAGCCAATAGAATATGCAAAGGGCTGCTTTTATTGCAGCTCAAACTTCTAGAAAATGAAGAGCAAGTCAAGCCCAAGGCTCATACAAAAAAGGAGATTATAAAGATCAGAACAGAAAATAAGGCAATAAAATACAAAGAATTAAATGAATCTGAGAGTGATTCATTGAAAGAATAAATAACGTTTATAAATCCCAAGCCAACCTTATCCAAAAAAACTAAAGAAAGAACTCAAATTCATGCAACAAGGAATAAAAATGGTAAACTGACTATAGATCCTGTGGAAATTTAGAAATCATCACTGCCTATCACAAAAATCTTTATTTGAATAGGATAGAAAAGGCAGAAGAAATGGTCAGATTCCTCAAAACATATGAATTATCAAAGCTGAACCAAGAAGTTATATAAATTTTGAATAACCCAACATCAGTTAATGAAATTGAAAATGTAATTAAAAACTTAAAGAACTCAAGTTGTAATGGATTCATGGCTGAATTCTATAAGAAATTTAGAGAAGATTTAAGGCCAATAGTCTTCAAACTCTTTAATGATATTAAAAGGTAAGCAACTGTCCCTAGCTCATTGCTGGAAGCAAGTATTACCCTGATACCAAAGCCAGAGAAAGACCCAATCAAATTAAAGAACTACAGGAAATCTTCCTCCCGAATATAGATGCAAAAATTTTTAATAAAATACTAGCAGACTGAATGAAGCAAATCATCACAAATATTACACAACTGGTCCAAGTGGGATTCATCCAGGGATGCAGGGATGGTTCAATGTATATAAACCAATAAGCAAAACACACCATATCAACAGAGCCAAAGACAAAAATCACACCATCATCTCAATAGATGCAGAAAAAGCTTTTGATAAATTCCAGCACTCATTTATGATAAAAATCCTATGGAAAACTGGAACAGATGGTCTTGACCTCCATATGATAAAAGCCATCTATGACAAATCAACAGCCAACATCATACTAAATTGACAAAGCCTGAAAGCTTTCATTCTAAAATCAGGAACAAGACTGTCCACTCTCACCACTATTACTCAATATAGTTCTGGAAACACTAACTATAGCAATTAGACAAGGGAGAGAAAGAAAAGGAATCAGGATAGAAGGGAAGAAGTTAAACTGTCATTATTCACAGATGACACTATACTCTGCATAGAAGACCCCCAAAACTCCACCAAAAGATTCCTAGAGCTAGTAAGTAAATTCAGTAGCATAGCTCAATATGAAGTCAACGCTGCAAATCAGTAGCATTCCTACATACAAACAACCAACTCACTGAGAGAGAAATTAGGGAATTTCACTTCACAATAGTATCCAGAAAATGAAATTCTGAAGAATCAATCTAAGAAGGGAAATAAAAGATCTATATGCTGGAAATTATTGCACTCTGAAAAAGTGATCAAATAGAACATCAGAATATTCCTTGCTTATAGATAGTAAGAACCAACATTGTGAAAATGTCCATACTTCTAAAATGGTTATATAGATTTAATGCATCCTCATCAAAGTACCACAACTATAACTTACAGATCTAGAAAAAACAATACTAAAATTCATTTGGACCCAGATGAGACCTAGAATAGCAAAGGCAATCCTGAGCAACAAAGGAAAGTCAGAAGGCATCACAATCCCTGATGTGAAATTATATTACAAAGCTACTGTGATAAAATCAGTATGGTATTGGCAAAAAGCCAGACTGAGAATCAGTGGAACAGACTAGAAGATTTAGACACAACTACAAATACACTCAGCCACCTTATCTTTGACAAAGGGCTAAACATGTTCATTGGGAGAAAAGATAGCCTCTTTTATAAATGGTGCTAGAAAATTTGGAGGTCTACATGCAAAAAATTATAGTCAAAATGGATCAAAGATCTGAATATTAAAACAGAGTAGATAGAAATCTTGAAGACACAGGAGTAAACAGAGAGTTCTTGAAGAAAAACCAAACTCCATGGGAAGTATTTCAAAGAATCAACAATTGGGATCTCATCTTATTAAATATTTTTGCAAATTAAAAGAAATCACTAACAGAGTGAAAAGACAACCCACAGAGTGGGAAAAAATTTTAGCCAACTGTCCCTTAGACAAAGCACTTCTATCTAGAACACATAAAGAATTGAAAAAAATTCAGACCCACCAATTTAAAAGACCCAACTCAAAAATGGGCATCTGACATGAAGACATACTTCTCATATGAAGAAATACAAATGGATAATAAGTGAAAAAATGTCCAGCGTCATTGGTCTTTCCAGAAATGTAAATTAAAACAACACTGAAAGAACAGCTACCATCAAGAAATCAAGCAATAACAAATGCTGAAGGAACTTTGGAAAAAAATGAACTCTTCTCCACTGTTGGTGGGTTTGTAGACTGGTGCAATCCTTGTGGAAATCCGTGTGTAGATTCCTCAAAAATTAGAATTAAAGGTCTCATTTGACTCAGCTATTTTCCTTCTAGGTATTTGCCCAGAAGAATTAAAGCATAATACCATAGCAATTAATATATAGAGAAGCACAATTTGTAATAGCTAAATCTTGGAAACAACTCAAATGTCCTTGGATAAAAATGATATGCTATTTCTATATCATGAGTGCCACTCAGCTACAAAGAAGGATAAACTTGAGGATTTCACAACTAAATGGATGGAAATACAGGCCATACTCATAAGCAAAATAAATCAAACTCACATGTGAGCTATTATATTGTTTCCCTAGTGTAAGAAACTGGAAAAGTAAATAAGATCCAAAATCTACAACAGATATTGTGAAAGAGAAAGAAAGTGCTTAAAAGGAGAGAGTAATTGAGGCAGAGAAAGAAGGAAGAGGAACTGTTACATACATACAAAAGAGAGCCAGGTTATACTACTGATTTCCTTCAGTCCATTGAAAAGAATGGTTTGTGCTTATATTGTTTAATCAGTTTTGCACGTCTATATCTTCTGAACTGAGCAACCGCTTTGAAGATAACAATACACAACATATTAACCATTGTTAATCTTCTATTGTTTTGAAATTCTGTATCATTGTTTTTCTTTATTTAAAAAAATTTAAAAACATACCCAAATCACTGTACGTGAATGTAGTATAAAATTATAGATGATTTTAATAGGTGTATTTTTCAAAGTTAAAATTTTGTTCTCATAGATAGAAAACCAGACTAAGTGATCAGTGTCTTAAAACTGTTCCTGGAGAATATAATCACTGCTAAACAAGATTAGAAACCTACACATAGAATACTAGGAGGAGTGTTCTCAATGTGTCAAGCTTGTGGGTATCTCTATTTTAAAAGTTTGTATTTCTTATATTTGTCACACGCACCATTACGAGTGCTATATTCATTTTTATGATGTAAGGAACGCACTAAGAAAACAGCATACTATTTTGCAATCTTCGTTTAGTTTTTCTTCACTTCCTACGTCCAGGGCATTTTGGAGATTACCGTTGGAGCTGTCTGCATCAGTTTGTCCGTCTTTCTGCTCAATTCAATTCAATCCTCTGACACAGCAAATGTGGCCTGATATTGCCACTGGCAGAACTCAGCACAGGACAGAAATGGAGGCCCTGGATTTATATGACAGTAGCGAAAACTACGTCAAAACTATACAACTATAGTAGCTAGAAGTATAAGCAAACTGCAAAGTAATATATGTTGCATTCTACTAACTTAGCAAATATACCTACTGGTGACACTTTAAAAATGTACATTAAAATATCATTTTCATAAGGTTGAAGTAAGAATATATTCAAGGCAAATGTAGTAAATCATTGCATAGGCCTGATTGCTGTATGAACTAGATACTAATGTTGGAACTTAGAAATACACATACACATGTGCACACATATAATTATTAAATATTTATTTCACAACAGCATTTTTCCTGCCTTCATTTCAATTACATTGAAGTAAAAAGGAAATACAGATCATAATTTTTATGAAATTTGTGCAAAGATTATTTTAAAATTTAATTTTATAACATTTAATATTAAATCACTATTTTTATAAAAATGGGACTCTTCACAAGTTTATCACTCAATGTCCACCCAGTTACCTAATAATTGGTATCATGTTTTATGTACTAAACTTACTTATATTCAAATTTAAGAGTAATATGAACGGTTGAATATTGAAAAGTGTTCTCAGGTAGTATGCGCTGCATTTGCTAAAAAGGGTCTCACTTCTGAATATTTTAGGTTCACATATGAGAACACAGAAAGACTGTCTTAGTTACTTTTCTCATCACTGGAACAAAATACGCTACATCCAAAGTTAAAAGAGGAAAGGTTTATTTCAGCTCACAGTGTGTGCAGGTTTCAGTCGATGGCAGGGTGGCATGCCTGAGGGGCATCACAGAGGAGAAACACTTTATGAAAGACAGAAGGCCCCAAAAGCAGCAGGCAGCAAGTGGTGACCCTCTTTCTGTCCCTTATGTCATATCCAGGCTACCTGCCCTTAGGGATGGTAGCCCTCGTATTCAGGGCGGAGTACCCTTACCAAGAACGATGCCAAAGCAATTAGCGGACTAATTTAATAATCACACACCCTTGACCCCCGCATCACACACCCCAGATGTAGCCAGCCACCACCCAAATCTCCGCCTGTGACCCTGTGAGGCTTTTGGATGGGCATCTAGACACAACCTATAACAAAGACACAAGTAATGAACATTCAACATTCCTTGAAAACAATACTTTATGTTAGAATTTAATGTATCCGTGTTAACTAAAGAAAGATTTCTAAAATTACCTACTTTCATTTTATTTCAAGGTGTTTCCTCCCTTCAAATGTTCTCCCTGCTCTGAAGCATCACATCACTCTTTGTCAAAGAACATGTTGCAACCTACATGTTTTCAAAGGGTTTGTCTGTTTCTCTTCTCTTTTAATAGTACATGCCAAAATAAGCAGTGAAGTTTTCTCTGTAGTATTTGAGTGGTGTTAGTCATTACAGAAAACGCTTAAAGTTCTGTGTTGCATTGAGAAGCACCCATGTGTTATTTATAAAACTTATCATTGTGTGTAATCTGGTCCCCAACATGCACCTCTCCACGGTATCAGAAGAAACCTGGCCTTACCCACCTGACCCCCGGGGTTACTCAGGGTATTTCATAGAGCACTACATGGTTAATAATTGTGGGATTCATTGAATTAATTTGAAACTCACGAATGTAGTGATAAAGAAAGGTCAGAGGAAATAATACATGAGGGAGGTTGTTGAGCAGATAGTAGGTACTTTTTTGGAACCCACCAAGAAATTGAATACCTGAGTTAAGAAGTATAACTGAGGTTTAAGGTTGAGTAAAACAATCAAAAGATGGGGACGAGAGCAGAAAACTTCCTGCAATACTTCCGGCATCATTTGGAGTCTATGCTGGCCATCTGAGATTCCTAGTAGGAAAAATTATTAAAAATACACCCTTAATTAATGGTCTGACCAATTTTGCATGTCTGTATCTGGGTTCACATATTTACACTTCGAAGATATGAATGGATAAAGCAATAACCACTGTTGAGACCATGTCACCTTGTCTATAGATCAGTTGTGAATGTACTATTTTTTATGCTAATTGGTGTCTGCTTGTTAATATGCTTTTGTACTTTTATTTTTTAAAAAAATAAAAATAAATAAAAAATAAAAATACACCATTAAAACGTGTGTCTGCAATTCCAGCACTTGGGAGGCTGAGGCAAGAAAATCTCTCTGAGGTCAATCCCAGCATGAGCTACATCGGCAATTCAAGGACAGCCTGAACTACAAAGTGGGACTCTGTCTCAAAATAAAACCACAACAATAACACTTGTATCACAAAAATGATGAATTAAATAGCAATAATCCTTTCGAAAAGTAAGCCTATTTTTTCTTCTGGAAGGGAATCAGTTTACGCCACTTGTGCAAAGTTGGTGTCATTGTGTGAACCTGAAACTGGGATCTTTCTTATGCTAGAAATTTCTTAATTTTTATAAATTTATGTTACTGCTCAATATAATTGTGTTTCTAAGAGAATTTCTAAAATTTAGCAGCTTCTGAGTAAGAGAATAAATTGTCCATCTGTGGGGAAAAAAGTATCAGGCAATATACAGTGTACTCTGGTCAGATTTCCATATATCTCTATTTTCACACCAAAACTAGACACGATCCGTACACTATGGTGCATCTCAAAATGATTTCACTGAAACCAGTGCAGAGTTTAAATAAGGTAATTAAATTCCTCAGAGACTCTCCTAAATGTAATTCTGAGCCTGGACTGTATTTTATATTCTCTTTAAAACAATACCTGACAGATATAAAATAAGAAAGGGTTTCCTCCTCAGTCCCCAGTGACATGCAGGGAAACGATTCTGTCTCTGCCTGAGTCAACAAAAGATATTAATGGAAATAATGCATCTCTGGGCACTGCAACTTGCTAACAGGACAAAAATAGTTTGAGGGTAGAAAAAGACAACGAGCTAGAAAAGTTTGAATTTTAGGGGTACATTGTGAAGGGCAGCACCGTAGCCATTCTATATCTCGATAATAGTTTCTCTGAGGTGTACACTGTAGTCTTCACCCCCACTTGGCTTAGAATCCCAACACAATTATGTCTATTACTGTTAACATCAGTGTCACATGCTTTTCTTAGTAGGTAGTTAAATTTCATTACTTTTGGACCAGCTAGTGTCTTCTAATTTTTTTGTTTGTTTTTCATGTAGTTACTTTGTTTCTCCTTGAATTTTTAATTACCTTTTTTCATGTTTTTAGCCTTATTTCACCCTTCATCGCATCTCTTTGCACATCATCCAAAAACCTATCACTTAAATTTTCTTTGTAGAAACTTATTTCACAAAAGCAGAGTGGTGCTTTCAACCAGCCATGAAGTCAAACATCACACGTTCTCTCACCTTCTTCCTTTGACTACAAAGGACCTAAAAAGTGCATGGACTTCACAGGCTGCTGCTGTGCTGTGGCCAGAAACTCCTCACAATCAAAACTCTATTTCCTCCCTACTGCAGCATAAGGGGATGCTGCTCAGTGCGGGATTTCCAATCACAGATTTTGAAGCCAGTTCTAACTGGGTCAAATCCTACGTTTCATAGATACTATGACCTAGAAATGAGTTAGCGCACACACATGTTCAGAGAAGTTGACTTACAAATTTACATCACATATAGCTTGCTTAAATAAAACTTTCCTCCTTGCATTGGGTCTGTGGTGACCTCCTCCTGGCTTATTCCTCTGTCAGAAAAGAACCTGACTAAGATGTATCAGAGCTTCTTGAGGAAGGGTGGGAGATAAACTGTAAAGGTGTTGTGTACCCAAAGCAAACTTCTACCCTTAAACTTGCTCAAAAATAAAATTCTGTCATGTGACTAAATTTATTATGTTGCAATCAATGTGATCATTAAATAGATTGAAAAATTAATAACATACTTTAAGAAAATCACAGAGAGATAGAGCAAGGATTCCCCACATCGGAAATTAGTGAATTCTGCTAGTGTAGACTGTTGGGAATTAATGATTCCAGCAAAGTAAGAAAGTGGCCTCAAGCAGTAAGCAGCACTATAACAGGGTACGTGAACCTGACCACATAGAAAGGAGTTACCAGATTCTTCATAGAAGCCTGACCGTGATTACCAGGCTGCAGTTCCGAGGCACGTCTCCAAGAACAGTATTCTGCTTTTGGCCAGAGACTACCCCTCCTCACAGTAGTTTGTAGAATATACACATGAAAGTTGGTTTCACTACAAATGAAATCTTTGATTCTAGCTTTGATTAGAAAGTACTCATCGTTTACCATCTGCTTATATAGATCAAATTAAAGCTTCATCCTGTACAAGAGGAGAAAAGTGTTGAGATGTGAAGCATCTCAGGAAAAGGTAAAACTTCAGTGAAAACAATCACTCCAAAAAATAGCCAGAACTTAACCAAGAAAATAAATCCAAGGAAATAAAGCTGGTAGAAGAATTTAACAACTGGAGTTAAATATTAAAATAAATAAATGCAGAATACATTCAAGGTAAAGCAAATAAATAAAAAAGTAAAATATTAAAATAAGCAATTATTAATTTATATTTAATTTGTATATTAAAATGCTAAAATAAAGTAAAATTTAAAGCTAATAAAATAAGTAAAATATTAAGTAATTAAACCTTTATTTAAAAGAGAAATGACAGTATCCCACTGCAAAGTAAAAACGAACACTGAATAATATTTCTTAGTATTTTAGTTTCTGGATCACAGAATAACACTCTGCACCCTCCTATATACAAAATAAAACAACAACAATAACAATAAAAGACTTCTTAAAATACAAAATAAAAGGCAATTAATACAGAATTATGCATAAGATTAACAAATGAGACAAGCAAGCAAAATTATTATTTGAAAATAGAGATGAGATACTATGCAGTATGGCATTCATGTCCGCGTCCCTGGAACTTCCTTTGATTAGGTATTGTAGTGCTTGATGTTATAGGGGAAGGAAATGAAATCATGATGGGAAAAATATCTCTGAAATAAGGAAAAGACTAGTCTCAGCTGAAAAGTACTATCACATGAAAAAGAAAATTTAAAAATTACCCATAAAATTATATATTCATGTGAAAATGTTGAATAAAAAAGGAAAATTGCAAATTGTCGGAAAAATATACATAGAGATGATGATCATACTAATGTTCAATTCTTTCTTTTCAATTTTGACTCAAAATGTGTTAGTCCAGACTTTGCCTTATGCTTTTAACATCCATCTTTACACACAGTCTCTTTGTTGTTTGACTGCGAGGCTATTTCTTTGGCTTCTCCATCTGATGACTTGTTTCTTACCAATCTCAGGCCCTTAGACAGAAAATAAGGTCAGGGAGCATATTTTTGTTAATACTACTGAAAGGTAAATAGTATAAAAAATGAGTGAGATAATAAGGTTTAATGTATTATTAAATATATTTTAAATTACAAGATGAAAACACATACACAAAGCAATTTTTATACATCAATTAGAATCTTAAATATTATGTGGCATCTTTCAGGGCAAAAGCATAATTTAAAAAATTTGAGTGCTAAAATAAATAATCTTGATACATGGAAATAACATTTGCATACAGAGCTACAATATTTCTTTAAGTAGTCATATTAAAGTTACAAAAATAATAATATTTTAAGTTTAATGATAATTTCAGGATATTCCTCATAGAAAAATGAGAAATTATATGAGAATATTATTAGACTAAAAGTAAAATAAAACTCAAATTTAATCAAATTAATAGAAATTAACAAAAAATGCCCAAAACAATAAATTTGTGAAATTTTAGAATATTGTACTCTTAATGGTTTAAAAGGAAATAAAAGCAAAATATGGAAAATTTAAAAAATAAAAGATATTGAAAACACTACAACTGAAAATTTTGTTTTGTCAACATGATACTCAAGTGGAAAATATTAATCTTAAATATGTGTCATGAAAGTAGAAGTTGAAAATAAATGAAATCATGACTCAAGCAATAGTAAGGAAAAAACTACAGAACCAAAACAAATGAAATATTAAAGAGGGAGAGATAAGAGTTGTCATAACTGGGGAACAGTAGCAGACTCAGAATCAGATCTAAACTTTACAAAATATCAACAAAATGAAGAAAAAATGTTCATATTGGTATAAAAAGCACCAATAAGCTACATTAAAAACAGAGGAAGGATGTAAAATATAAGGATACTTCTAAGAGCTAGAAGTATGTAGAACTGTAAACCAGTAATATGGAAACTTTACAGTAGAAGACAATTTCTTATGATATCTTAACTATCAAATTTGACAAGATAAAAATAACAGGGCAAAGTTTAAATGAAATTAAAAGAATAGTCAAAGACCTTCAACTTCTAATTAAATACGTGTTTAATTTCAGCACCAATTCCTAATATGCTATCACATTTTCTCACTATATTACCAACAGTAACCAACAGAAATAAAAAGGGAATCTAGAGTAATGGTTACATATAAGTATGCTTCAACCAGTATTCTGACAATTTTTTTTTAAAGTTGAGAACAACAGTTGCATATGCACATCTTCTTGGCCTTAGAATTAGAAAAGTCCTATTTAAAACTTCAGTATTTATACACAAAGGATGTTATTATTCATTTGCATGAAAAACTGAAAAATTATTTTATGTCTCTAAGCAATTAATAGTGAAATAAAGTATGGTCTATTTTAGGAGATACTTTGAAAATTTCCAAAAGTATGATTTGATTAAATATCTATTAATTTATAAATTTATGTGACATCATTTGAATTCTGGTGTTTTGAACCATGACACTTTACTTGTTTTTCCTTGATTCAAATAAGTCTGATATGAGACACAGAAAAATCTAGAGACCACAAACCAAACTAGTAAGGTCTGGAATGGTTTGGGAAGCACAAATGGAGGTACAGTGGGTCTGTATTCAGGGTTCTTAGCAGAGAGCTTTTAAAACTCTTGGGATTTCCCAATACAAATGTCTGAATGTCTTTTCTAAATTCACAATGAGCCCCCTTATTACAAAGAAAAGAAAAACCCCAGATTTTACGCTAACAGTGAATTAGATTAAGATATCCACATATCCTCATTGGGCTGGTCCCTGGGAAGACCAAGTCATCAGGGTTTTCCTTTCAGTCCACAGTCATTGTCCTCCAAGAACGAGAAGGCAGACTGGACACGCAGCTCCATAAAATTTTCCAACAATAGGATTTCATGAGCTTCCTGTGGGTGAAGACGGAGAGGTACCGGCAGGCTGGCACCCTCAGGAGACAGCAGCTGCTGGATGCACACCGGCATCCCCACACGGTGCTGGAATACCCCTGGGGTTAGCAGTTTCTGAGTTGTGTCCTTCCTCAGGAAACCAATAAAGGTAAGTAAACTCTCTCTGCTTTTTGTGAGGCTCCTTGTCAAATTATCAAAACTTAAGAGAAGGTTGTAGGAAACCAAATTACAGTATAAGGATTCCATTTACAGTATGAGTGGCCCAAGACAAGTGATTGGATTTGCAGTCAGGGCCATCATGTGGGACTTGATCTCTTAATGTGCAGGATCTGCACTAATTCCTGTCCACGTCAGAAATGAATTGCACTGTTGAAAACTTGGTTCGTGTCTGGAGAATCAGACCACCTCCAAAAAAGATATCAGAAAGGGCCTGCCACATGTTACTCTCTGATCCTTGTCCGTATATTCTCATTTATTTACTTTTTAATACCAAAATTGTATTTGCTTTCTGTTTTCTTCTTAAAGCATTTTATTGTGTTGAGAAATATGGTGAACGTTGTTTCTAATTTCTTATCATCTTTGATGAGTTCCTTCTCCTAGAGTTGTTATTCCCCTTGAGCGCCCGTTACTCTGGCACAGCTTGATGAGGTGAAATGAAGTTCAGCAGGGATGAGCAAAAGACTGCAAAAGTTTAGGAGAAGGGATGAAACTGGCAGTATCACCCAGCATGTCAAACGCTCTACAAAAGAACGCAAACAGGACTCCATTACCCAGCTCACTGAGCGCGCATCTGACGGGCAGTCCTCACTGCCTTGGGACACTCAGGTCTTACTGGTGATTTAAGGCCAGCAGAGGAGACCATAAAAGTGAGTGCGTGCTGGCTATGTGAAATTTGAAGAACTATGATTCTGAAATCATTATGAAGAATCATGTATGATTAATATACACTAAACAAATTTTAAAGTGTGTCTACACCAAATGGTAGGGGTCTTTAACCCATATTTAAAAAAAAATTCTCAAGTACATTTAACATATTTTTAGAGACTTGTTAGTATAAAGGGTAATGATAATGAGTGAATAATGTTTATACCCGTAGTTGTTCTTCTTTTGTAGACTTGAAGTTAAGGAAATCATATTAAGGCTTCCCAGGGGTGAGATATGCAAACAGAACACATTTACCTACATAAAATAAAATCTTTAGTAATATTCCTGATTTCCTGAAATGCAGATCAAAATTCAAATTTGTATATTATCATAAAATAATATTTTCCTTGATATGAAAAGCAAATCATGTCAGGTAGCTGACATTTTGGTATGAAGACAGTCTTGAAAAACTGACTAGATCTACTTCCACAGGTTTCTGAACTTGAATTTTTTTAATCATCACACAGAACTGCCAGGCATCAGTAGAAAATCCCAACTGAAGGATTCATAGAGCTTAATCTGCTTGATTAGAATGCAAAGCAGCTCACAGGCTGTGCTTGTCTAAGTAAGAGTAATGTAGTAATATTCTAGAGACATTAGTAGGATTTGTAAAACCTGCTTGTCAGCTCTCTGAGTCAGTATGTTTATAACTTTCTGTGAGATAACATTTATCAGTATATAATATATAACATAGTTTTTTAACACTGCCCTGTTACATGGAGTTGACTGAGCTTTCCTTGCTTTCTTTGCTTTGTTTTGTTTTGCTTTAATGTAGATATCACTGTATATTTCAGGCCAGCCCTGAACTCATTGTGTGATGCAGGCTCCCCTTGAACTCGGTAACAGCCCTCCTGCGTCAGACTTCCTTGTTCCTTTCTTAACATTTTAACCAAATCACTTTTTTTCTTAGGGTTTTTATTTTCTTGAATATTTAAAAATTATACATGTACAATATGTGAGAATAAAAAGAATAATAATTTAACAGCTAAACAAAATAAATTGGTAAAAAATTATGACTATTCTCAAATAATTAATAGCCAGGGCTGGGGATATAGCTCAGTGGAATAAGTGCCTGCCTAGCAAGCGCAGGGTCCTGAGTTCGATCCCCAGTACTGCCCAAAAAAATAAATAAATAATTAATAGCCAAAACTTCTAAGATAGAATATATACATTTGCTAGTCACATAACATGTGACTTCAAAAATTTTTTTACATAAATCTGCTGTGACAAAAATTTACATGGTTGGAAAATTAGAGGCAAATTATTGAATACCTTGCACATTAAGCTTTGATTGTTATTGTTATTCACGTATGTGTTCAGTGAATGTAAGACTTACACATTATAAATTTATCAGGTATTCTGAACAGCCAGGGACCATATCTGCCACAAAAATCTTAAATACGGTTGACAGGCATAGCAGAACTTTAAAATTTCTGATCCTAAAAGGTAAATTCTGAAATATGTAAGCTTAATTTTCTAAATTTTTATGAGCCATCATTAAATATTCTTTTCTACTCTCACACCTGGTCTTTTTCAGATTAGTGGAATTATTCATTAGTCCTAAAATTCAACACTCTATATTTAACCTACTTAAATCCTCTCATTTTATTAAAATACATAATCATTAATTTTGGAACTCCAAAGACAATGTGACTTGAAAGATAAATATGTTCTGAGGCAGAAGTACGTTTTAAAATGTTCTTATCAAGAATAATTTGTCCCTTATGTGAGTTAAGACTGATGTTTGTTTTCTAATAAGGAACAAATCATTTAGTCTTTCTCCCGTCCTATCGCTTCTAGCTCCCAACCTGACACTTAGCAGAAAAGCCATTGTGAATTCTCTGAGGCAGTCCTTGAGGTGATTTTATAAGGAAAATTTCTGTCCAAGTTCAAAGTAAAGTAGGCATTTTAGCTCAGTGAGGTGCTGACTCACAGCAGTAAATGTTTTATCACTAAACTTCAGGAGCAATGAGAAGCAAAGCAGGCTCCTGTTACCCAAAAGGTCAGGGATTTCCGGGTAAACAGCGCCCTCCGCTGGTTTAACCTCTATGATACTTTAAATTCTAACGTCTACATTTGTTTGCATTCTTTAAATATTACTGAATGTAGAGAGACCTCTGGGAATTTTAAAGTGTGGGTCATATGTAGATTGCTAAAACCTCAGTGAAAATGAAATGAGAGAAAGAAGCACATATTAATCCATGCAAATACCAAACTGTTTTCAGGGAGAACAGACCAGAGGTTGGAAAACACACTTTGAAAATTATCTTAAAGATCTCAGAGAAAATTATAAGATTCTAAAGGGAGAAACAAGATCTCTAAACTGCCATCAAGGGAATTACTCTAGTTGTTGAACTTTTCTTGTACTGTATTAAAATGTAGTTATTGAATTACTTAGTCATATAAGTTAACTTAATCCTTCTCTGCCCTTCTTTTATAAAACACTCATTCATTCCCAAAACATAAGGATATTTTCAGTTTGAGAGAATACTAGAATACTAGCAGTGCAAGATGGCTGCATTTCGTTGGATAGGTATTATCCAGTCTTCTATGGTTTAATGGTATCTCTCCACAAAGTTCATATACCGAAAATCTAAGCTCTAAAACATGCAGCATTGATGCTATTTGCAGATAGGGCTCCTGGTTTGTGATCAGCGGTAGAGGAAGAGGTGGTAAGAGTAGATTCCTCGCGACAGTAAAGGAGGAGGGAGAAAAGCGACAGGGACTGGAAAAAGGAAGTAAGATGTCTTATGCATGTACACCGATTCCACACACGGCACGTCGACATTATGCACCACAAACATGCACACACCGGAAGAGGAAGGCGGTCAAGAGAGGCACAGGGGGCGGGGGGGGGGGGGGGGGGGGGGGGGGGGGGGGGGGGGGGGGAGGCAGAGGGAGAAGGGAGTTGGAGTGAGTTATGTACCTGCACGAACTCCGCACAAGGAATGTCAGCATTATGCGCTAATAAAGAAATGATCTAGAGGAGGGAAGAGGAGGAGAGACCTGAACTCGGCCCTTCCCTGCGTCACCACACTGCAGGGAGACCCGCACCCGGGCCCAGCACCTTGTGACGGAAGGCCCCAGCCTTCAGCGCGGTGTTTTATTTTAACTGCAGAAAGCGAACTAAGGTACAATCCTACCCTGTTTCCTGGTGACTTGGTTCACAAAGACAAAACGGTTTACCGAGAAATCCCTCGTGTCAGCGCGGAGTAGCTCTCTTCTTAGCAGTTCTTACAAGTTTGGTGTCTCAATCAGAGGTATCTGCAGCCCCAGGGATTTGTTGCAAATGCGTATGCTTGGCCCTCACCCTAGATGCATCAATTAGAAACTCGGCAGTGCAGTGGGAGGTAATCTTGTTTTAACTCTCAAAATCACGGTCATGGTGACGTATTCTAAAGTTTGAGAACTTCATTCATTTTAGAACTTTATTCAGAACAAGTGTAATCAAAACTTTAAAGGCAAATTATTTAAAAGAATTAATGACAAAAAGGCCTTCCGTGTGTGATACTGGGTATTGACGCAAGGGAATTCACCCTGAACTACACCCCAATCTCTTTTTTTATTTTGAGACGGGGCTGCCCAGTTCAGGCTTGAACTTGTGATCGTCCTGCCTCAACCTCCGAAAGTGCTGGGATTAGAGACATGTGCCACCACACCTGAGTAAAAATGCATTTTTATAGTTGTTCATGTATTAAGTTTAATGAGTAGAATCAACTTGTGAATCATCTTCCGACTGTCTTCAGGCAATGAAAGAGGATAAAGTGTTCTCACCAATGTCAGCTCTCTCTGTCACAGGGCCCCATCTTACTTCAAGCAAACACTTATTCATTGTTAAGCTTCACTCAGGGAAAAATTACTGCTTCAATTATTTTCTCCCACACTTCAGTTAAAATCTTGGCATTTTTTTTACTATTATAGGTGTAACTATACAAAGCAATCTTAACACTTATTTACTCCTTCATAATAACTGATTGTAATTCATACATTCCCAATCATTTGATGCTCAAAAAAAAAAAAAACAACCAAGCACTTTATTATTCATTTTTACATTTTGGCTCTGAAAGCAAAGCACACAGCACAGTAAGCATTCAAAATGTGTCTGTGGAATGAGTGACTACATGAATGAAATTTTTCTGACCCTTTTGTTTTGTGTTTGTGTTTGAATTCAACCCCTCAAGCATACTCAGCACATACTTCACCACTGGCCTGTACCCTGAGGATTTAAATTTGTGGATTTGAATTCCTATCACTTGCTGCCTTAATGGAGAATTCTAGTCAGCAGCATTTAGAATATTTCTCTGCCTTAGCAAACTAAAGTAAACCAGCCAAAGAGTTTAAAAAATGGTATGGGAGCCCTTCTATAGACCACCCAAACACTCTGATTTTATTGCTATGAAATGGAGCCAGGATATAAAAGTTTTTTAAAATTCCCCATGTAATTCTAATATGAAATCAAACTACAGATCAACTAACCAAGTAAATTCATCTCCAAATCCACATTAAGAAGTATATTAAAAGAAGAATAATTCATACTACCACTTCCACAAGACCTTTGCTGTGTAAACATGTCTGGTTTGGGTCCATTAAATTATCTTATTGGGTTCTAATCTTTAAGCAAAAAGAAGAAAAAAGATATTTTAAAGGGTAGGACATTTAGCAGAGAAAGACAAACATTTCTATTGCTGAGAACACAGAGTAACTGCCTTAAAACGTCTTACTTAAATTCTTCTCCAAGTCCAAAGTTGACATATGAAAACTCAACTTCTATAAATAAATATCCAACAAGCTTCAGCCTTAGTCAACTATGGTATTTGAGAATTCCATGCAAGGTGTATTTGCTTAGCTAGAGAGTTTCTTAGAGTCACATTCTGGTTCTTTAATAAAAATGCTATTCCTGACATAGGAAACACCAGTGCCAACCACTGGAATAGATTTCTCATAGAAGATTCGTATATTCTTACTTAGCACACTTTTGGTCGTTCAAGCCTGAAGATTCAAACCGGCCTTCTCATGTTTGCATGGCATACGATATTCAAAGAGGTAACAAAAATTAAAGGCAGACCGAGACAAAGGAAATATCTCTTTAAATGGATAGATTTCACTTAAAATATAACTTTCAGGTATAGTAAATATATTTTTCTATGATGTTCAGTGACGGGGGCAGGAAGCCCTTGTTGCAGATGACGAGGAAAGTCAGAAATTCCCTCTGCAAGGTGCGCTCTCCTTGTGCCCATGCTCTCAGGGCTGCCCTATTCCCAGTGAAGTCCGCTCACTCCTTTAGGAGCTGCTGAACTCCTGCAGCTGCCTGCGGGCGCCTGTTTGCCACACTGATTGTATTTATATCGGACATACAACCAGGAGCGCGACAGCGGCTTGTGCTCTGCTCTTAGCTTTGCTACAACTTATTTCACATCACGACACAAGAGTAAAGTGCTGGTAATCATCATCATAGTTTAGATGTTGACTGTAGCCAGAGATCCGAGGCCTTTGGAGCAGCATGTGGGGAAGGGATAGGCCCTGTAGGATCTGGGGAACATGGGAAGCCGTTAAGAGACTGGACTTCTAGAGTCTTCTGTATCTTTTTTTGGTTTTTGACACTTGCTGTGATGTGCTGCCTCCTTACAGGTTCAGAACTGTGGTTCTGCCTAACCAGGGATTGGAATCATTAAAACTGAGCTCGAATAAAAATTTTTTGTTTTAAATTAATTATCACAGATATTTTTTTCTGGTGGAAAACTAGCAGGTTCAATTATGAGTCATGTTAAATTTTTACATTTACTTTCTGTTGATTGAAGATCATTGATATAAGAAATGGGTTACAATTTTCTCCTGTTGTGCTTGTATTTTGGACTATATGTTTCAAAGGTGATGATAAACTAATATTATATTTTTATGTGTCAGTAACGAACTTCCACATTACACATATTTGGAATTTTTAAACCTTACACATGCTTAGGTTTCTCTCAGTAAAAATTTCAAAAATAACATATTGGATACATAGAGATTAACAGATTTTCTATGTTTATCTAGAACATATAAGTAAGAATGAAGTGAAAAATAATGAACTTTTATTTTTCGTATTAACGGGCACACAAGTATGCTGTAATAGAATCACAATTAAGAACAGCATGCTACCAATACATTAAAGTTTTGGGCACATGAAACACTGGTAAATGCACAGTATAATTCCTTTTTGTTTTAAAGGTTAATACACAATATTGATGTCCTATAGTTCACCCACTTATTTAATGCTCATTTGAATTTATAAGAACACAAAACATTAAAACTTTGCCTTCCATCTGGTCAACTTATAACTCATTGCATTTGTTTAAACCTTCCTAATTTTTGCTGCGTTTTCTTCTGCCTTACTTTCAAACTTTAAAAATTCTCCCCTTCTCATCTAGAATTTGGACCTGCGGTGGAGGTCGTAAAGCGCGGTCTGGTAGTCCCTTCGGGAAGAAGGCGCTCACTCGTCAGGTGGTGGGGGGCGGGGCTTGGCTGTCAGCCATCTTTGCAGGTCACGTTCTCCTGTGGACAGGGCGTGACAAAGACTGGCTGAGGCGAAGAGAGCAGAATGAACTGCTCTTCCCAAGCCAAGCTGTTGAGGCAAAGGCGCTTATTTAATGGAGTTACCTGCGGAGGCCGGATGCAGCGACAAGCAAGTTTACTGGGGGCTGGCGGTGGACACCCGGGACATGGCTGAGCGCCAACCCCGAAGGGCAGGAGAGAACACACTTACAGTTCCAGTTCCGGGTCAATGGGGGGCGGAGGTGCCGGTATGATTCAGTGCGGCTGTAGAAAGACTACAAGGCACAGGCTCAGCTTGTGACAAAGGAACAAAGGTGTTCGACATTTTACGTAAGGGACAAGCAGACTTAGGACAGAGCATGGCGTAGTGTAGGGTTAGGCAACTATGAAACATTTACAAGAAACAACCGAAGGAAACAGAAGCTTAAGCTTGGACATGGCGCCAGAACACTGAGTGGTGTTGGCTCGGTTTCTTTCCCATGATGAAAGCTGAAGAGCCTTTCAGCGTCCCAGCTTAACTCGCCCCTCAGCCCTCGGTCTTTGGTTGTTCAGTCTTAGACTACTTCATTCTTTTTAACATGCTAAGTTTTATTTCAGAATCTGCTCTTTGAGGAAGACATGGGTGTTACAGTACATTTGACTCATGAAAAACGGTTAAAAGTTTTTCTAGATAAAATCTTCACTTTGTTAAAATCAGGCACTTTACTTTCTCAGTCCTGACTCACGCACTAACCCACTACGCCCCTCAGCGACCAGAGGCCCATATCAAGCTCCTGAGGTCATCACACTGAAGCCTTTCTCGTTAGGCTTGAGGGTGAGGCAGGTGCTCTCATTCTAAAGCAGTGAGATGATGGGGTTCGTAGCACAACACATTCTAAAGGAGTCACCTTCAAAAACTCGCATCTTATTTCATTCTCTTTTGCTTTTTTTCTTCATGAGTCAGTCCGGACACTGTTGGGCATGATATTCTCACAAGTCACTTTGAAATGGAGCTTGCTCCTTTTTGCTTCAAGATAAACTGAAGCAAGAAGAAAGGAAGGTGAGTTCGATGAAACACCCAGTTATACGGACGAGGCCCAAGACTGCTATGTGTCCTGGCCTTGTGATGCCAGGGTAATGACACAAACACAGTGAATCAAAGAAAATTTGTCCCAATTGAAACAACTGTATAAACTATTGTTACTGTGTCTGATACGTTAGCCTTTTATTTTGCATTAAGCATTATCACTTCCTGTCTGACTGTTGGCTACATGCAGGTTTTTCATACTGTACGATTTTATACAAACAGTAACTACTAATTACTCAAGTTGGTTACATACTTCTCCCAAAAACGTTTGATTTCTTCCTCCTTTCTTTAATGTTAGCTGACAAAATTTAGTGAAATATTGTTATTCCAATACAGTTATTTAAGCTACATCAATAAGGTTCAGAAAGATAATCAGTATCTCTTACTATTAAATATCTACTCTGAAGTTAACATTGTAAGTCATTATGAGGAAGTAAGCTATATACTAAAGTATTATTCTATGTGTATAATAAAATGGACATTTAAAATATTTTATTAAACAATGAGCAGTTTCTTGAAAAGTAGAATTAAGCCCTGCCCTTTGATTTCAATTGCAAATTTTGTGATATACTAGCCTGTCTCTCTGATCTTTCTTTATGACATAATAATAGTATTTACATTTGCTTTATAAATTGTGATTTGTAAGTAACTGAAAGACCACATTATTATAAATTTCCTATTTTATTTAAATAACTGTACATGCTGTCACAGGTCTCTGCAGCTAACCTAGTATTCCAAAGTGAAGGGTTGAAGGTTGTCCTTACTGCTAGTAAGAAGAGAATTTAAAGTAAAAATTCCTCAGGCTCTACTTTGGTACTGTTTTAAAGTTATTTATCTTTATAACATATGCCAAGAAGAATGATAAGATTACAACACAAATTGAATATATGTGTAACATTATTAGTGAGGTCAGCTATAAAAAGTACTGCTGACTTTCTAAAGCAATGATGATATTTTCTGACCCACTACCAGGAAAGCATAGACTTTGTTTCTTTTATGAATTATAATAATGGAATTGTAGCAACGATCCTCATCTCTCCCAGGGTCTTTCTTGCAGGATAGGGTCAAGGTCAATATCTGCATCTATTAAAGGAAGAGAAAGCTGACAGAATGAAAAATCTGTTACTGACCTAACTAGCACGTTTCACTAAAATGAACCATCAACCTCAGACATTATATTAGCATTTTAATATTAATCATAGTAGTAATACTATTTTTGTTTCTAGTGTATATGCAGATGTAATAAACTTCTAATTCTGTTGCACAGGGTGCATATTTATTTAATGTCTTTAATATTACACTAAGCTTAAGGAGAAAAATAAAATGTCTAGACCCTGTTTTCTACAAGCTCTTAGTTCTCATTGGAAGTATTACATGCATGCAAATAATTTTTAAAAATATTTACAACACAGTATTTCTTTTTTAAATTATGTTTTAGAGCTCCAAGTCCATTAATCTATTCACATTGGCTACAATGGAACAAAGCCCCCAACTCTGAAGGGGCAAAATTAACAAAACAGGTACTTAAAGCTACTCATGAAAAAATTTTACAGTAAACTGTTCCACAGCTTTAGGACTTCCCTGCGTTAAAATTTACTCACTTGCAAAATTACTTCCTATATTTCAAATTTTGTTCACATATGACCTCCACTGTAAAATAATTCTTCAGTTTGCTAAGAAATAATAATTAAAATCTGAGCTTTGCTTCAAAAACACAGTAGGATACACAGCAGAAAAGAAAAGGCAGAGGCTTGGTTTGGGGTTGCTCCTGTTGATTTCATCTGTGCTAATTTACTTGCTACGCAGCCTTAGAAAGAACATTTATCTGTATGCGCCTTAGCTACCTCTTAAAACAGAACTAATACTATTGGTGCCACAGCGCTGACTGGAATAACACAAATGGACATGGTGCCTGATATATGACGAAGTACTCAAAATATCATTATATATTTGTGAATATAAAATACAACGGGCTTGATAATACTTTTCTTTTTGGTGCAGGGAATCAAACTCCAGACCTTGCGCTTGCCAGGCATGTGCCTGTGCCACTGATCTATATCCTTGGCAGTAATACTATTTTATATAACAACAGCTAATACTATGTAGACTTCTTTATCCTTTATTGGCCTGTGATAGAATTAAAGACCACAACATGAACCTTTTCTTCCTTAGTTTATTTCCTTGAATCAGACAGGGCTTTTACAAGTAGGTCTTCAATGATTTTTTGTGAAACTAATGATCCAATAATTAAATAACGCAAAAAGATTATGTTGAAAAGCAATAGTTAAGGAGTATGATGAGACAGAGTGAATTAGTGTCACTAGATTATGAAAAAGAACGGAGAAATCAAGCAGCATAAGGAGATAATATTTTCTTTTGTAAGAAGACAGTGGTTTGACTTGTTATATTACTTAATTACTTGTTAATTAATTTGGTGACTATGTCTGGGGGTTTTTTCTTGGATGCTATCATGTTGTGTTAATTACTATGATACTGCACTATAATTTGAAATCAGGTAGCATGATATGTGTAGCTTTGTTTCTTTTTTATGGTTGTTCTGACAATTCATGGTGTTTGATAGCTCATATAAATTTTAAATTTCCTTTCCATTTCTATGAAAATTGATATGAAATTTTTCTAGAGGTCACACTAAATTTATAAATCATTTTAGAAAGTATAGACCTTTTAAACAGTATTATGTTTTTTAATCATGTGTGTGAAATAAATGTTATCTTTTTCAATTTCTCTCATCAAGGTTTTCAATGTACAAATCTTTTACCCTCTTACTTGCACTTATTCCTGAGTATCTTTGGTGACCATTGTAAATATGACTTTTCTGGATTTCTTTTTCAGATAGTTTGTGCTAGTGTATAGAAACAGCATAGATTTCTGTGTGCTGATTATCATCCACAATAGACATTACAGTGATCATGTATGGGAAAATGGTGGTTTTGCAAAGGTAGTGTTGGAAAAAACGAATACCCACATGGAGAAGAATGAAACTGGATTCTTTTCTGAAATCCTATGCTGAAATCCATTCAAAATGAGTTACACATGTTCCTAGTAAGAACAGAAGCAGCAAAAATATTAACAAAGGACACAGAGAAATGCTACATGACATCAGTCTGCACAGTGAGTTTTTTGATTTGACTCCAATAGCACAGACAATAAAGGCAAAAGTGAAGGAGTTTGCATTGAAAATCTCCCATGTAGGAACAGAGCTAGCTCTGAGTAGGAAATATTTGCAAGCCATACATCCAGTAAGAGATACATATCCATTCAAGATGTATAATGTGGCGCTTCTGGCATCGTGGAGCATGCCTGTTATTCCAGTATTTGGGAGGCTGCGGCAGGAGGATCACTGTGAGTTCAAGGGCAGTCTGAACCACACAGTGTATCCCTGTCTCAAGAAAACAAAAAGCAAAAACAAACAAGTGAGGTGGCTCAAACAAATCAACGGCAAGGACAAGTATCATATGAACAAGAATGGGCACAGGGCTTTTCAGCATCACTGACAGCCAAATGTGACACAAAAATGCTTAACACACCTAATCACTAAAGAAAGGCAAAGACACAATTAGGTATAATTTCACACCCATTAGAATGGATATGATAAAAAATGTTTAAAAAACCACAAACTGGAGAGGAAATAAGAGAACTTCTGTACACTGCCAATAAGAATACAGCTTATGAATGTGCATGGTGGCTTCTTCAGGAAACCAACACTGGCGTTACTGCGTGCTGCCGCGGCCCTACTTCTGAGTGCTTCCTTCGAAAGAGCTGAGATAATTTTTGAACAGATACCGCAGCTTCTATGTTCACATCATCACTGTTCACAATACCAAGTTATGGAGTCATTCTTACCTGCCCAGATCAATAGATAAAGGAAACGTGGCTTCTATACATAACTGAAAACCTTAAAAAAGAAAATGTTGTCCTTTGCACCAACATGGATAGAATCAGTGAACATTAAACATGCACAAAAAGACAAACATGGCCAGATCTCACTTATCTGTGGACTCTCAGGTAGCCAAGCACCTAGGAGCAGAGAGGAGGATGGTGGTTGCACAGGTGTGGGGCCTGGGCACATGGGGTGGAAGGAAGATGCCCAAAGGGTGTGACACCTCGGTTGCACAGGATGAGTGTGGATTTTGTTTCATTTTGTTTTAGTTCTACTGCACAGTGTGGTGACTATCGTACATTCCACGTTTGCTGAGAGTACATTTTAAATGCTCTCACCACAAAAAGTGTTAAGTATTCATAGTGGATGGGGATGTCAAGGAACTTGATTTAGGATGACACATTGTGCATTGTGCACATTGTACACATATCATAGCTTCATTTGTAGCCCATAAATATTCACAGTTATAAATTGCCAGTAGCAGGGGAATGTTGTGTTTCTTATCCTTATTCCCTCCCACTTCTAATGCTACTGAAGACTCCATGTCCTGCCAACAAACAGCCTTGTCTAAGAGGATTCTGAGGATGCTTCATCTGCTCACATGGGCTCTGCAAGTTCATGACTCTGAGGCAATTTGTTGCTTACTTCATTTTTCTCCCTCTGTGAAAATGGGGATAAGAGGGCTCCTGACATCGCCGGATTGCTGATGGTGTCCAGTGAGCTCATCAGCTCGAAGGAACTGAGTACTCTGTAAGCAGTTGGCATGCAGTAAGCTTCCACATATTACCTTTCATCAGACTTGCCAAATATTCATATGTAGGGAAAGGCTATTTTCTTATTGCCACCCCTAGAACTAGAAAGTTTCTCCTTAATCATATGACCACACCAAACTAGAAATTAAGTCTGGGAGTTCCGATTTTGTCATAGTCACTAACTTACTGAGGGTCTTCAATAAGGTCACATAGTCTTTCGGGGCTTGGACTTCTTCCCTTGAGGCGGTGAATGCTGTAACTTGAATGGAGTGTACAGTCCCTGCTCATGCCAAGCGTTTATAAGCCGATGCACTGGTAAGGGCAGGGTATATAAAAGAACTGCCAACCCTCCTGCAAGAGGCTGACCATTCATGTGAGCAGTGGTCAGTAACATAGTAGGATGGAAAGGAAAATCCATGAAATTAAGGAAAGGAAAATAAGAAATGGAAGTGCAAAGCATCTATGAACCTGACTGCAAACAGTGAGCTATAAAGGCCAGAATGGGACCTCATGTCAAGGTAGAAACGTAGGGATTAGAGGATATATACATGTTAAAGATAGCAGGATGGTCTCAGTCAAGAGATTAAAATGTGTAAGTGTCATGTGTTAGTTTTCTAACACTAGTCTAATGCTTGTTTTCTATCATTTTCAATTAAATTTTTCATCATCTCCAGTAGTCACTCTTTTGAGAGTTTACCATTTTTGTTTTATTCTTTCAGAAAGTCTCATCAATCAGTTCTTCATTTTGTTGCCATAAGAAAATTAACATTAAACTCACAGATGGAATTTAAGATATGTTCAATCCCATTTCTCTTTGTTCCATAGAATCACAGTATAACCAGAATCTTTATCAAACAATATGAAAATAGCTCATGATCTTCCAGCTAGTTCTCTGTGCTACTTCGAACTTTAAACATGATGATACACTTGCCCACTTTAGCCGAACCAAGGGCGCTGCAATTACCGAGGCGTAAGATAAGAAAAGAAATGACAGAGTGAGTCAAAGGAAAAAAATGGAGGCAATACTGTAAAACGACCACAAATATGTGTACCACACACCGGCCGAAGCCGTGAATATATTGAGAGAAGAAAATATGTAAAAGGATTCATAGTATTGATGAAATGAAGTGACTTGCCATTATAGGTACAGAATCTTTAACAAAACAAATACTTGTTATATAGTAATATGTTTAAGACAATTCAAAACCATAAAAGGATATTTCAATTACATTAACATGTATTTTTCTGACTAAAGACATCATATAAACTGTCTGAGGACAATAGCATTGCAGTGACTAAAATTCCTATCTGACCCTCCAAACTAAACTTACGTTCAGGTGTTATCACAGATGAAGTGTCATATGTTACACAGAAGAAGGGGCTAACACAGTTGTCACTGTGTTCAACACTTCTATAAGTAATTTAATAATTTGTTTAATCCTCATAACATACCTACAGAGTAAAATTCAAAATAACCTTCAGACAATGAAACTAAGACTCAGAAAGATCAAGCCACTTTCTAAAGTCACAAAGAAGGAACACAGCAGAGATTTAAATCTAATTATGTCACTTTGTAAGAATTATGTTTTAATACAAGAGAAAATCCACTAGAAAATAATCATTGTTCTATAAATAATTTGTTGTTCTTTTAAAAGATAAACAATTTTTAAGATTAAAAAAACTATTTTAGGATATTGTTAATCCCTACGTGTTGAGCCCCTCGATTTAAAAAGGTCTAGCAGTTTAGCAGAGCAAATTCCTGTGTGTGTCTGGTGAGTCATGGAGCCATAACTGTGGGCACCATATGTGGCCTTTGGCCCATTCTTCTCTGGCACTGTTTGCTTCTCTGCCTCTCAGGCGCCAAGAACTAAGTGGCTTTACTTCACACATCCGTGGTGTTTCTGCCTGGAAGCCACCTGGAGTTTTACTGAGTGCCCCCCTTTCTAACATAAGCCAAGATAAAACTGTGTTCCTTTACATTGTGGTCAGGTGCTGTGTGTAGCAGTGAGAAAGTTGGCTAATACACATGCCATTACCAATGTGGCTTAAAAAAAATCTTAGGACCTAATGAAAAAATAGATAAAAAATTTCAGATAACAGAAATTTAGAAGAAAAAATCATATTATTATTAATTAGAGCCCTTTTGATTCATTTATATCCATTGTCAGGATCTGATGCAATAAACAAGTAGCTCCGAAATTACATCAGATTCATCAGCAAAGCTTGTTAAAAGAGACGGTGGACTTCTCAAGAGGGTCAGAGTCAGGATGTTTGAGGGGGGCCTGAGGAATTAGCATTGCAAATCAGTTCCTGGGTGATATTCGTGCTGCAAGCCCAGGGAGTCCACTTGGAGAAGCACTCCATGAGCAATTTAACCTTAATGTCCAGCTAAAGTATGGTACTTCAAAGCTCTACAAAATCATTCAAAGAAATAGAAACTGTAAAGCAAAACATTGTAAAGCCAAATTCAAAAAGAAGAATACATAAGATTTTTAACAAAATTAATGAAAAGCCCTGAAACTTGTTTTTTACATCTAGACAGTGTTTCTCAGAAAGCCATTGTTGTCATTCGTGTTTAGACTTGTAATACCAGGTAGAACACAGGGTGTGGCATAGTATTCTGAATCCTCTTTCAGTGCAACTTTCTTAAGGACTGTAGGCGCTGATGTTCAGGAGGAGTGGCACCCACTGATTGCAGGGATGAGGAGAACTCATCCATCAGGGAAACTCCGCCATCACGGGGGCAGAGGAGGAGTGTGCATTGATGGAAAAACATTAGGTCATATTGCCTGAAATCTTCATGCAAATTCCAAAATTCCTGGTTTACCTCATGCCTACACAAGATCAGCACTGGAAGGAAAGGAGATGGAGAAGGAGAACGAGGAGGAGGAAGATAGGGAGGGGGAGGGGGAAGATGGGAAGAGGGGATGGAGAGGGGGCGGGGGAAGATGGGGGGGAGGAGCAGGAGTTGAAGTTGTTTAATGTCAGTATCAGCAATGTGCCAGCCGACCTCAGGGTTTCTACTGAGGGAATTACTGGTTCTTGGAGAAAACATTATTTTCACCCTGACATCCCGCTCTGCACTTTACCCTTTCATCTTACACTAGTCTATATGTAAGGTAGTTCATTACCTTGCCTATAAAAATTTGATTCTTTTCTAGTATTTTCTCTGAATATTTCAGGGCTATTAAAACAAAGCAAAATTCGTAAATGTTTAAAAAAATCACATTTTTGCTTCAAGCTAACTTTAATATGTAGAATTTCATAAGCTGGCCTTGGCATAATTAAGGCAACTAAATCATTGAAGCTTTTGTCCAAAGCTTAACCTCTGCAAGAAAATGGAAGGAATTCTTTGGGTGAGACCTTCATCGTGGGATCACAAAATCGCTTTCTTTATGAATTCTGTGTGCAGTTTCTTTTCTTGTTTTCTTTGTTTCAAGCAAGGGCCTGAAGAAGCAGAGCGGGCCGAGGTGACTTCATTTTCTAAGTGAAGGTGGAGTATTTGTTGGAGTGTTTTTAATCTACATCATCTTTTAAATATGCAGATTATACATGGAAGTGCTCAGCACTAACCCATTCTCAGTTTATATTTTATCAATGACAAGTCCTTGAGGAACAGAGAAATAGGGTGAAGAATCAAATGAGTGTGAAGAAAAACAAAGAGCAATCATTTTAGAACACTGACTCTGTACCAAATACTGGTGCATATTTTAATCCAAAAGTAACCCTGGGAAGATGCGACCGTGACACAGAACTGCTGCTGTGTTAGAGCACAAGGCTCTGGCTCGCAGAATCTGCTTTTCCTACTGAATGAAACAGAGAGAAAGATCTCAAGGACAACTTCTAAATGTCGTGTGCAAAATCGTCTTCCACAGGCACATCTGATCTGGGTAAACATCATGAACAGCTTTTCATTTAAAAGAACAAAATGGCTAATGGTTAACATTATCTCATTTTTGTCTCCAATGTTATAAAGGAAACATCTTCAGTAATCTACTATTTATTGTTCTTTAAGCACAAAAATGCTTTTGCTCTTAAAGTAAGACTCAGCCTACTCTTTAAAAATAATTAGAAATATATAGATAAATGAATTAATATAAATGCATCAAGATTTTAAAAGTAGTCATTTGTCTTCAAATATTTCTGAATTAGATTTAAAGCTCTTCAGGTTTCAATAGAAACACAAAATTAACATCAACAGCAAAATTAACATTTTTGTTACTTTGGTAGCATTTCTGGGGGAATATTTAATAAAGGAAAAAACATTCATCACATCCACAAACTTTTTCCCTGGTAATCTGAGCAACTACTGTGAGAATAACAGTAGTGACTTTCCTGTCTTCTCGTTTTGAAATTCTGTATCTTTTTTATTGTCTTTTTGTCTCTTTAAAATAACAAAACCACATTTTTCCCCTTGCATGTGACATGTAATAAGATAAATGAAAGTGTTTTTAGATCAATTGTAAAATTATTGTTCTGTCACTCTGCTACTTCATTACATCTTTATAATTTGACATTTAGTGTTTAGTCCAATTGACAACAGTTTAAGTCCTCTTTTCTGATCAGATGGCTCTTGAGTCACCGTTTCTGGATACAGCACCACTCAAGTCACTGCTGTGTCTGAACAGAACACTCCTGCTGTGTATCTCAGAAACAAAGCTCACTGTCCCTCCTTCTAGATTGTCTTTCAGAATTCCTTAGTCTATGCAGTGTTTCTAATCTCATCTCACTTAGATCTTACTTTCTTTCAGTGTGTGTGTGTGTGTGTGTGTGTGTGTGTGTGTGACCAGGGAGTCTACTCAGGGCTTTTACAGTGAGCTATTTCCTCAGCCTTCTTAATATTTGATTTTGAGACAGGGACTCACTAAGTCTCCAAGTTGCACCGGTTGGTTTCAACTTGTGATACTCCTGCTTTCACCTCTTTTTATTACTGTTAACTTCTTTTTAGGTCAAGGACTGCAGGAAAAAAGGTAACACCACTGACAAGGCTGAAATACGTGGCTTTTCTAACAGCCACCATGAACAGGGCCAGAGACAGCTTGCCCAGACTTCATCGTTTGGGATCACTCCAAAGGCTTCCTGATGCTTTCTGTGAGGTGCAGCCATCTCGAGTTTGCACTCTGTACAACTCTGTAAGCTCTGACATTCTAGCAGAAAGACACTGGTTGTGAGTTTGAGATATTGACCCAAATCCACTCCTGTAAACTTCTTCCTCCATCTTGCAGTGCGTGTAACACTGAGAACTATTATATGGGAAAGAACATCAAACATCTGCTTTAGGTGGAGCCTCATTGTTATCAGATGTACTGCACAAATACAAGTTTAGAATACTTGAAGAACTATGTTAATATTTCCACAAGTCTTTTCCTTCCAAGTGATATTCATGAGATCCTAACATTGCAAAGTTAGTAAGTAAAGGAATGACCACAAAAAGATTTTAAACTGAGAAAAAATTTAAAGAACATTTATTTTGATCTGACCTCTAAAAGAGAAACTTTGGTGGTCAAATGAATAATCATTGGCTGTTCCTTACCATAAAGCAATATGAGACAATAGTACAACCATGTTAGTCAATGATTAGTTGTTTGATCAATCTTATATGTCTATATGCATTACCCTGAACATACACTTTGAAGTTATCAATGTGTAATACAACAACCATTGTTAATTACCTGTCACCTTTTGTGTAATTCAGTTTTTGTACTGTTCTTGTGCTACTTTGTGTCTGTTTGCTAATGTTTTCATCCTTTTACTTTTTAAATAAAAAAAATCATGACTTGAAACATCTTAAAACTAACATTAATGCAGAAACAACTTGTTAGAAGACAAAATAAGTAGAACACTTGCAATCAGGTGTAGACATGGACACTCTAAATATAACTCAAATTATGCAAGAAATAGCAAGAATTAAGAGACAGAATTCTATGCACCAAAAGAAACAATCAGTAGAATGAAAAGACAACCTATCGAATGGGAAAAATCTGTGCCAGCTACTCTTGGCAAATACATAGACAGAAAGTAACATCCAGAATATATAAAGAATTCACAAATTTAGAGCAACCAAATTAAAAGACCCAACTAAGAAATGAGAAAGTGAAAGTGGAAATAGACAATTCTCAGAAGTACAAATGGTCAATAAACATGAAACAGGGCTCAGTGTCTCTGTCCATTAAAGAAATGCAGGTTAAAACAACACATTCCATCTTACATCAGAGAACACAAAAGTCACAAAGAAATCAAAGAGTGACCAGAGCTGGCAAGGCTGCAACAAAGAATAAATCCTCCTACTTGCTGATGGAATGCAAACCAGTGCGACCACTATGGAGGTCAGTAGAGTTCTCAAAGACGTGAAATTAGAAATTCCACAGGACCCAGCGCTTTTCCTTCTGCATATCTTCCCCCAAAGAGTGAAGATATCATTACAGCAGCGCATGAATGTCAGGGTCTGTCACAGCGCTGTTCCTAGTAGCTAAATCCTGGGAGCAGCCAGCACTCATAAGCAGGGGAACGGGTAACATGTGGGATCTACACGTTGTGGCATTCTATTGGCTGTAAAGCAGGGTCAATCCAAGACATTTCCAGAAAATGGATACACCTGGAAAATCTGAAGTTAACTAAAGTAAATCAGATATGCAAGTCTAAATGCTATATAGTAGCTCTCAACTCAGAAAGCAAAGTGTACATAAAGAGCGAAGTAAAGGGTGAGCAGAAGGAAATGGGGGGGGGGGGGAGACAGCAGATCTCCTGCCGGTGAGGAGGAGCCCTGGAGAGGAAGGACGTGTGAGCGGGAGGGAAAGAGAAAGTTCCTTGTCCCAAGTTCTCCCAACGGCGGTCAAGATTTTATGTCATAGTCATAATCTAAAAGTAATAATAGTAATAACAATAAGAGTGAAAATGGGGAGCGGGTATTTAGGGAAAGGTGGAGGGGTGGGCAGGGGGAGGTGATTAAGAAAGAACCAAGCGGCGTTGCGTGCGCTCACTTACACCCAGCTTCACGTGTGGCGAACATGCACTAAAAATCAAGAACTAAGTAGCAAGGAACATAGATCATAGCAATATAATATGAAATAAAAGCATTAAGATTCGATTGTTTTTACCCTGATGGAGATAACAAATAAAGAGGGTCTACTGAGAGAAAAGGTCCCAGCATGGATCACCAGAAAAGATCAGAGTCCCTGAGAAGGGACGCCTAGCGGGCTGGAGTAGGTCACGTGCACTCTCTGAAAGGCGGGTGTCCGGGAAGGGACGTGGAGCGGAGACTGGGTGTTAGCTTAAACCTGAGTAGCTGTGAAGAGAGTAGCAAAGGTGTTCATCAATAAATCGTTCACACAGAGCCGGAACAAGTTAACACTAATTAATTCATCAAACAGAGGTTACTGATGTCTCATGAGTAGATAGCAGCACAGTCACAAAATATAATGGCTGGCCCAAGTACATAAAAATCTTAAGAGTGACCAAAATTAGGGAACTGAACACGAAAGAAGAGAAACAGTATTTACTACTCAGTAATAATTTCGATAGGTAATCCACTATACCGAGATAACAGGATAACAATGTTCATAGTTAAATCAATTTGTAATAGCACTGTTATTTAATTTTGTTCATGTTAAAAATGACTACTATTTCAAAGATAATTCCAGCGGTATGATTTATCTTCTGTCCATGCACAAGCTATTTATTCACTGGCGTAAGGGTCAATGTAGTTGTTGGACGCTGTACAGTTTAATAAGACCTGGGCCTGCCTTGATGGAATTCATTCCCCACAGTATTCAAACATTTCACTGCATGTTTATGAAGTACAATATTCTTTCAACATAATTATGCCAGGAACTCCTTTCCATCAATAATTTAATACTGAATAATGCTTTTAACAGTGTTGTAAATTTCACACTTATTTTATCTGCGCAACATCCTTGTTGAAACATGCAGGGATCTTTCCGCATCTGGCTCGTCTCCGGCTCGTCGAACTACGCTTATCCTCTCTTAAAGAGGCCTGGGGGGGGGGGGCGCAAGTCGTGACAGGAAACCTAACCGCCCCCTTCCTCAGGGCTGTGCTGAGGAAACCTGGGTCTCCCTTAGGAAAGCTGCTCCTGTAGATAAAGGGCGCATTTTTTCCTAATTCAAAGCTATGTAATAGGGCTGAGTATTTGGCTCAGTGACAGAATAGTTGCTTCTCATGTGAGTCCTGTGTTCAAGTTCACATATATCCATGTACATATTCCACATACATATTCCAATTCCATGTATAATCAGGGATATATTATATATATAATTTTTTACATATAAGGGTAACAAACTCATTCTGTGCTATTTTAAAACTACAAAATGCCAAGCAGAAAGACAACCATCATAATTATCACTACAGAAGAAATTATCATGGATATTTTGGTATTCATTACATATATATATGTATAAAATGTAGTGAAATATGTAGTTTGCTTTTATCACTTAACATCATTTTCCTTTGACATTATTTCATTCTATAAATGGAACATCTTTATCACATTTTATAGTAGGATTATGTATCAAAGATTTTGTCTGGGAAAGGTGAAACATAATGTTTACCCACATAAATGTCATTTTCATGGCACTCTATGAAAATCAAAAGATCCTTAAGTAAAAAAGACTAACAAGAGATGCAGCAACACAAACATTCATGGGACTTATGCAATCCCATTGCTCACATTGTCACTAGTAAGTTGTGTGAACATGTCTATAGCACACTCTGACATACTGTGTGGACAGCAAGAAACTGGTAGAAACAATAAACATCCTGGATGGTGAAATCATAAGTCAAAAACTCAATCAAGTTGAAACTATGAACTAACCAGAAGTACATTCTTAAAGAGCAACTATAAGTTTCCATACTTGAGTTTAAGAAACCTTAAAATCCGATAAGGGATATGATCAAAAATAAAGTTCATACAAAATAAAAATAATAAACCATCAGCTAAAATGGCATAAAGTGGCTGACAAAATATCTAGTGCAATTTTGAAGTATTTCAATAAAAATACTATGACCGAAATGCGGAAAGTGAGTGCTCATGCTCCCCCCGAGCGGCCAGGTCAGTCAGGGAGTGTGTTTAGCCCTCTGCTCTGTCACTTAAGAAGAATATTTCAAATGGTTGTGAGTCAATAGAAAATGCTCCTTATGTAAGAAGTCACAAAATATAATAAACAGAGCAATGTTAGAAATACTGAAGACATGTAGCCAGAAGACAAAAATATTGCGTTGCAAAAGTTTATGTGATAGCTCCCAGAGGGATATTAAAGGAATAACTTGTCTTAATAGACTTATTTTCTGTTTTATGAAAGAAAAGTTAGGACTAACTAACAATAGTTATTGAAAGATTAATTTTAGATCAATACAAAGAATTTGCCTTATTTTAACAGTATCTGTCAATAAGAAATATATACAATGTTTGAAAGTATCCCGAAATCTAATGGGCTGCCCCAGTCTACCTTGCACATTTAGGAATTTTCACTCTTTGGAGATGTCCATGTGAAAATGAGGTAACAATCATCCACGTTCTTCTCTGCACAATCTCATGTTCACACTGACTAACGATGATATTGAATATTGACTTCAGCCGTGAGCGCACCATCGTAACACTGTCTGTGTTCTCTCTATTGTAATGGGCCTCAGTTGGGGCAGTTGTGGTCCTGCCTCTGGGAACCCCTGGAGCATCTGGAGATGCCTGGGTGGGACACCTGGGAGGCGTACTACTGACATCCCGTGGGTAGAGGCTCCACAGATGCTGCCCGACACCCTGCAGTGAACAACCTTGCACACTGCGCAACAAGGTATGACAGCTCTTTGTTGCTACCACAACAAAGATTATCCCGTCTGAGAATCAGAAAACAAAGGCTGAGGAACACTGCTCTGCTTGAATGTGCAGGGAACTAGCTCAGCGTGACCCATTCCAAAGTCATCACCTCAGCTCCTGGGGGCTGTTGCTGCCATAAGTTTCCAACCTTCCTCTGGGTAAAACACAGGTCCTTTCCTTACCGTGACTAATGCCGTCATTAGCTACCCCCCGTTACAGGAGCTGGTTTCTCAGTTTTCCTCTCACCTCGCTTCTCCTCGTCCCTTAACTCAAAGCTCTGTGGCTCTTTACAGTGTCTCTCTAAATACTTACCTCGTTTCTATCACTCTGACAGTCTGCTTAATTCTACATTTTCAGACAAGATATTTTTTTCTCGTCCCTCCTTGTGCTTGCTGCAAAGATTATTTTTCCAAAACACACAGGCAATCATCCCATTATCCCATAGAGAAATTACAGATGATCCTCCAATGTCCAGTGAATAAAAGTTTAAACATTAATTGCCCTGAAGAATACTAAATAATTTGAGCCCAAATTCCCTCAACAATGTCATCCCATACCTCCACCTTCTCTCCTTTGTGCTAGATTATACTTTAAATTTGCTTTAAAATACTGCATTTTCAGAAAAGTAAGATGTTTAACTTGTGGATGAAGGAGATAGAAATTTTCACATTACATATGTTCCATTACATCACTGTCTTCATATTAATATATATTTTCTTGTTTTTTTGATTGTATTAAATTTCATAGGAATTTCTAGAGAAAATATATCCAGAATGCTAAAACTAAAAAGTCTTTTTCTTACCACAGTGAATACAACACTTTTATACAGTATGCTTGATCACTGAGACACACTAGCAGCTGCTTAGTGCTTTGCTTTGTGATATTTTTAATTCTACAAATAAATATCTCTGAAGATCAGGAATCCAAATGCCAGTTCATGTTATATTCTCCCAGTGGCAGAGTGGGAGGACCATTTGGTACAGGTTACATTCTCTTTTCATGAAGTGTTAAGACACTTAATATCATTTCAGGGTTGCACTGAAAGGAAATCAAATATTTGACTGTGTAATGCTTATGTCTGGGTAAGAAAATTGGACAAAAGATGTTTAAATGTAAATATGAATTTAAAGACCCCACGACATGTGTTTGAACATATACTGCACTGAAACATAGTAAAAGCACACGAACCACTACATTGCTCTTAATAAAGTAAACAAGAGGCACCTGTATAAGATCGTGCACCCAGGCCCTTGGCATACGCCTTTGGGGTTCGCACTGGCTTACACTCAGTCACAGGCATGCGCTCAGTGTCCTCCTATTTGAGCTGAATTCTTCCTGAGCAGCCCGTGCTGTCAGCAGCCAGTGACGAAGTTAGGTGTTCCAGGGAAGCAAGTCTGAGGTGACAGCCAAATCTCCACATTACTCAGAGTTCCCTCAATAATAAAGACTTGACTGATGGCAAAAGTCTTCTTGCAGGTGCAGATTCATGTACTCTGGAATACAAATAAACTTTTCCAGCCACTTCTCTGGTTCTATGGGCATCTCCTCATTTTCATACAGTGTTCTGGTCCTACCGGAGCTCTTTCCTCGAGATCTCTACCCTACCTGGTGCATGTGTGGGGCAGAGAAAAACGAGGTAAAATGGGGGAGGGCATTGATGGAAATAAAAATAACATAAAATGAAAATTAAGGGAGAGGGAGAATAAATGTCCTCTCCTTTATAAAAAGCCCTTTCACTGTTACTGTTAGCCACATGATTTGACACATTCAGTCCAGATTTCATCTCCAAAAATTAATCTTCATGCACACACCGCTGTCATTTTGGATGGTCAATTATGACAGAAACGAAAAACTTTTACATGAAGCCTAGATGTCATAAAAAATCTCTGTTATCACTGCATTTTAAAAATCCTGAACTTTTACTGGCTGAAATTCTTCCATTTCCACCAATCTCTTGCATTCATATTTATCTTTGTAATAAGTCAGATTTGATATAATTTAATTTCTTATCAGATACTAAGAAATCATTGAAGTTTAACAATTTTGGAACATTTCATTCCCTCTCTGCATTCAGGAAATTTCATCTTGAGCAGACCTTTTTATAATAAAATCCAAATCAGTAATTGATCTGTTTAAGTAGTGTTTTAGGCAAAATTAAATAGCGATTTCTCAAGCCCCATGGTGAGCTTATCAGCAACAAATGAAAGCGAAAACTGCAGCAGACTGATGTGCACAGAGCCGGGTTCGGATACCCAGACTACTGTACAAATCTAATCTTTTTGTTTCCCCCTTCATGAAGATGATCATGACAGGTAATATCCTTGTCTTAGGAATGAAGTTTTTAGTGTCTTGCAAATTCAATATATTTTTAAAATTTACCTTGCCCTCCTTTATATTATAGATAAACACACATACAGGTTAGTCTCCACTGTTATTTTTCAGAAATATTGGAACACAAAAGAATGAAACGATTTGAAAGTATTTCCACAGAGTTCCAAAAGATGTGTTTCTACATATAATGACAAGTCTGAAAAAGGCTCTGAAATGAAGATGTAAAAATCATAAATAAATTTCAAAATAATTTATAATGAATAGTACTCTATGTTAATGAATGGGTACAGATTATAAAAGTTCATTAAAGTGCAGAGTGGATCTAACAGAATCTAATCTGGTGTTGGGAGTTCGTTATCACCAGTTTACAAAGAATCAGATTTCCTGCATGCAAGATCAATAGAGTGAGAACACTTGGGCATCTATTAAAAAATTCCATATAGGGGCTGGGAAGATGGCTCAGCGGCACAGTGCCTGCCCGGCAAGCACGAGGTCCTGAGTTCAATTCCTGACATAAAAAAAAGAAGTCTACGTATTACAGTTGACAGTTAAAGACATTCTGTACAGAAAATGTCAATGACTCCAGGCACAGCAGAGCACACTAATAATTCCAGCACTATAGCACTATTGGAGGCTAAGACAGGAAGACCCAAGCCTCACATTAGAGTTTTAGCAAGAATTTGTCTCAAAATAAAAGGGTCTAGGACTGGAGCTCAGTGAAGACCCCGAGTTCAATCTCCAGTAGTGGGGAAAAAAAAAGATATGGTAATAAAAGAAACTCTAGAAAACATATAATCTGAAAACTCTAAAAGGATATAGAACAGAAGGTAATTTACAAAATGAGAGGGAGGAGGAAAGAACCATGGACATTTTGACAAACAGGAAATGAATAATGCACAACTCTCATAAAATGGTCAAAGGTGACAGATTAAAAGAGCAGAAACATGAACTTAAATTTCTAAACTAAAAGAAGAGGTCACTACTTTGACAAAATGTCATTTACTCAGGAATCAAGTGAAATGACCAGCACAACCATCTGCTCAGAAATTTTTGAACTTTCCATGTGCCTGTACTATGCGTTACCTGCATCAGGGCTGTACCAAGTTTCACAGCACAGCAAACAGGAGGTAATTTTTTGTTACTGCTACATACAAGTAAGGCAACCCTTAAGGGCAAAATTCACTCTTTTCTCTTATTTATACACATATTCAAAGTTTGGTACAAATCTTCATTTGAATAATGTATGCCTGAAGAAAAATGATTGGAAGTGCCTGTAACACTTACATGTGAAGTCACATGCAAAATCCTACTGTAAAGCGTGTCTTTAGAGTACAGCTGCCTTTGCTTGGTTATTGTTTTGTCTCTGAAGGAGGCTGGCCCAGGGGGAAGGTGAAAGGCTGTGGATAAAGTCAAGAAGATAGTCTGACAGTTACCAGTGCAGACATACGGCAGAACCACGGGAAATGGATTTAACAGCTACCAGGCAGCTGGCAAGAGGCCTTGGAAAAGCCCACCTTGTAGCTGCCAGTAAGGCGTGCCGTACACGATGACAAGTGTATGGCACCATGACCCAGCCGGGGAAATGGCACAGGGAGCAGGAGTGGCACGCATAATTTGTTTGCAATGTTTATTAAGAAAGTTTCCGAAAACAACCTCAGAATATCTAAATGGCATGTATTAAAAAGCACAGTGACCAGCTTTTCTCAGTTTGCACTAAGATCAAGCGCAAAGATGTAGGCTTATGTAGCAGCAGATGGGATTTATGAAAGAGTTGATGAATTTCACAATGCAAGTAACTATACGGGGATGAATTATCAAGAGGAAGAGCGGCATGGCATCTTTAAACGTTCTTCAAAGTTAGCGATATTCTCATCTCATCTTGAAAATCATTTTCCCAGCACATTTTTAGCTCTCTAAGATTTTTAGATTACATATTAAGGGCAAATTCAGAAATACAAGCATAGAGAATTTAAAGGTTTTATTTAACTAGGACATGCTTCTGTCAATATGCCAGATACCAATTTCCATTTAGTCAAAATGTCTGGCCTCCATCGCTTTCACTGTTCAGCACAGATCCACAAAATTATCTTGTGTAACCTGAAATCCTTTTTTTTTTTTTTTTTGTGGTACTGGGGATCGAACTCAGGACCCTGCACTTACTAGGCAAGCGCTTATTCCACTGAGCTATATCCCCAGCCCCCTGAAATCCTTTTTAAGCTAAAGGTACACCGGGCAACTTAATACCTTCAATAATAATTCTAAAGATTCATTTCAAGGATCTTATTAATCCCCAACAAATAACACCTTTTTAGAGAACATTGGCTTCAGATATTAGAAATGTTCTCTTCAACCATGCTAGAGTCACATCAAGTATCCACAATATATACCAAAACAAAATAAATGTCCTCAAATCTTTCTCATCCTTCAAGCAGTGACAGACAATGTTCCCATGGAAAACTTTTTTAAAGTTATAAAATGTTTATTTTGAGTATTGAAAACAATCAAGTGATGGGTTGAAAAGTAATTCACTAAAACTGTCTCATGTGCACCATCTTTGCGTGAGGCAGGCCCTTGTCCTCAAGCAGCAGCTCATCTAGTAGAGAAGATAAATTTCACAAACTACTCTCCTGTGTGAAGGCCTGGAAGATTCCTACATAAAATCAGAGAAGGGAGCAACTAATCATTAAATACCTGACTTTAAAAAGCCAGAGGGTTTTGGAGTGTAGGTTAGAGACAGCGCATTAGCATAGCATGCAAATGAGGCCCTGGGTTCAATCCCCAGCCCCAGAGAACATCTCAAATTAAAATTTCTAGTCACATTTCTCAGTTTAGGTAATAATATGTGATTATGAAAACAAACATCAAACATCCAGTGCATAATCAGCCTCCTTTAAGACACATTTTTCCTTGGTAAAACTTTAGCAGCTCCACCCCTGCTCAGTCACTTTGTAGCATACTGGTTTTGATTTCAAGATACTTTCCTATACTTTGTAGTTTAAATGAGTTGGGAAGAGGAAGCCTTCAAGGTTTGAGAGATTTTCACACCCTGGCACAGTCCAGTCACTCTCCTCCACGTGGAGCCCTGTTGACTCCCAGTCAGTACCTGGTGGTTGCCAAATCTCTGTGTCTCTTCTTAAAGTTTTCGGTTTCCTTTCAGCCTTATTTTCTAGCTGGCTATGTCTGTGCTTGTCATTTATGTATCATAGAAATCACCAGGGGAACTTGTTAAAAGCAAAGACAGATCCGCCTCAAATTCTAAATCTAAATCTTAGACTCACACCCAGGGATTCTAACTGCTAACGAGGCTCCCGCCAACCCTTCACATCCCAGGAGACCCTCAAACTTAGTTTGGAAAAGCGCTTCATGAGACAGTATTTGAGCTAAGGCAAGAGAAATTTATGATCTTTGGATCTCAATCTCCATCTATTATTAAAATATATCACTACAAAAATTCTATGCAGTGAATGTTATTGTTTGCATTTCATGCACAAGACTTGAGACTCAAAGAAATTACATGTCAGGTAGAGCCGTGACCCCTCCCAGCCTGCCATGCAGACTGCGCTGCAGGATGGAACGACGAAGCATCTAGCAGTGGAACCTGAATTCTAGCACTGTCACTAAAGCAGTCTGATTTTGTCGTTAACTCTCCCCAAGACTGAGTTAACTGGAGCAAAATGGAGATTACCATGCTGGTCTTTGAAGGTTATAGCATATGATAGTCACTCTTGAAATATTAGTCCATTCTTACCTTCAATTCTATATTTACTCTTATTTCCTTAAACATAGATCTCATTTTAAAAATGATGCTATTTTCTGAGTAAGAAGGAATGTCTGCTGTTAACAACCCCATTATTAAATGTTAATTAGTCATCTAAAACGATTGTTTAGGTGGTACATCTGTTACTGAAGGCATCACACTGAGCCTCACCAAAGAAGCTAAAGCCAGAAATGACAGGGGGTTTCCAAAATTAGAATATGCAATAAAAGAGGAATGATAAAATAAAATTATGACGTGGCTGCACACTGTAGTATTATTCAGTTGTGAAAATATAATTTTAAGGAATGTGATAAAATGGTAACTGCATGAAATTCTATTCACAGCATGACATCATATGATAATATGAATATGCACTCATCCATATATGTACATAGACATGGGTGCATGTAATTTTGTCAAAAGAAAACAGGTTTCACAGAGTTACATCTTTGTGATTTCCCCCCATCTTTGCAGTGCACCTGCATTTTTCATGTTTTGTGCAAAAGACACATCACAGTAAGAAAAAGTTAATATTGTATAAAGCAAATAAAACACATAAATAAAAGAATGTTGTAAACTGAAAATGGGCCATGCTATCATCTGCTTCTTTTTTATCTTGAGATCCAAAACAGGAACAGAGTTCTTACAAGGGTTTCTCCAATTTCTAAATGCCCAATGTCATAAAATGTTCTGTGAAATACAAAGATTTTCTCAGATTTCACACTTTAGAAGTTATTCCCTGACCATATTTTGCTTCCCTGGAAATTCTGCAAATATTTGCTGTGAAATCAGGGAACAAACTGTTCTTAGCTGTGTGGTGATAATTTCTAATTTACATGGGAAATTGTCTTCCCAAAATAAAACTATATTAACACCCACTCTTGTATCTTGCATATGTCCACTTTGCCCTGGGTACTGTTCTAGATTTTTCTTTCATAAGTCTTTGGTCTGTGAATTTGGACAAATAACTTATCCATGATTGTAATATGAAGCAGGATGATAATACCACCAAGTTGATATGATTTGCTTTATTAACTCAGTAATATATGGAAATCCCATGAGCAAATCCTCACGGTATTATAAGAATAATACTTAGCTATGTGGCACTAAGAATCGAATGCCAGTTTTACTCACACCGAAATCTGTAAAGTTATAACATCACCGTATGGCAGACAATCTTCATAAACATTTACTAATATGTGGTGTGCAAGATGCAAACATGAGCAGTGTTGGGCAAGATTCAGCTCCTGCCCTTGGTCTGGTAAGAAGGGCCCACAAGCCTGCAAGTGCTAAGTATGACAGCAAGGTCGAGAACGTGCCACAGCAGTCCGAGAAAGATGCTATGTGTGTTCCAGAGAGGTTGGGCAAAGCTACCTGGAGAAAGCAACACCTCAGCATAGATCCAATGAGTGAGGAGGAGCCAGCCAGCAAGCTGACGAGGAACAACGAGCTGGCATTTGCTGCCTGGTGTTCTGTGCAGGAACCCGGGAGCCGCCAGCACTAACTCATGCCAGGTGACAAATGATCCAAGTGCCCACAGCTGCAGCTGCCACCTTACCCACCCGCCCTCCTCTTCCATCCTTAATGAGCCAGAGGCCAGGGAAGACACATCTTAGCAACCAAACGCTCTTCTGTTAGCCTTTGGTTAGAGAAGCTTCCGAACTCCTGTAAACAAGAGAGCCACAGATCTTCCGCTATTTTCTTCAGGCTCTGGCAAAGATGGTGATTTGCTGCTCCTAATGCATTTTTTTTGCCCTTATGGAATGCTTGTAATACACTCATTATAAAAAATACATGATTTTTCCCTGGGAAAAGTTTTAGAGCACGTTGATGCTTCAAAGTTATTTTTAGATTGATTCCTACTGCTAGGAGCTCTTCTCCTTTGTCCTGACTTTCTGCAGGTCTGACTATGGACTATCATACTTACTGGTGCCCAAACTTTTAAAGACACAGGTGTGCTAGAGGATATTTAGTCTAGATGTAAATGGCTTTATGGAGTCAAGCAAGCGTATGTCTTTATGGATATATGTACATTTCAGATATTATTTTGAAGAAATGCTTCACCTTGAACAGTTAATTCAAATGACAAAAATTTATCATTGTGCTGTGGTATGTCAGGCCATTCCAGATATGGAAACATACTAGAAAGATTTCCATTTTGCCCCTTCAAAGTTATTGCTAATGATACTATCTGCTTATCTTATTTTGTGTGTGTGTGGAAAAATAAGACAGTCTTATCAAAACAAACAAAAAACTGCTGTGGTATCAATGTGTTTAATATGATAGAAATATAGTAGCGAATTCCAAGGAAGTATGGAATTCCCTTCTTGACTTTAAGGATTTTATAATATGGATGGAAAAATAATAGAAAAACCAAGTTAAGAAAATTCACTGGCGCTGACCATAGAAAATAATGATCTAATGAAAAACAGAGACAGAGAAGGTCTTTTCTCTATGTAAGGGAGAGACTTCCATCATTCGTGTGTATCTTGTATGTGTGTATCTTTGAATGCCCAGCCTTCTAAAGAATAAAGGGAAGCTCTGTTTGTTTTGCATGATATGGTGTGTTCATTTTTAAAATACTAATTTAAAGACCCTCATATTTCCAAAAGAATTTGGAAATGAGTTTTTAAAAACTAAGAGAAACTTGATGAGCCCAGTTTCACTATATAACAAGAAGTTTCTCTTGTTTTCAGAAAAATAACAGTTTTAAATCAACCAGTAGGGAGAAAACCCTGCAGTACCTACTGCAGTAGTTTGTCCAAACTCAGTACTGTGAGCATCTGAGAATGTGTGCTCGCCTAACCTCTTAGTCTCGAGGCCGAGGCATGCCCCAGGGCTTAGAGCAAGCTGGCAGTCTTCCGCTGACAGTACATCTTACTATTTCCTCCTATAGGGCTAAAAATAAAAACATTAATACCAGCTTGAGCAACAGGGAGAGCCAGGCTGCTGTGGAAATTGGTCATATTGACAGTGATGGGGACGAAAAGCCTGACTCTGTGCAGATTAGCTGAAAGTGAAACTGAGATTTTGCTTCCTGATTTCACTGACACATATAAACCTTACTGACATTTATTTTTCAACTGAGAAGTTCTACCCTTGTTTATTTTAATACGAGTCATGTGCAAGTAAATTAAGATATAGAAATCATCATCACAGATGAAAGGCTCCTCATTTGCAAGAGGGGAACCTTCTGGTGTTTCTTTCTTTGAAGTTGTTGATTCAGTGACATTGTTTATGTGGTTTTTCTATTTATAAGCTGCTGTGTATCATTTATAATTTACTTGAGTGAACCAAATTTATAAATTCATTTAGATATGCGCTTGTCATTTAATTTTATTTCAAAGAATAAAAATATTTTTCTTTATCAGTTCCTTTACATATGCTTCTTCATGTCCAAAATGTTATAGATACACCTCAAAAGATCACTTTCCATTTCCAGAATTACAGAAACATTCTAAAGAGTTTGACCTAAACTAAGTTGTAGACAGGCAAATATTGGAAGTGCTCTTTTACAGAGGTAAACACATGTGATGCAATGCCAAATTTTCCCCAAAGTCTAAAGCTGTTTCCCTCAATTTATTTCTTTAACATGTGTTAAGTGCCCCTTATTCTTTTGTAGAGATATGTGAATGTAGTGGTGAATGCTGCCTAAGTAATCACAGTTTATAATTATCTTAATAACTTTTTAAAACATGAAGGCTAGAGTATGTATGTAAGAAGGCAAAAGTAAACTAAGAGTACACATCATTATCAGTGATTCCTGGGAACCTGCTTGGTGTTACCTGAGTCATAAATGGAGTCTGCTGGAACAATAACTCTAAGTACTTGGGAAATTCTGAGGTTGTTTGTCAGGCATGAGTACTTGGAGAATTAAAGGTAAATGATGCATAGTCCAGGTCTTACCCTCACTTTACCATCTATTTATTCAGTAAAGAAATATTTATCAAGCACTTTCTAGAATGTAATACTAGAAAACAGAGCCGTGTCTTGGAACTTATATTCTGATATGACAGATAAGAAATAAATAAGTACTAGAATTACCCTAAAACTTCATGCTGTTTCCCACTGTTACCTTTCCTGTTTAGTGTTCTTAAGAGTGCTGAATGCCTAACCTGGTACTCAAAGCCCTGTCCAGTAGTTCTCTACCTACTTGTGAAGTATTCCCTCTTACTGCCCACCGCTGAGACTAAGGAGGGTGTCCAGCACCAGTTAAATAGCTGATCGGAGTGTGTCTTTTAGACCTACCAAATAGGTGGTAGACCTACAACCCTGACCAAAATAATTCTTTCATACTATCCCATGAGAAGGAGTCTTCCAGTCAAAACTCCTACTAGCACCCCTAAATCAGGTACCATCCTCATTTACATGTCATTCTGATGCACCTGTCTCTCTCTGCAGGCTATTGGTTTGTGTTTTACTGTGTACTTACATTTGTGAACTCACTCCACTTAATCGTTTGGTTGGTGCTGCTTTGAGCACAGAGACTCGAAAGTTTCTAACTTTTCATGCTTACTTAGCATGCTGACTTACATAGTTAGTGCTCAATTAACATTCCTTATGCTGAGTTGTGTAATCTTTGGGTAAAGTACCACAACACAAAATTCCTGTTGCTTCATGTGCACCGTCTGTTGCATAGCAAAAGGTTTACTTCTACAACTGATTGCCGGAAGTGTTAGAGAGGTGATAACCACCATGGTAAAACCTCGGATTCAGTTCCTTCCCATTTAGATCTGAAACCTGGAATCTTACTACTTTCTGGCTTGTTTCTGAAATAAACTCCCAGTCAGAACTGTCAAGTTTTTGGAACTACTAAAGGCTCCATGTATAACATTAAATGCAAAAAAAAAAAAAAAAATTTTTCTATGTATCCCTCTTCCCATATAAACACCTCAGCCAAAATTTTAAGATTAAAATATAAAAAAAACCCTTTCTCCAGAATGGAAAAGCATAAGAAACTAAAGGCATGGCTGAATGAAACTCGATATATTTAAGATACAAGAATGAAACAAGTACGTTCACTAAACTCATATTTAACGCTGTCAACAGATGTAATGCCTAAGTTATATAGACAGCAATACAGTATGTAAAGGTGCAAAATGTATCAGCATGCAGGGCATTCTTATTTGCAACTATGCAGTATTAATTCAGCATCTAGGTCACATATACATGTTACTGTGTAACGTAGCATATTCACATGGCTGATCAGACAATACACATTTTAAAGATACAGGATCGTATTTCTCATGAGTTTTTCCATAGCTACACAATGTTATTCCAAACAAAGAAGTGAAAATGTTGTTTGACAGGTGTGTTTAAGTCTACAAGCCCAGGGAAAAGTGATTTTAATTGTCTTTTAAAAGATCTGGTAAAAGTACATGGCAGTAAAATTTAGGTTTCATCTTTCTTTTTCTCTAACAAAGACATATTTAAGAGAAAGAATTTTGATATTGTTATCATGTGTTCTTTAGAACAAAACTTGGGTCCCATTGCTATCAATAAGGCTTTCATTATACCACGTTGGGAAAAATGGAAGACGGTGACCCTCCCGCAGACCCCCTGAGCAGGGTGGGAATGGAACGGTGCACACAGAGGCACAGCCAGGCCCCAGGACGCGTGGTACACAAAGGGCGATCTGAGGGCTCCTACCCGGCGCACTCCCATCGAGGGCTCTCCTGCACCTACCGGCTCGGCTGCCCAGATCCACGCTTCTTCTAAGCACTACAAAGCAGTGCACATTCCAAGTGCTGCCCGGTGACGCTCTTCGGTGCGCTCTCGGAAAGGAAAATGCTTGTACAGTGTAGTGAGTGACGCCTTGTTGCGGCTGTCTCCCCAGTCCTCCAGGACCCCACCTCGGAACCAGGTTAAAGCCTGCGGTCCCGAGCTCGTTCAGCCCAGCAGCCAGAACCCGTGGTCTCTGCGCTGAGGACGGGCGCTAGGTCGCCATCTGGAGGCCACTACGGGCAGCTGCAGCGATTTTAGAGCAACTGCGGGCGGAACAAAAATGTCAGCAAATTCTTTGTTAAATAAGCGTATCGGCTTTACTTACATATTCCTGTGCTTGTAAAAAACAAAAAAGGAGAAAAAGAAGAAGAGGAAAATACACGGAAGAAAGTCCCCCTTTTGTTGCCTATGAATTTTCTGTTCCTTTCATGTTTCACAATAAAGTGAGAAGTGTAATCTCATTTATGTTCTCACAGAATGAGATTGCAAATTAATTTTTTTTTTTTTACTTCTTAGTAATTCATACCGAAGGAAAATAAGTAACATCAACTGCTATCAGAAGTTTCCGGGATTTTGTTATTTAACTCCAAGGCAACCCTCTGAAAGAGAAATCGATGCCTCCGAGCAGACACAGGCCAACGCGAGGCACGGCCCGCTGGTTTAAAGCACTGTACCCCGTATGCTTGGGCATGCTTAGTCCCTTCCTTATCAGGGCCTTATACAAGAAAGGTTCTCGGTTGCAGTTCACGCTCTTCGATGTCTACGGGAGTTCAATACCGCAACAAAAGCCCCGGTAAAGGTCACGGTCTAATTCAAGGTCTAACGTCCCTCTAAACAGGGAAATTACACTTCTTGTTAAAGAGGCTAATCTGTATCTATGGGTGCAGGGTAAGCTTAGCTGAGTACACTTCCAAGCTTGTCTCTGTGATGACGCATTTAGAAATTGCATCTGATTGCTGGATACTCTCATTCAGTACAAACCAGAATGAATATGCATTTTAACGCCCCCATCACACCCCATGTCATTATGGATCACAGTGTCCAGTTTTGGTTTTCATTTAAAGTTAATATTACATGTTGAAACTATTTAATCAGAGCCTTAATTAAAATGTTTCTGTATTTTTCAAGGCAATTTTGGACCAGAGTTTGATTATATACCTTGTGCTAACCCTTTGGAAAATAGAAATTCTTAATCATGTCAATTTCAAAGCATCATTTTGAGCATTTATTATTGGATAAACATAGAAGAAATTTGCTTCATCAATACTTCATCTGCATTGTTGATTTTCACTATGTGAAAAATGAGCATATTGTTTTTGGGAACACATGCTATTAAACATGTTCTAAAGAAAACTAATACTTTTCCTTAAGTACAGAGAACATAAGTCTATCATTTAAACCGTCATTTTTGTGAGTTTTAAAGCTTCTGAAACATATATGTCCTGGGGGCCTTTTTTTTTTTTTTTTCCCGGGACCGGGGATCGAACTCAGGGCCTTAGTGCTCAGTGGCAAGCACTTACCCCACTGAGCTGTACCTCCAGCCCTGTCCTGGGGGCCTTAACAAGAGGTTAAGTGTTCATGCCTCTGAACTGTTAGCACTGTGGAAGATGGAGTCATATTTGCTCATCACCAGACTCCTAGGTTGCAGGGCTTGTCTTCTGCAGGAATTTTACTGTTGTATTGAACTTCTTAGAAGTCAAGATGCTCCGATGTGCAGTTCAGAACTGCACTTGAAAGTATAATAAAGAAATAAATAATAACCAAAGAACTGTCCCACATTTACAAAAATATTTACATGACCATTTAGATAACTCCTGCAAATATATTAAAAAACAGATTTTCATACAAAAATGTTTCAGCCTTGTCTTTGTTACTTTTTCTCATTGCTAAAACAAAATACTCAGCACTGAGATGTGAAGGAGGAAAGTTTTATTTAGCTCCCAGTTTGTGGAGGTTTCAGTTTATAGTTGGCTGACTCCAAGGAAGGCTGGCATAGCAGACAGGCACTGCAGAGAAGAGACAATTCATGGATGGCAGAAGGCAGAAAGCAGAAGGCAGAAGGCACCAAGCTACAAGAAACCAACTACAAGCAGCGAGCACTGAGCTCCCTTCTGTCCCTTATATTGTACCCAGGGCAACCCCCTTAGCGTGGGCGACACTTCCACGCTCACCCGGAGCGCCGCTCACCCTAGCACCGCACCATGAATCAGCCACACACTCTGGAGCCAGACAGCTCTGAAAAGACCCCACTTATGACCACATGAGACTTTGGGAGAGCATCTAGACACAAGCCATAAATTGCCTAAATGAACACTCCCCCGCGTTTAAAAGAAATTATTGAAAAAGTATGGTGGATTAGCTATTTATGTCTACAAAGAGCAAAACGGGACTCTAGTGAGAGGAGTAGGTGCACGGCTTCATAGCTAAAGAAATGTGTCTACTTTCTTCATAACCAAAACCTGAAAATAACATCTGTTGTTAATGCAGAGGAGACCCCTTTGTGACCCAAGGAGGAAGATGAGCGTTAGATTCTGGTGTTGCACACTGAGACGAGAGCACACACAGTGAAAGAGCAAATCCTCAAAGAGTGAGATACTTATGAAGCAGAATTAGTTCCACATCCATGAATCTCAAAGAAAGGGTAAAGGAATAAGTCAAGTAAAACTGTGAGACTAAAGAACCAAACTAATATGGGAACTGAAGGTCTGTTGTGGCTTTAGCTCTGATAAAGGTGTGTATTAGATTTCTACCGCGACATAACAAATTACTGAGAACTTAATGAATTAAAACGAAGAACATCACTTATGTCTCAGTTCCTGTAGCTCAGCAGCCCAGGCAGGGCACAGATGAACCCTCCCAGCATCTCTCTAAGCAACAGTCAAGGCATCAATTGGGCTGTTCTCTTACCTAGAGGCTCGGTGGGGAAGAATCTATTTCTAAATTCAGTCAAGTTGTTATGAACTTATTTCCTTGGGGCAGTAAAACTCATGAAGTCTTGTTCTTCAAGGCTAGCAGGAAAACATGCTTTCATTTCAGTAAGAAGACTATTGCAGTCATTCTTTTAAAGACATGGGCCTGATTAGTCAGGCCATATAGGACAATCTCCTTTTTGTTTAACTTAAAAATCAAAAGAGTTGGGCCCTCAATTACATTTGCAAAATCTCTGCACTTTGCCATACACCCTTGGGTATAAACAAGTAATAGTTTTCACACACACGAAAGAAGAAGTATTTATGAAAGTGTGTGACTCGTTGCCAGTCAGCTTTGGTCATGGAAACGGGGTCCACACAAAGAGACAGGGACGTTTCCTACCACTCAAAAGCTATGAGAAGTGGTCTGAAAGAAGTAGCAGTCCAGGCACATGGCTGTCATCAGGTTACTGTGTAGCTGTGGCTGTATTTATGGCAAAGCATTGTTAGTGCATAGACACACTGGTGATGAAAGGAGAATAAGAGAAGTTAAAGAAGGCACGCAGTCAGGAGCGGACGAGCATGCAGATTGCAGGGGTAACGCAGGCCCCTGAGCACCACGGGGCTGACCACAAGAGCACTGGTTCAGACACTGGCAGCCGTGAGCTCCTGTCCGAGATGCGTTTGTGCTGTCTGGTGCTGAGGCTGAAGCGCCTTGCTCCTGCTCAGACATGTTCTCACATGACTAGGCCTAATGGGAGTAAGGCCACAAAAAGGTACATGTAGAGGTTGACCCAAGACCAGCGTCTGTCTGGCCTTACCGGAAATGGAAAACAAGTCTTTAGGGATTTGAATAACTTACCAGACAGAAGTTGCCAGGTGGAAAATTCTGCGGCTCATTGGCCAGGGAGCAATGGTCAGCTGTGCACTGGTCAACGCAGAGCACGGGCGAGCACAGAACTGTGCAATGCACCAGGACGCAGAGAGTGGTGGTGGCGTTCATCCATTCATTCCTCCACTCACAGGGATCCCCTGTTATTTACTGACCACTCACGGAAGGGCCAGGAGTATGCAAGGAAACAACGCCCCCGAATTGTGAAATTTGTTCTTGTTGGAGCTAGGCTGTGCACAGGGACAGGCAAATGCATTATACATTACTAAATGTGCAAAGCTGTGTGAATAAAAGCAGAGCAAGCAATGACGTTCAAGACTAACGGGGGACTGCTATGTGAGAGAGCATGATGGGATCCTCATTGGATCCGATACCTGTGGGGTAGAAGCCCCAGTGCAGTGAAGGTCACGGCTGCAACCTCAGACAGCTCTGAGAAGGGCTCTACCCAAGCCAGGTGAGAGGGGCTGAGAGGTGTGGCCGCACAGACATGAAGGCTGGGGCTGCGGCCCAAAGGCAGCTGCATGCAAGATCATGGGCCTAGGGGCCCTGGGTAAGGGCCTTTGCTTGCAGAGACAAGAAGCCAGCATGCAGTGGAAGGAACATGGAGTCACACTTGTATTTCTAGGACTTCCTGTGGCTGCCACAGACAACAGACAGGAAGCGAGGGAGGGGACAAGGCCACCTGGACCCTGAGATGGACAATGTGGCCTAAAAATCCAGTTTCACTTAAAGTCAGGTTGTTCCTAATTCAGCCTTTGATTTGCAGGCATTACACTTTAAATTCTTTTTAAAACTGTTCTTTTCTTAAACTAGATCGCTCAGGCTTCAACCATTTGTGGCATGAAAGTTAAACGTTCCAATGTAAGGGAACCCACTCCAGCTCGATGAAGGGTAGGTGCCACATTCCCTACATTTTGCTGGGCTCATCCCATCTTGTTGCGTCGTGCACAGCAGGTCCCTGTCCAAATTAACAATGATGAAAAACCCCAAGGAACATAAGAAGCACTTGCTACTAGGATATTCTAGATTCTTATGCACTTTAGTAAGAGTTAGAAGAACAATTTTAGCAACACGTCATCTTTAGTAAGCGGTAGAAAGTGCATGCAAACAGGATGCTGATCTTAGCAGCCTGTTATACTGTTGAACATATATTTTTGCAGGTATTGATATAAGCTGATAGGAAAAAAGATAAGGATAGGAAAATTATCTGATCCTTTATGACGTGTTTCTTTTCATCTCAATTAAAATTATCCAATATCAAACTGCGTATTTAAGATTCAAGATTCACCATTGTTTTCACATTTTGCTGATAGTTATTGTTCATTTTAAAGTATTTTCTTTTTTTTTTTTTTTTTTTTGCGGTACTGGGGATCGAACTCAGGACCCTGCGCTTGCTAGGCAAGCGCTTATTCCACTGAGCTATATCCCCAGCCCTTATTGTTCATTTTAAATTAGTCTTTAAAACTCAATATGATCTATCTCTCATTTTAGAGGCAAAATAATTCAAATATGACACACACAAATCCATTAATTTTGACATTTGTATCCTTCCATCACATATATACAGAGACATATAAATGTATTATGTGTATATGTAGACATATTTGGACAATTTTAATAGCATTTCAGATGAAATGGTAATATTACAGTACCATCCATAAAGCTTTTTGTTAATGAGAAGGGAGTTCACAAACACTGTCACTTCCTTAATGATACCAAACACGTCACCACAACTCTTTGAGTGAAATGTGCAGCTGGAGCACGGAGGACCAAATATCCTTTTAGGTCAGACTATCCTTTGAAAAATTAAGAGTGCAACGTAAAAACCATACTCAAATATAAGTTCTCTTTATCTCTTCTTTATACTTTTGGTGATTTTCTGGGAGATGTTTTAAGATTTGGGGTGCCAGAAATTGACAGCACCATGAATTCCACATTATGTCAATAAAACTGGTGAACAGCATCTTATTCAGGATACATATATTTATAAATGTTTGCTTGTTAACACTTAAAATATTTATTAAATTGCAACATTTTGTTATAAACATTTTTCTCCACTCATTAATTCTAAAAAATACTACCACAGTGAAGAAATAAGCTTCATGTCATTCATTTAATAAAGAGTACTCTATCTAATATGATACAAAAAAACTGGCACCCATATGTAGTCATGTATTTACCATCAAACGACTACATATGATAAATATCAATTTCAATGATCAGAGATATACTTATAAATAAGGGGATAGCCATATATTAGCTGGTAAAAACAGAAATATGAAAGGTAATGAAGAAAGGCTATAAAAACTAAAAGATACTATGCAGTCTCTAAGCTTCCATGTCTGATTTATTCCGCCAAACAAGAGGTAAGATTAATAAAAAGAATGAAAACGAGGACAGGAGATTTAAAGGAGGAGGAAAGGAGGCAGAGAAGAAGGGCGCCGTAAAGACCAAGCTATACTCTGTCTATGTGCCATTCCCAAAGACGACTGTAAACTGCATGTACGGCAAACACGCGCTAATAAAAATGTGCACCGGAAGCCAGGCGTGGTGGCGCACTCGTACAATCCTAGCACTCAGGAGGCTGAGGCAGAAGGATCGCTGCAAGTCTGAGGCCAGCCTGGACCGCAAAGTGAGTCTAGTACAGCCGAACTACACGGCGAGACCCTGTCTCAAAAAACACTACAATAACAGTAATAACAATAACAAATTATATATATATATATATGTGTGTGTGTGTGTGTGTATATATATATATATATGAAAAATAAATAAAGTTACACTAAGCTACACGTAAAAACCTCAGGAGAGTAATGGGAAAGATGAGCAAAGAATATTTCAGGGCTTTTTGGGGTTTAAGTGAGGCACTTTAGAATTGCTGATATTATGAAATACACTCCGTGTTTCATGTTGTTGTTGTGCACTTCAAAGGAGAGGCTGTGACTAGGGTTTCCGGTACTTAAAGCCGCTGTACTGTCCTCATTTACTGAGAAGGGATTTTTTTATCAGATTTTTAAAATGGAAATAAATCTCACTTTAAAATAGCCATTTCAAAGCCTTTATGTTTTCAAAAATTCAAAGACCATCTAAGAGAGGTGGCTGTAGAATTGAGTTCCAAGACCAACCTGGGCTATGTAACAAGACCTGGCTCAAAAAATCAAAATCACATAAAATAATATAAAAAGAACTGGGGATGTAGTTCATTGGCAAAGCATCCTTAGGTTTGATGCTTAGTATCACAATGAAGAAAATCAAACATCAAAAAATTTTGATTTATATCAGTACTATTGCTTTATAACTTTGTAGTTGTTTTTAAAATTGGTAGAGTAAAAGGACACATATAGTACTTTCAATGTGCTCTCAAAGAATTTCAGTAAAAATCAAAACATTTTTGGAAATTTAGAAATAACTTTCAAATCCTATAGGGCTTTGTAATATTTTGTCATTCTAATACTTACCAAAATTTCAGAGTTGTACGGCTTTGGTTACCAGCTGACTCACTCTGCTATTCCAATCCACGATGCGAGGCTTTCAGAGCTTGCAGAGATACAAACAGCCCGCGGTGTGCTGTGAGTTTGGCGCTACTGTATTTTGCCCTCCCAGGTCTTGGTGTAAATATAGCCTATGTATTCTGTACACTCTTCATATGAATACATAGTTAACTTGAATAAGTAGAAAATTCCTTAGCTTAGACTTGTAAACAAATTCCAAAGGGTACAACTAAGACAAATTAAGGAAAAACAAAGTTTTGTCAGTTAAATTTGTCAAAATGAAGTGGGTTGTCCTCAGGTGTGGTGCGCTCCACATCAGAGCTGATTCTACAGCCTCTATATGCACTTGTCAGGGGAGAGTGTAGAGGTCCCACTAGGAGACAATTACTGCCCAGGCTAGGTGGCTTTTCAAGTCCCTCTTAAACCAGAGATTCTGTGATTCTATATAATTGTTCTCATTTTTGTCTCTCATGATCTCATAAAAATGTATTGATTTTAAATTTAAAAATCTTCCTGTATCTCTATACCTCCAATCCTTCACCTCATTCCAGTACATAAATACACAATTCATCCCACATTATACCTACTTTTTAATTATTCAATAATCAGTGTGCTGCAACAAGTGCACTTATTTCTCCTCATCTTGTCCTTTTAAGATCATCTCCTTTTCTTTACAATTTTAATCTTAGCATATATAATTTACAAACCAGATAATTTACAAATGTCAAATAATTTTGGTATGTCACTTTTGAAAACCATAATAACTTTCTGTGTTTAAACCAGCCTATAAGTAAATAAAAATTGAGAAACTTTGTACTGAACAAACTCCATCTTAAAGTAGTTTAATTGACCTTTGAAGATAAAGCTCTGGTATACCTCAAAAGTAAGCCAGTCCTTCATTTAGTGGATGCCTGTACAGTGCTCCGAAATGTTTTAGGGAAGCAACACAGAAGGAGACTATCATGCTGAGTGTCTGGTAACTCCGTCCCCTTAAGTGTGGTGTGTTACTTAAAATGATAGTGTAACTGTCACCAGACATTCCGTGATGATTCCATAAAGTTAATAAGATGCTTTTGAGAAAAAATGTTATCAATTGCTTTATACTTTATCATCATGACATCAAATATTTCAAAAATTATTTCATGTAAGCTGATTGTGGTGGCAAATACTTGGAATGCCCTCATTCTGGGAGTCTGACACTGGAGGATCCTGACTTCTAGCTCCAGTCCAGGCATTTAGTGACTTAGTGAGGTCCTGTCTCAAAATACAAATGGAAACAAAGGCGGGAGATGTAGCTCAATTCAAACACCCTGGGTTCAATGTTTACTAATGGGAAAAAAAATCATCATTGGAGGTGCAGGAAGACCTATACAAATAATATTCCCATAACTACACAGACTCAATTGTTTAATTCTCTGAATTCTTTCACTAAATATAACACTCTTCAAAAGGAAAATTGGGAGCATGCTTTTCATAGTTTTGTTCCCTGAATTGCATAGGTTGTATTTTTATGTTCCAAATGACTATGACTATATTTTTACTGTATACAAAAGTTAATTAAATGAGGATGCAGTTACCTTGTGCTGCTAATCAAACATGTAAATTTTGGGTCTAAAAGTTATTTAGGTTGGAAAAAGAAGAAAAGACATAGATTTAATGACTATATGTTGGTTACTTAAACATGACAACTTTTAGAGTTTGGAACTTCCTTGAGTGACTATTAAACTTTAAAACAAGCAGTTCTCTGGTTTTATTTCATTTAGTATAAAATATTTTAACAAATTTACCTATTTTATTCAAAACAGAGTGGTATATATGTGGCATGCAAGGAAAATATGTAAATTGCATTCATTTTAATACCATAATTCCCCCCTGAAAAATGACAGAACAAATAAAAGGAAACTATTTGAAATATTATAATTTCTTTTTAACTTAGTAATAACTGCCAATCAGACATAGAGACCTTTTCTTTGCTAAACTGAAAATTACAGTATATGTTATTTTGTATTTTCTATCATATATATCATATGACATCCATTAGAACATTTGTTTAAGTGAATGTTCTTTTTTGACATTGTGAGCAGTATTTGATTAAATAAAACTATAGACATATAAATAAATGCCTTTGCAGAGAACAGTAAAGTCACAATAGAATAAAAGATCCACCACAATGATTTACCCTACAATTTTTTTATCCGAATCATTTTTAAAATTTTAAATATTAAAAAATTGATAAAACAACAATGAAGGCAAAATCAAAACACAAAGACAACAAAAATGAGACATGACCTCAAAACAAAATGGTAGGAATTTACTGTGGTTCTTATATTACATACTATTATCTTTACTGAACTTTCTCAGTCCGTTGTCTGAATCATTTGTACTTGAAGTGCCCACTCTCAACATTAACACACACTCTAGTTCTCCACTCGTCCACTGCTGCCTAGTATCTCACAGTGCTGCACAACACACACCCCAACTACTAACTAATATATTCAGAGCTTGCTCATCAACAGATAACCTTGAAAATCAAATGAAGCGAAAACAGTTCCTGAAAGTTAAAAATACTGAACCGTTTCAGGGTGATGTTGCCTGATGCTTTTCAACAGATCCCACCAAGGGTGGCGAGGGGGTAATATGAGGGTAATATGCTCCAGCCCGAGGCTAAAGGGGGTGGGAGATTTCTCACCTCCCCACACAGTGCTCCCACACACAGTTTGCCTAAAACTGAGCATCCACCTGAATAGGCCAAAACCATGTCTGTGACCCAGCAGCGCGCTGGTGCTGACTGGTTTGCTCTAGACCTGACCAACCTGTCACGAGGATGTATCCCTTCGGGAGTCTTCACTGAACACAGCTCTTTGGAATCCCATTGTGAACATACAGTGAGTGAGAAACTCTTGATAAACGTTCTCTCCATGTCTCTGTTTCTCATATTCACATTAAAGATACTATTGTGAAATAAAATACTGAAGAAAGGGTTGGAATTCATGCCGGGTGAACTGAAATACCATTTTTTAAAGAAAAGAGTTTGCTGTCATAGTGTCTTTATCATACTGTAGGCCCCTGTAGGTAATTCAGGAATCTTAATGATCTTGAAGAACATAGTATTTTGAAGAACAAATTGAAACCTTATAAGTGTGTTTCAATACCTCAATACATGCTATAAGTATGTTTCTCCATATTTCATGCATGTAACCAGCAAGCTGCCATACTGGATTTCCCCCATGTGTGTGTGTGTGTGTGTGTGTGTGTGTGTGTGTATTTCAAAAAAAGTCCACAGGCCCTGATTCTTCCATGACCCACTCCAGCATGGCCTCTTTCAGTGAGGGTAACATGAAGAGCAGACTAGCGCATATCACATTTCTACAGTATAGACTTGTGGCATGAATTATACAGAAAACAGAAAAATGAAGTGAAAAAAATCCTGTCTCCGGGGTCTGTTTCTGAAAGAGAGAACCGTTTCTTCACAAGAGGTGAGCTAGAGTTCCTTTGATTGAAAGCTTTCAAAAGAGGAGTCCAGCTCAGCTCAGGTTTGCAGTTGTACGCACACAACTTCATCTGTCTGGGACAATTTACTACATTCACCTCAGGAAGGAGCAAGAGATGCGGAGCTGCCGTCCCGCAGATCACACCCCGTTCAGCTTGGGGGTTAGGGGAACGCTGCCTTTTCTCCAACACAGTTGCTGATGAACGGGATCTGTTGAAAAGAACTGCGCTGGTTTACACTGCAGATTGAACAGAGCATTAAACGACTGCATTAATGTGCGGGCAGTGGGGGTAATGGTCGCCTCGGTAATGTAACAGTAACTTTCACACAGGTGCAATAATTGCTCCCAGGTCCTTATCTAATTCGTCACGAGTCATAGGTAGCGCCACCCCCTCTCCTCCTAGTTTTGCCCCCTCACAGCAAGTGTGAATGTGGGAGATGTGTGGATTTTCAAACTGTCGCCCATGCCCTGCGAACGCCGGGATCACTGCAAATCACTTGGAGTGGCTCCTTCGAGGCGTGAGCTTGCGCCCACCAACACCGCTCAGACGACGCGAATGCGAGCACATCGCTCACCCCCTCGCCACCCTTGGTGGTTTGGGGCTGTAATTTTCCAAACAACCACCTACTTTGCAAAAGTTAAAAATCAATCCACAGAAACAGAATGCTGACTTCCTGATGGGGCTTCTCTGTGTAGGGCTGCCAGATTGTGAGCGATAAAGGGAGAGAGGGAGTGAGGGAAGGCAGAGACAGAGAGAGAGACAGACAGACAGAGGCACAGATAAAGACAGAAAGGGAGAGAGGGACAGACAGACAGACAGGAAGAGAGAGAGAGAGAGAGAGAGAGAGAGAGAGAGAGAGAGAGAGAGAGAGAGAGAGAGAGAGAGAGAGAGGGAGGGGGGAGAGGGAGGGAGAGAACAGAGAAGCAGCTGGGAGAACCGCCCGCTCCGCTCCCCAGGCCGGGCCGCCCGGCGACTGCAGCTGCGAGCCCCGCGGAGGCGAGCTGGGGCCGGCTGGCGGCGCAGCGATGGGCTGATCCTGGGCTCCGAGCGCCGCTCCTCGGTGCGCGATTCGGGGCGGCTGATGGATTTGCCCTCGGCTCCGGCCGGGAGCGTCCCCGTCCCGCCTGCTCACACCCGCGCGGGCGCTCCGGGCCGCGAGGCTGCGCGGGTGAGTAACGCGGGAGCCGTGTCCGGGCGCTGGGGCGCCGCCGCCCGCCGCACCTTCGCGGCCCCGCGCTCCCCGCCGCGGCTCGCGCGCACCACGCCCGCACCGCCCACCCGCGGGCACCGGCGCCGCCGCCCTCCCGCCTCCCCGCGCCGCCCGCGCCCGGGGCAGAGGCGAGGACCCGCGGGAGCAGGGCGGCGTGCGCGCGGCTGCAGGAGGCCTCGGCGGGGCCGCGCCGAGGACGAGCCCGGGACCCGCACCCCGTCCCGGGCCCTCGCGCCTCCGGCCCTGACCTCGGCCCGCGCGGCGGGGCGCACGCCCGGCCGAGCCTCCGGAAAGTTGGCGACCGGCAGAGGGGAGGGTACGGCGCAGGATGAAGGACGCGGCCGAGCCTGCCCGGGGCGCCAAGCCCGGCGGTGCGCAGCGCCCGCGCCCGTAGGTACCGCGCCCTCCCCCGCCGGCCGGGCCGCGCTCCGATATGCGCACCGCGGCGCACACTCGGCTCTCGGCGTCTTCGGCGCGGTCACAGGTGCTAGGGGCTGGGTGCGTCTTTACTGGATCGGGTAGTTGTGAGGAGCGCGGTGCAAGGGGGGTGCGGAGGAGCACGCCCGCGGGCCCCTTCTCCGGAGGACGCGGTAACTCCCGCAAGCGGGCCAGGCGGCGGCGGGGCGCGCGGACCCCTCCCGCAGCGCGTCGCTCTGCCGTGTCGGCGGAGATTGGCGGAGAGCGGCTCGAGCTTTAAACATCTTTTTCATTGCTAAACGGACCCATTGCGTCCTTTGCTCGGCGACAGCGATTAGAGAGGATCCATAGGAGGCTCAGAGCTCTTCACAAATGAATGATGCAGCATTTTAATTATTTGTTTTAGGGGAGATCGTTTCGCTTCCATATTGGAATATCTAATCTTAGATCTGGAGAGATTAGCGAGCTCCGACCCCCGGCGGGTGCTAGAGGAGGAGGTGGGAAGGGGCATTCTGGGGAGAAAGAGCTTCTTGTCCTCTCTCTGGACCGGCAGACGGTGCGGGCGCTCCCCGCCAGACGCAGAGGAAAGCGGGCCGGGCCCTCCGGTCCCTAACTTTTGCAGCCCTTCCTCTCCTTCGAGCTGCTGTCTTGAGGGAAGGAAAGGAAACCGGCGAAGCAGCCTTTCAAGCATGGGCAAAACCCGGGGCAGACGGGGATGGCAGTTCCAGCAAGCGCAGAGGCTATTTCAGAGGGGACCGTCTCCTGACACCGGGATGCACAGGGCAGCTCCCGGGTTCATCAAATCCTGGATTCCCACAGGCTCTGGGAAGCAGTCCCTGCCTCTGCACGTTGGGTGCTGAGGCGCTGGGTGGGGGCAGGGTGCTAGCGCTGTGTGGGGGTGGGGGTGGGGGTGAACTGCTCCGGTTTTGAGCTCTGGCGCCTGACGTGGACTCGCTTCTTGGCTGAGACCTATCGTCCGCTGGGCGGGTCCAGACTGCTAAGGGCGGGGAATGCTGGAGGCCCTTGTCCCCCTGCAGCCACAGTCCCTGAGCACCGCTGTCTTGCGGGGCTACCTTGGGAGAGCGGACACATGCGTGGCCATTCCATGTGCAAAACAGACTGTGAGCCTCCTGTGGATGACTTTTAGAAATGTTTTGTCGAGTTAGGTGACTTCTATATTTTAGAGTGGTAAGAAATTTATACATGAGCCTTGCTTTTCCTTAACATTTGGTTTTGTTTAAAAGAAAAAAAAAGAAAAAAAACCACACAACTCTGTAAGGGAAAGCGGTCTCTACCTACTAACTTTGAACCCTTCGGCAGTTGAGAGTGAGCTTAGCTCTTCAGACCTGGAAGTCTCCCTTCCACGACCTGGGTGTTACAGGCAGGACTGCCGGGTGTGCTGGGGGGGGGGGGGGGCTTGACCTCCTATCTCAGTTCCAGCTAACCTGACCGCCCCTGAGCTCTCCCGTTTTGCCCCTCGGCTGCATTTCCTCCCAGCAGGTAGGACTGTAGGACGCCAGCTGAGCCTTTAAGGACTCCCTTTCGGGAGCTTGGATTCTGTGGTCTCTCTGGTGGCTTCTCTACACTGCAGCGCTTTCCTGCAATCACCCCAACCCAAGGAACAAAGAGAAGAGCGAGAAACGAGAAGGAAAAACCCGGAGGGAAAGGAGCCCCGAAATACGGCCGCGATTCCCCGGGCTTTCCCAGGCTGAAGGACAGGCGTGTTCTCGAGCCGGTGCTCGCGCGCTCGGCCCTTCCTCCGGAGCGCTGGCTTGCCTGCCGTTTCGTTTGGTTTGTTTATTTGTTTTTGTTCTTTTAAGGGTGGAAGACAATCATGATTGTTGAATTCAGGGGAAAGCGAAGGCTCTGGGTTACAGTCCAACGAAAGGATTCCTGGTGCATCCGGATCGAAGCGAAATGCAGGAGAGACCCGGGCCAAGTCTGCCAGGGCGCTGAGCTCCTATTCGGGACGCCTAGGCAGGTTTGGCGTTTCTCCTCTGGGGACCCGGATTTCTTTCTTTCTTCGCTTTTTTAACGACTGGTTGTGCTGTGAAAGGGGTATTTCCGAAGGAGAAGGAGAGAGTTCACTTTGCAGGACGTCAGCACTAGGGAGAGCAGCTTTGGGAACTGGACAAAGCATCACTGGGAGACGAGAGGAGAGAGAGAGGGAGGGAGAGAGGGGGAGAGAGAGGGAGATGGGGGGAGGGGAGACCATCGCTCTCCCCACCGAAGGAACGCGGGGACGTCTCCCGTGCTCCCGTCTCGCCCCTCTCGCTTTTTCTTTGCTATTTTTCCAATTTGTCATCTTCACTGCTCTCTCTCTCTCTTTCTCTCTCACACACACACACACACACACACACGCACACACGCAAGCACCCGCGCGCGCGCACCCGTGCAGTCAGGGCTTCCTAGTGCTCGCTCCCGACCCCATGCTAAGCGCGTTCCCCCGCTCCGAGCTCGTTTTCGTGACGCGGAGAGCCGGATCCAGGGTTACAGCACATATTAAAAAAAAAAAAAAAAGGCAGCGCGAGAGAAGTCGGAATCCCGCACTGTGCCCCAGCTCCCCGCCTCCGGCCCCCTTCCCCCGGGCCCGATGGGGCGCCACCGGGACCACCGAGGAGCAGCCTCCGCGGCGCAGGCGGCCGAGGCAGCGGCCGCCGACCTGGACGCCTGCTGCAGCCGCTTCGCCTCCCGCCGCCGCTGACCGAGCCGGGCGGCCGCTCTGCATCCCAAAGAAGCCCACCGAGGAGCCCATTGCATTCTCAGCACGTCCGGAGCTCGCCGTTTCCCCCTGCAGACCCCTCCCCGCCCCCACCCTGTGCTCAGCTCCGGCGAGAGGAAGGGAGGGACGCGAACAGGAGAGCCCTTAAACTCCAGCTTCCCCCTCAATGCTCAGGGCTTACAAATACAAATCTGCAAAATAGGTAAGTCCGAGACATCCGGAGCCTGTCGTGCCTAAACTGCAGGGATGTGGACGACGGGAAAATATTTAAGAAAAGAATGGTGAGGAAGAAAGAACTTACATAGATTTTAATATTTTATAAGCCAACAGGGAAGACTGACTGGTACTGCAATGTAGCCTCGTCTGCCTTCTTCTTCTTCTTTTTGTTTTTTTCACTTAATTGTTTCTGAAAATTGAGGATTGCACCCCTCAGGCGGATTTCTCTTTGCTTCTCACGGTTTCCTTTTTCCTTACAGCTGTGCTCGTCACATGCAAGTTCACTGCAAAGATTTTTTTCACTTTCCCTATCAATTATATCACTGTATTTCAAGTGAAGAAATATATTCTTGGAGTGTATATGTATGTGTGGGGAGAAAGTACGTGTTCGAAACTCTGATTTATTTTCATGGATTGAAATCAGCCATTTGACTGATGGATACTCTAAAGACGGAGGGAAAGCACCGTGAGAAAGCTGTGTTATCATTTATTTATAAGCAAATTGCCATGAACTGATGAGGCCAGACACGGAAAGACAGCCGTAGAGGAACGCTCTGTGGTTTTAGAAGAGTGCAGTGTATTCGCATTTTCTGATTGGAAAATAATATTTTTTTCTGAAATATATTCCAATGTGATGGATCATTTATCAGCAGGAAAGAACCTAGGTTTCCACCTTCCCTGGCCTTTCACCCCCCACCTGTAATCAGCCACAAGCGCTTCTAGCTTTTTAGGGTCCCTCAGTTGATCTTGAAGGCAAAGAAATACACTCCAAACTAAGCTCTGCAAGTGTTTAAATTCAGACACTCCCAGGCTCAGCAACCTTTAGCTGTCACTATATTTAGCTCTGAGGACTGCAGGGGCATGTTCTTTCGAAGGGCTAATCCTTCCTAAATACGTTAAATAGCCAAATGATAAAGCACGCAGAAGTTGTTTCATTAAAGACAGTGTCAATAATCGGTTCTTGTGCAACGGGGTGGAGGGTGTGGGAGGTTACTGACTCTACACTGTAACGAAGCATGTTTGATAGTTTCTTAAAAGCAACATCAAGTTTTCTTGAGATGCCAGTATTTTATGCATCTCAGCACAGGACATTGGGTCCATACTCTATCATTCATAACTGTCTAATAACTTCGGGATATGTCATGTCTTTTTAATAGCAGAAATGCATATTGGGAAGAACAATCCTTTTCATCTGAGAATAAGATTCACAATGGGCATTTCTAAGGCCAATATGAGTTTTAACAGCTAAACAAGTGCAATGGCTAAATTCCTGCCATTACCAGTGAATCTGCCTATGCTTAAAAGGCCGCACAGCATTCCAGTACTGTTGTTTTCTGTGGGAGCGACGCAAGCTGCTTTTGTTCATGTGGTATGCCGTTTACCAAGTATGGTTTGGTTCAAGAAACTGTCACTGCCTGTTTCAACCTTTCAGAGTCTCCTAAGATTAAAATGTAGGGCACAGTCTAAACATTAAGCATGTTGCTCCCTCGTTTTGATTGTCAGTTTGATAATTGCCGAAGTCTTTATATCGCTCTTAAATAGCCCCACATGTAGGAGTCAATTAAAATAGTACATGACTAAAAGCTAAAAATCTGCATCTTTATTTCTGTTGCAGTTTTGTAATCAACCACGAATGATGAAACCTTCCATAGCTGAGATGCTTCACAGAGGGAGGATGCTGTGGATAATTCTTCTAAGCACAGTTGCTCTAGGGTGGACTACCCCGATTCCCCTGATAGAGGACTCAGAGGAAATAGATGAGCCCTGTTTTGATCCATGCTACTGTGAAGTTAAAGAAAGCCTCTTTCATATACATTGTGACAGTAAAGGATTTACAAATATTAGTCAGATTACTGAATTTTGGTCAAGACCCTTTAAACTGTATCTGCAGAGGAATTCAATGAGGAAATTATACACCAACAGTTTTCTACATTTGAATAATGCTGTGTCCATTAACCTTGGGAACAATGCTTTGCAGGACATTCAAATGGGAGCTTTCAATGGTCTTAAGATCTTAAAGAGGCTATACCTACATGAGAATAAACTGGATGTCTTCAAAAATGACACCTTCCTTGGCCTGGAAAGTCTGGAATACCTGCAGGCAGATTACAATGTCATTAAGCGCATTGAGAGTGGAGCATTTCGTAACCTGAGCAAACTTAGGGTTCTGATTTTAAATGATAACCTCATCCCCACGCTCCCCACCAATCTCTTTAAAGCTGTGTCTTTAACTCACCTGGACTTACGTGGGAACAGGTTAAAGGTTCTTTTCTACCGAGGAATGCTAGATCACATTGGTAGAAGCCTAATGGAGCTCCAGCTAGAAGAGAACCCCTGGAACTGCACCTGCGACACCGTGCAGCTGAAGAGCTGGCTGGAGCGCATCCCTTACACCGCCCTGGTGGGGGATATCACCTGTGAGACACCTTTCCATTTCCACGGGAAGGACCTTCGAGAAATCAGGAAGACAGAACTCTGCCCCTTGCTGTCTGACTCAGAGGCGGAGGCGAGCCTGGGGATTCCTCACCTGTCATCAAGCAAGGAGAACGCGTGGCCAACCAAACCTTCCTCCATGCTGTCCTCCGTCCACTTCACCGCTTCTTCTGTTGAGTACAAGTCCTCCAATAAGCAGCCCAAGCCCACCAAGCAGCCCCGAACACCCAGACCACCCTCCACATCCCAAGCTTTGTATCCTGGACCAAATCAACCTCCCATTGCTCCTTACCAGACCAGACCACCCATCCCCGTCATCTGCCCCACTGGATGCACCTGTAATCTGCACATCAATGACCTTGGCTTGACTGTCAACTGCAAAGAGCGAGGATTTAATAACATTTCTGAACTACTTCCAAGGCCTCTGAACGCCAAAAAACTGTACCTGAGCAGCAATCTGATTCAGAAGATATACCGCTCTGACTTTTGGAATTTTTCTTCTTTGGATCTCTTGCATCTGGGGAACAACCGTATTTCTTACGTCCAGGATGGGGCCTTCATCAACCTGCCCAACCTGAAAAGCCTGTTTCTCAACGGCAATGACATAGAGAAGCTGACCCCCGGCATGTTCCGGGGACTGCAGAGTCTGCACTACCTGTACTTCGAGTTCAACGTCATCCGGGAGATCCAGCCCGCGGCCTTCAGCCTCATGCCCAACTTGAAGCTGTTGTTCCTCAACAACAACCTGCTGAGGACCCTGCCGACCGACGCCTTCGCGGGCACGTCCCTGGCTCGGCTGAACCTGAGGAAGAACTATTTCCTGTACCTGCCCGTGGCCGGCGTGCTGGAGCACTTGAACGCCATCGTGCAGATCGACCTCAACGAGAACCCCTGGGACTGCACCTGTGACCTGGTGCCCTTCAAGCAGTGGATCGAGACCATCAGCTCCGTCAGCGTGGTGGGGGAGGTGCTGTGCGGGAGCCCGGAGAACCTGACCCACCGCGACGTGCGCTCCGTCGAGCTGGAGGCGCTGTGTCCCGAGCTGCTGCGTGTGGCCCCCGGAGCGTCCCCGGCCCAGCCCGGAGCGCCTCAGCGCGGCGGGGGCCCGACCGGCATCCCGCCCTTCGAGCTGGCTCCGCCGGGGGGCCCAGTGCCGCTCTCCGTGCTGATCCTCAGCCTGCTGGTCCTGTTCTTCTCTGCCGTCTTCGTGGCCGCGGGCCTGTTCGCCTACGTGCTGCGCCGGCGCCGGAAGCGGCTGCCCTTCCGCGGCCCCCGGCCGGAGGGCGCGGACCTGGCGGGCGTGCACACGCGCTGTCCCGGGCTGTTCGAGGGCGCGGGCCGGGCCTCCCCCGAGAAGGCGCCGGGCGGCCGCGCCTACGAGTACATCCCGCACCCGGTCACGCAGATGTGCAACAACCCCATCTACGCGCCGCGCGAGGAGGCGGCCGCGGCGCCGGGCAGCTTCCGGACCCTGCTGCAGAAGGAGGAGGAGTGGGCGCGGGCTGTGTCCAGCGCGCGGCTCAACACCATCGTGCCGGCCGAGCACCGCCACCCGCAGCCAGGGCCCGCGGCGGGCGCGGTGCCCGGGGGCGGGGGCGACGCGGCCGGCCTCCGCCCGCTGGAGAACGGCCTGGTGCTGCTGCCGCCCGGGCCGGGCGCGGCGCTGCGGGAGCGGGAGCGGCCCGGGGACCGGCTGTGCGGCGGGGCGCTGCAGGAGCTGCAGGTGCACGCGGCGGGCGCGCAGTACCCCGACCTGCAGCAGGACGCCAGGCTCCGGGAGAGCCTCCTCCTCGCCGCCGGGAAGGGCTTCCCAGACCCCCAGACCCCCCAAAGCGATTACCTCGAGTTAAGGGCCAAGCTGCAGACAAAGCCGGATTACCTCGAAGTGCTGGAGAAGACGTCCTACAGGTTCTAGCGGAGAGAGGAGAACGAATTCGTGCTTTTTTCCCCCAAAAGCAAAGGAAGAGAAGAGAAATATATCCCTTGCCCGTTTCCCCTCGACCCGGTATCTCCACCCTCACACCCTCCGCCCGGAGCAGAACCGAACCGCATGACACCTGGAGAAGCAAACGCGTCCCTTCGCCCGGGCCGGGCGGGCAGGGCCTACTCAGACCATGAATCAATGAAGTGCCTTCGCAGACTTTTGCCAGCAAATGTTATCATTATTTTTTATACTGAAACTTGAGACTTTGACTGTGCCATGTATAAGGTATATTGAGGATCGTTGTATTGATCCTGATTAAGTAAAATTCAATGTGTCTTTATTTTCAGTAACTTTTTCTTCCTTTAGATGTAGCTTTGTTTCGGGGGGTGGCATCTGTGCCTCCCCGTCTCTTCCCATCATGGCACAGTTTCTGTACATGTGTTAACGACGCAGTTTGCTGCATGCCTGAAACTGCAGGACGGGGCGGGAGGGGCGGGTCTTGCTCGAATGTTCTCACTCAATCTCTTGTCGCTCACACTCGTATATGCAAACCACAGTCCTGCGTACAGTTAGGTTCCTAAACCTGCAGTTGTCGCAGCGCGCGCACGCGCGCACACACACACACACACACACACACACACACACACACGAGCGCGCGCGGGGGCACATACACACTCATGCGCACGCACACACACACGCACGCACGCACGCACACACGCACACACGCCACTCCCTTGCAGCCCAATCTGCTTAGTTCGGGTTTGACCCATTCCTCTCCTCGCCACACCCTCCCCTACCCTTCCCTCTTCGTGTACAGCTCTGTGCCTATCCCAGGACCCTGGGCGAGGCACATTCGAGGCTGGATCCTACCGAAGCGAAGGCCTGCTGGTTTAACAGGTGGAAACGCGCTTAGGGAGAAGCACCCTCTGTGACACTTCACCCTGATGCCAAGATTTTTTGGAGAACACCTGCACTTTCTTATATATATATATAAAATATTAAAAATAAAAAAGCAACTGGGTATATATCACTAACAGCTTTGTAGGAAGCACTTTTAATGTTTTCTCTCACACACAAAGATTCAAAAGAAATGTGCATATATTTATTCTGTAATTTCAGTGATTATAAATTGTAAAGGTAATGTTTAATCATTGTATAGTGATTATGCGTCTGGTATAGCTTTCCTAATAAAAGGATTTTGAAAATCATAATACATTATATATAGAGGATACGAAGCTTGAAACTTTAGCCTCAGCTCTGCCATGCCTTTGTGCTCCCATTTAACATAATTATTTCTTTTACTTGTTACACAGGAAGCTAAATTATTAACAAATTTGATGCATTGTGACATTGGTAAATCATAATGTATCTCCCCTACTCCATACCAGGACGCAATCGGGACCTAACGATGTCTGCGTTATACAGTTCCTTTCTTTTTCTTGGACTCAATTTTAAACTTAGTACCCCATCAAGGCACTGTCTCTCAGGCATGAAACAATTGGAAAAAAATAAAAAGTATAGGATCATTTGGACGAAGGCACTCAAGAATCCATGCATCTTACGGTAGTAAATGACATAAAGAAAATAGTGAAATTCCTATGTTTAAAAAAATGCACTAAAATTATGTACACTAACCCTCCACCCCCACCCCCACATAGGCGACACAATCAGATCAAGGGCTTTGAGGCCAATTTGACCGTCAGAATACTATCACTTTAAAAAGTTGTCGCTGCAATATTTAGCCACTCTTTCTGATAACCACTGACTACAAAGGACCCCACTAATGTTTGAACTTAAAACACAGAATGCTGAATGAGGTTACTTTCTGTACAACACTGAAATGATCTGAAAAAATTAACTTGACAATAATGCAAGTTATGTTCCATTTATCTGTGCGTGAAACCAAAGAAAATTGGATTTTAGGATGCCAGTGTCTTGATAAAAAGAAACCTGTTTTGAGGCAGGCATGTATCTTGTTAGGACAGTAGAGGGCAGCAGATCTCCAGCGATCCACAGCTACACTTGCTAACAGAATTGCGCAGTGCTGTTTTCTGCCAGTGTTTTCTCAAGCTGCTCTTAGGAGAAATTATCATTACGTGCTGAATGTAATTCATCATAAGTCACTGATGCCTTACATCACATTTTTCCCACGAAAAGGAATAAGACCAGCGGTTTTCAAGGCTGGGTGGTAGATACAGCATTAAGGCGCTGTATGAAACAAAAATAAAAAGCCCTAGGAGTATCTAGAACCCATGTAACCCTTGATTAATCATAGGACTGTCATCATGGGAATGCATCAACATTAAATATAAATGTAACAGCATGAACTGCAACTTTGCAGGGCTATCTTGCATTTGATATGCTGTACCTATAACTTTTACCCCCAATTTTTTGAAGTAAATTTTTGAATTAATATAGGAAAAAACCCATGGGTATAATTTACTATCACTTTACAGAAAACACTATGATGAACCTATTTCTTATTTAAGACAGTCAGGCCCACTACTAAGTATCATTTATCTTTTATCCTTCACTCTTGTTTTTGGTTTTGGTTTTGGTTTTTCTTTAAGACAGGATTTCATTACGTAGTTGGGGCGGACTTGAGCTCGCTGTATAGCTCAGGCTGGCATCGCCCTCACCATGTCCTCCTGCCTCAGCGATTGCAGCATGAGCCTCCATGCCCAGCTGACCTTTTAATTTTAGCTTTCCCATCGGTCATCTGTTTCCTAGCGATCTCACTTTCTTCCTTTTTAATCGCCTCTCTGCTTCGCTGATTTTTTTTTAAGGTACAGAAAGTCTTGGGTTTTAAAACCCTAAACTAGAGATTTATCTTATTTCCATTCCTTTTAATCAAATATTTCGTTGAATAGTAGAAAGTACATGTAAATCTCAAGTGCTAATCTAGATAGTTCTGATATTATCACTTCTTTAATAACCACGCACACATTCACAACATTGCATATTATACAAATCAGGTTGAAGTACAATCCCTAATGACCCTGGCGCTTTGACATTTAAAAAATAAATCTCCATAAATCATATCAAATTAAGTTTATTCTTTATTTATCAAATACAGAAAGTAAGAATACCTTGTCTTAAATACAGCAGTAATTTCACTCTTGAATGAGTAATGCATTTATTCCTCCTGTGAAAACAAATTCTTATGAGAACAGAATTTTGTAGTCACAATAACAACTCTTTGGATTTGTCTACATCTTGGCTAAGCCACTTATTTTAATTTTGCATTAAAATTAATTTATTTAGCTTTAATTTGTAACATCAGATATGTTTTCTGGTGTCATGGATATCAATATAGCTACAGATTAGAATCTGTTTTACATTTTTTCTGGGATAAAGTACTTACTATTTTGAAAAATAGAGAATTCATTCCATAGCAATGGTCAGTTACTGAAGGAGACCAAGGATTGACAGATATTTGCTGTTATTCATTCTTAATTTTACTACTAATTATAATACTATTTGGAAACAACAAACATTGTAATATCCCATGAACTATACATTATAGGTAGAAAATAATTGGGAATGAACTGCTAGTTTGAACAGTAACAGTTTAAATATGTTATATATCACTCTACGGTAGCATTTATGTGGTTGCTTTTATATTCTTATTTAAAAGATATATTATTTTATCTAATTAAAATATTTTTAAAATAAGGATGATGAATACCGTATTTTAATAAACATTCAGAGTGTGGCCCACAAGGAAAGTTTAATGGCTGAGCTTGAAAAGTTTTTAGCGTTTTTCCCACTTTTCTCCCTCCTTACCTGGGAATTTTAGGCCTAAACTCTTGCTGTATGAAGAGAACCTTATTTGTGTCTCAGATTACAAAAGCTCATAAAGTAGTCTTAGAACAGAGAGACTTTTTAAATAACATTATAGCACATTATTTGATTCATTTATTGTAAATTCATTATCTGTACAAGCCTGTCCTTTGGCAAGTTATTGTTTAATCCAATACATGTTGCACTTTTGTCAAATGGCTGGGACAAAGGAAACATTAATGAAATGTTTTACAAAATATGAGACATATGACTATAAAAATTAAGACTATTGTGAGCAAAAACAGCAGTAAAAAGATCCCCATCTTCAGAGATTTGAGCTAATTTAATTTGAACATAGACATTTATTATATATATTTAGCTCAGAATTCTCACCTATGAAAATTCAGGTGAGCAGAACACAAATATCATTACTTCACCTTATGAGTGTTCTGCTTAACATACTGTAGATCTTTAAACAGTACTAGGAGCAATAACACATGTGTAATTGGGCAATCATGTGTGTGTACATATATACATAGTGCTACTATATGTGTACATACCTTGTATAGACATGTACATAGTTTATATATGCAGAATTATATGTAAATTATGCAGTTTTCTTATCTGTATAACAATCTTAGTTTTACGCATTTGTTTTTCTTGCATCTGTCCAGCCACCAGCCAAGTGAAGCTGAGGCGGTAAATCTTCATTTTGGAAATATTCACATGTAAAAAGAAAAACTGTAATTAATATTTCTGAATTTAAAAGGCCTTTGATCTTCCATTTTGTTTCTTTTTGTTATTTAAGTCACAGGGGGCAAATTGCAGTGAAGTTGTGATATCTCCTAAGTCGTTATGGTAAAGGAACTAATTTCTTACAAGTATGCAATTTAAGTCAAATGAAAAACAAATGCTTCTTTTTTTCATTTTTCTATTTGTAGAATAAATTTTACAGGTGAAAACAATTTTAGTACCTTTATTAATTAGATGATCTCTTTGTGGTCTGCCTAGGCAGGTAGAGAAACTGACATCTGGAGGGGCTAACGTGAGAGAAGAGCGAGTTTAGGACAGTCACCATCACCGCGCTCTTCTTCCAGCTGAGCCCTTGATTACCATGGTGGTAGTCGTGGAGGGACGACCGTTTTAAATAAGCTTATATGGAAGCTAAATTGAAGATTTTTGCTATCGAGAAATCAGGAGCACACCAGGGCTGCTAGCTGTGGAGAGGCAATGCTTCGGCCAGTCTAATTTTGATTTTATATATAGATAGATAGATATAGATATAGATGGATGGAAATGTATTATTTCCTTTCTCTTGCACTTATATGCATCGTTTCCAAGTGAATTTATAATTCTCGTAGAAAATAATAATTTGAGATAGTCTTCACAGATAAAGAGAAAATAATGCTTATGGTGCTCTTCGCAGTCCATTTCCGATTTGATTCAACACTGACTTATCCTGAAATACTACAGCAGAAGCACCATCACGCAGAGAAGGCTTCCTTCACCACCCTAGTGACAGTAAGGCCCAGCACGCCTCCCTTCAGCAGCAGGTTTTAGAATACTTTGGCTACTTATATAAGAGCAATAAATTGATAGTTGGCAGTATGATGAGTTGTATCACAACCAAACAAGTTTCCTCAGAAACAACGTGACAAGGAAAAGGTAGCAACAAACTCTCACACTTTCTTTCAGTACAATCTAATGTTTCTGGCTGTAAAAGTCACGTTGTCTGCCTTATTACACTCTACCATAAAGACAGAAAAAGCTTCGCTGTCTTGACACTTTTTAGTTTGGGGATGTATTTGAATGATTCTTGGGAGCTTTAAAATCTGCAGAAAACTTTCTTTCCCTGCCTGCCAATTGCAAAACTGTCTACTGAAACAGAGATGCTTCCTGATCGACATTCCTTACTCGTCCCCTTCTTCGGGCCCTTTGCTCTCCCTGCTGCTCGCGGTCTGTTTCTCCTCCTGCCTGGGTCTCCGGGCCAGGGTCTGCACGGGCTGGAGCCCGTGTGGTGGCGAGACGAGAGGCGGTGCGAGCGCTCGCGCTCAGGCCCTTAATCGATCTAGTTAAACTGGGAAAATCATTCAATGCATTTCCCTTAATTTCAAATCATTTGTTCAGCCTGGGGACGAAATCAGGCCTCAATAATAAAACAAAAACCACTTGTGGAAATCAAAGAGAATGAACAAATATCATAAAAATATGGAGCCTGCCTTTAAAATCTCACTGCTCTGCATTTCGCCTCTGAAATGGCGTTTGTTACAGCAGGTAAAACATCGGTTAACTAAAATTTAAAAATCCATCTCCTTTTACTAAAATCTATACACTTTTCCCTTCTTCTGACTAGTCACATGTTATTTTACCACTTAGAATTCTGGTGAAATGAACTACTTTTAAAGGCCAGTTTTTTGGTCTGTAGTAATTAATTAAAAACTAGTTCATCAAAAACGTACACAATTAACCATATTCTGTAAAGGGGTAGAAAACCACGTTGTCTATCTGAATGGAATATTTTACATGGAGTAAGCAGAGTCAGCACTTTTTCCCTACCCGTGCTCTCCTTGTCAGCTTTAGATTGAAAATTTAAATGTTACTTGGCAGTTCTTGGCTGTTTTACTTCTCTGGGTGGCAATAAAAGGAAGGGAGAGGAGAAAATGCTAGTTCTCGGTGAGATGTAATCGGTCCATGGAAAAACCACCCCAGGAACCTCGAACTTTCTCTTCATTAAACCTTAACAAGAGGGACAACGGAAGGAGGAGGGTGGGTGAAACTGGCCTCCCTTTCTGAAGATCTCTTGTTGAAGGGTTAATGGGAAAAGTTTGAGCTAGTTTTCCATATTAACATTTTGATGTCCTTTACTTGGAAGAGTTTGAGTCCCACAGTAGGTTCACTGTATGTTTCAACACGGCTCTCACTTTTTTTTTTTTTTTTTTTTTTTTGGCGGTACTGGGGATCGAACTCAGGACCCTGCGCTTGCTAGGCAGGCGCTTATTCCACTGAGCTATATCCCCAGCCCCAGCTCTCACCTTTTCAATTCCCAGCTACTGTACTCACTGGGTAGGTCATAAAACATTAAAAGTAACCTCAAAGAACTGTAAAGTAAGTATATATAAAGAGTTCTAATGCAAAAACGAATCCCTAGGGATAGTCTGAGGTACCAATGTAGGACATTTACCATGGTTTATGGTAAAAGTCTATAACATGACTAGTCTGCTATTTTAGCTTTTAAATTAGTTTGTTTTCTGTAGGAACAATAAATCCTTAGTTAATTTTTGGGCCACCTTAACATAATGAGTACAACACCATATCATGAGTACAATACCAGAATTAATTTAAGTAGTACAACTCAGTTATTGCTTACTTAAGAACAAAATATTTATTTCAAATGACTGTAATTTAACATGTAATGTGTTCTAGAGCTAGGGTATTCCAGAGCCATATAAGATTTTTATTAGCTGCAAAAATTGTCCTCTGTTTGTGTCTATGACAAGAATTTTAACAGGATAAATTATACGGAAATTGGTTCCTGCTTTGGATCACACACTCTGCTCCATAAATGTGCATAAGTGGTGCTGAACACTGCTCGTGTATATTACATATAATTTGCATATATGATACCATTTACTAGCTAGCTATCATTTACTAGCTTACTATCATTTACTAGCTTTAAATTGAAAGGGCACCAGTGATAAAGATTTACTGTGGAATATTGAACAGGAACAGACTCTAGATGTTAAATGATGCAGATTTGCATTGGATGGTTATGGTTCATTAATTTAAAAACAAACAGTTCCATTATTCCCACCTCACTAAAAACAGCACTCTTTGTAGACATCACTGTGTCCCAGGTCAGAAGAGAGAGGTTGCAGAAGGGTTCCGAGGAGAAGCTTTTCGGCAGTCTATACTCCGCATGACCTAACTGCAGTGTGCCTCGCTTTAGTCTTAGTTCTTCTGTGAAGGACCTTACAGAACTGTGGAAAGAAATGTTGCACATAGGCAGTGGAGACAAAAATCTCATGAGGTTCCCTGGGGACAGATGATTGGAGGAATTCTGATGCTGCCCACATCAGCTACCACTTCTGACAACTACTGTGTTTCAAGGTTTTAGCCACAGCTGAGCAAATACTTCCCTTTCCTGAAGATCCCATTTGCTCACGCCCTTTGTTTTATACAGCGCTGTGATGTTACATTATTTTCTGAAGACAGACCTCAAATAAGCACCTGAGCTCAATGTTACATCCTCAGCCTCCCGTACACCTTTACAGATGCTGTAACTAAAGTCTGAACATTGTCTCAAATACTAATACACAGTACATATACTGATGTGGGTGTGTTGTCACATTTTATTGTAAGCGTACTTGTGGAATAAGCAAATTAATGGTTTTTAAAGTATGCATGCCACACGGTTCTGATACACACTGAGGCTCTTTTGGGGTGTAACCCAGAAGAAAAACTGATGTAGGATGAAGATGAGTGTGGAGAGGTGGAAAAGCTGTGCCCGAGCGGGAAGCCTGATAATGGCTTTGCCCTCCCTGGAGTTTCCTCCCTAGTGATACACACATTGGACGCAAAGAAATAAGTTCAAGGAAATTGTGCACTATTAGAGTCCTCTGGGGAGAAACCAGTGAAAATGAAAGAAAACCAGAAGAGAAGGAGGAACTATAAACATGTAGTTCGGTCGCCTTCAGCAGCAAGCGAAGTGAAACGCGGAGAGAAACAGCCGGAGGAATGCAGCTGTGCTTTCGGTGAAACTCTTGTCTCACTGTTCAGGTGTTTACCAGTAAGAGCAAACGTAGATGCTACTGAAGTCTGTTTTCTTTAACTCCTTAGCCTCCTTCTCAGGTCTACTGCTTTACTGGAAATTCTTCTAGAGTGTTCTTGAAGCCAACAGGAAACAGAATGAGGCAAATATATGACTCTACCTTCCAACAGAGAGATGAACAATTCAGTGAATTTGTGTCTGATCTACACCACCCCAAAATATGCGAGAAATCACTTTGGAGTGATGAAGTGCACCAGCTCTTTCCTTCATTTCAGTTTCTGACCCTGCTATGGGAAAAATTAGAGGCTAATTAAACTATGATAAAAAGATTATGTGGCTAATCATACAAGTGAACATATAAAATATACTTCTTGCTTGCAAGAGCAAAATTTTACCATAGAACTAATCACATTTTCACTAAGTAATGTGATTCTTTAAGAAAAAAAAAATCTGTGTTTTCCATTAAAATTTGAAGCTTGAAATGCTGTTATCAAAATTCCCTGTATTTTATTAAAGGATATAATAAATGAGAATTTAATTGGTGACTTTTTCCCATCAAGGGAAATTGGTGAAGATACAAAAATTAAAGACAAACTTTAAAAGAAAAATGAACTGCAGCTATTTATTTTCAGTAAATCTATAGATATTTACATGAAATTTCTGAAAGTCATTTGCATCTCCGGAAGCTTGGCATTGTGGGCTGCATTTCACTTGTCTGGGAGGTTTGAACTCATATATATATTTTTTTTTCGGTACTGGGGATTGAACTCAGGACCCTGTGCTTGCTAGGCAAGTGCTTATTCCGCTGAGCTATATCCCCAGCCCCTTGAATTCATATTAAAATTGCGGTTGGTATTATGTTGTCCTCCCCTGTTGGGGAAAAAGGATCCTAAACTTTACATTTATACTTCTGAATATATTTTATTATAATTTAATGATTTTAGAACTGTTCCAACAGATTGTAGAATTTCAAGCCATTGTCAAAGCAAATGAATGGTAGATAGTTCAGTCATACAGAAAGTAACACAAGATACAACTTGCTAGTCAATACAATTAGGTATGTACAGATAAGATACCTTTATACATAAAGTAGGCGGCTAGCATATTGAAATCTAAAAGTGTAGTCTTTTAGGTTGATTTAATATTTCAAGGCTTTAAAGAAAGGATTTTAAAATAGAAAATATAATATATATCCCACATTTTAATTATTTCCCTTAATAAAAATGTTGTGATTACATAAATATGTTAATGTATGATTTACAAAAGTTTAGAACATTAGACATTATCAACCCACTATCAAAGTGTGCAAGCTGATAGTACTGCGGGCAGCTATGGTGATAAAGACTAGGTCCCACAGGAAGCTCTCTCAGGCTTTAAAAACGTTCACAAAATGTACGTTGTAGTTAAGCATTAAAACTTACTGACATAAGCAAAAACAGTTTATTTGACTGTGTATACTTGTAAAATTGCAAAATGATAAAAGTCATTTAAAATAGATGAAAATCTTTGGTCGATTGGTATGCACATTCTGCTCTTCGCATCAACATTAAACCATAAGGTTATATTTTTATCTTAACAAACCAAAGCAACAAAAACCATTTAGAATATAAAAAACAAAACTTAATAACTATGGTTTTGTAAGAGACTGTTACAGGGATTTAGATTTCCTGTGTCTTGCTGTTACTGGGTAAAGTGATGAACAGTTATAAAAGAAACTAGTGTAGCCATTAATCGCCTTCTGTCCGTGTTTTTGCACTAATGCTACTAGGGTTTAACACAAAGTTGATGACCACAGATAACAGAGGCTACAGATAATCACAGAGAGTAGTTCTTACTGCTGAACACCCATTCCCTACGCAAACAGAATTCAAGACATTGGAGTAATGTGAGGGTTAGGTTATTTAAATTTAGACTTGGGCTTAGGTTTTAGGTTAGGGCTAGTTTTAAAACCAGGTTTAGGATTAGTGTTCTGTTACTGTTAGAGTTAGGGTTCAGGTCAAGCCTCACAAAAGACAGAAGCCAGGGTTTGTGCATGCCAGCAGAGCTCCACTGCTGAGCTGCACACTTGGCCCTGCACTAAAATAAATACTCCTACGATGAAGAGTTGGAAAAATTCTCAAAGATTCTTTTAAAATATTACTTTTTGTCCTTTTAATGGTTAGATTATTGAATGGGAATAAATGTTAGAAGAATGTTTTCATGATCCAAGTGCTACTGCTTTCTAAGAAAGTGGATGAAGAAGCTCCATATTGAGAAAACGGGAACTCTGCTGCAGACTGCTGATAATTTCCCTTTTGAATGTCCAGTTCCGTAAGGCATCGCAGAGAAAGCAATTGTGACTCTTACAATTACTTTGCGAAAAGATCTTTTGTCTGACTGATAAAATCTCAAGATACTACACTATTTGGCATGATTTTGACTATATTACAGCCAAAGGAATAGAAGTCCCACAATAGATCCTCCAAGTCTACTAGTTTATTTGATATTTAAAGAGATTTATTAATTAAATAGATCCCGAGAAAACTTAATTACAGCAACTGAGCCAGGTGTGGTGGCACAGGCTTGTATTACCTGCACTGGAGAGGCTGAGGCAGGAGGATTGCTGCTAGTTGAAGGCCAGACTTCTCTATATAGTGAATTCAGGCCAGTCTGAACTACTTCAGAGTAGTACATAGAACTACTACGTAGTCTCAAAAAAACAAACAAACAAACCCCAAACCAAACCAAACCAAACAAAAAACCTGAATACAACATGTCAAATCTCAAACAGAAAATTGTTGATTCCTCCAGGCCTGCACCTTAGCCAATAACAGCAGGATCTATCTGTGCAGCACTTTATTTTCCAAGAATGGGTAGTGGGGAAGAAGCTGTGCTGAGAGATTGTCCCACAGTCTTGATGAATATGGTCAAGCACCATATTTTCTCTCAAAGTTTCTCCCTCCACTGTACACCTCTATTTCTTCAGAACAACACATCGTGTGTTTTGCTGCTTATTTTAAATGTTTTGCTTTCAAATTACTTGCACATGCAGATCACTTCAATATGACTGCCAGTGATGGTATTTGGTACAGTTGGCCCTCGGAGTGCCTTTCCCAGCTCTACCCAGTATAGATATTTGAAACTAAAACTAAATAAGTCACTGAGAGATTACTGGGAGTTCTTCTGATTTCTTACCAGAAGAATATTTGAATATAGAACACTAAACTTTCTACTAGAATATTACATTGTTGGAAACAGACACAGACACTGAATGATTGAATAACTAAATTAGATTATTGATCTTCTCCATGTATTGGTGAATGCACTAAAACAATTTAAAGACAGTTCTCAGTACCAATCCCCAAAATGACATACGCTCTTTTTTCCTTTTGGGGAAGAGTTTCCACTGAATTGTAATTCAAACTGTTACAGCTCTGAGTATGTAAATGTAAGGGATCTTTGTGTGTTCACATTTGCCAATGTTTATTAAAATAGCTGCTAAATGTTGGGCAAAAGTAATCACGTTTCACACGTATCTAGGTTCACACTTAAGGTCATGGATTTCTTCGGGTTTTTAGTTGGATCAAGTGAAAATGCCAATGTGAAATGGAAACCATGGTGAGGAGACAGTGATTTCTCATCAGTGCTGAATCCATCAAATAAGGGCCTAAAAGTGAGATTAAAATATTCTGAGCCCAATCACATCTGGGTAAGAATCTCCATTCAGCCATTAATATCTACATTATCTTGGATAAGTTGTTTTAATGTTTTGATACACCAAGCTGCATAAGCTACACTGTCAGATTTATGTCCTTAAAAGGTCTCTATGTATGCTATGGAGAACAGACCGAAAGGAGCTAGGACGGCAGCTAAGGAAAGAGGGCTGTCGTGTTCATTTTGGTTTGTTGTGTCTTAGAGGTATAGCACAATGGCAGATAAAGGGGAAAGTGTCCTGCATTCCTCAACCTGGCTTCCATAATAGTAACAACTTACATAAAATTGATACATTTATAAAAATTGAGAGATTATCTTAGGTACAATGCTGCTAGGGAAATCCTAGGATTTATTTATATTGTAACAATTTTTTCTCCTAATATTCTTTCTTTCTGTTTTAGGATCCAATCCAGAATATTATATTCTGTTAACACAGTTAACACAGTATATATGTATATATACATACACACATATATTTATATATATAAATATATGTGTGTGTGTGTATATACATATTCATATACACACATATATATTTCATTCAGCTTTTCCCTTCCTTCTTTTCTCAATTCCCCATCCAAGTTTGTCTTTCCTTTTGAAGTTTCTTCCCACTTTATCATATCTATTGTACATTTTAGATCTTATTTACCCTTTCAGTTTTTCACACTAAGAAGAAAGTATGCTGTTTAAACATGTGTGTTTGGTTTATTTTACTAATGAGTATGGTCTTGAAATGCATCAATTTACCTATAAAAGTCTCAAGTTTATCCTTAATAAGATGAGATCCTAGTTGTTGAATCTTTGCCATAGTTCCTGTGTGATCCAGGTTTTATTCATAAAGTGTTTTCTTACACTGATGTCTTCAAGAGGTTTACCTTTTCTATCTTCCTGGAGATTTAGTATTTCTGTTTTAATAATTAGATCTTTGATCCATTTCAAATTTAGTTTAGTGCATGGTGAAAGATGTGGGTCCAATTTTAATCTTCAGCAGGTGCAGAGCCAGTTTTTTCCAGCACCATTTATTGAAGAGGCTGTCTTTCTTCCAGTGAATGTGTTTGGCCATGTTGTCAAATGAAAGTTGGTTGAGTATGCCTGAAGTTGTTTCCTCATCTTCTAATCTGTTCCATTGATCTTCAGGTCTATTTTTTGCTGGTACCATGCTGTTTTTATCACAGTAGCTTTATAGTATAATTTCAAGTCAGGGATTGTGATGCATCCTGCCTTCCCTTTGTTGCCCAGAACTGCCTTTGATATTCTAGGTCTTTTCCAGTTTCAAATGAATTTTAGAATTGTTTTCTCTAATTCAGTGAGATATGCTGTTGGAAATCAGAAGAGAACTGCATTAAATCTGTGCAGTCATTTTGCAAGCACGGCCATTTTCATTATATTGTATCTTCCTACTCGAGAGCAAGGGACATCTCTCCACAGTCTAAGATCTGCTCCAGTCTCCTTCCTCAGAGTACTGCAATTTTCAATGTAGAGGTCTTATACATCTTTTATTAGATGATACCTAGATATTTCTTTTTTTTTTGGATGCTACTGTGAAAGGTGTTGTTTGCTAGCTTCTCTCTTGGTGAGTTTGTTATTGAGGAGGCCACTGATTTTTAAGCGTTGCCTTTGTATCCAGCTATGCTACTGAAGTCATTAAACTAGTAGTTTTTTGGTGGAGTTTTTGGGGTCTTCTATGTAGAGTATTCTGTCATTTATGAGCAATGAAAATTGGACTTCTTCCTTTCCTATCTTTATTCCTTTTATTTCTTTCTCTTTTCTAATTTCTCTGGCTAAAGTTTCCAGGACTATGTTGAATAAGAATGGAACCAGCTGCCTTGGAGCCAGCTGATGACACAGGGAAACCGCCACAATCCGTAATCTAAGTAAACCTTTCCTTCCTTAATATTGGGTGCTGGATATTTTGTCCCAGAATCTAGAGAAAAGTAACTAAGACAGCTGGATTTTGAAAAGTTTTTTCTGCATTTACTGAGATGATCATGTGATTTTTGTCCTTGGCTCTGTTAATATGGTATTATATTTATTTATATATGGTAATACCATATTTATATATGGTATTATATTGATTTACATATATTGAACCATACCTGCATCCTTGGGATAAATCCCACTTGGTCATAGCGTATAATCTCCTTGATGATATGCTGCATTCTGTTTTCCAGTATCTTACTGAGGATTTTTGTGTCTATGTTCATTAGGGAGGTTGGCATGTAGTTCTCTTAGTTGTGCCCTTTTCCTGTTTTGGTATCAGGGTAATTTTTATGCTTTGTGTCTGGATGCCCCCTCCAAAGCCTCATGCAGTCATGGGGCTGGCTTTTAGAGTTTATAATTGATCCATGATCCAATGCTGGTATTATGGATGTGAGTGCTACACTTGCCTAATGCAGATAGTTTGCATATGTAGGGGAGAGAAAGAGGTTGCTTGAAGCTATTCCTCCCTTTTGCTTTTGCTACCTTTGCTGTTTTCTGCCACCATAAACTGTTGCCCTCTGCCATGTGTCACTCTGCCTTGGAGCCAGCCGAAGATGGACCAAAACCTTCACAAACTATTAGCTAAATAAACCTTTCCTTCCTTCATTTTGGGTGTTGAGTATTTTGTCTCTGCAATGAGAGAAAAGTAACCAAGACAGAATTTGGTACCAGAGAAGTCAGGCCGTTGTTGTAACTATACCTCACCATGTGGTTCAAGAGCCTTTGGGAATGGCTTGTGGGAAGAGTTTGGTAAGGTTGAGAGATGTCGCCTGAAAGAGTAGAGCTGGAATGCCTTCAGCTCTTCTCTATGGGAGATTCTGGTCAGAGCTCAGAAGACTAGAAGCCTGGTAGAAATCCTGCCGGTAAAGACCAAGTTTGAGGTTTCTGCTGGGTAGAAGGATTACACTGGTTGTTGGACTCCAGATGATGTATGTTGTGCTTTAGCAGGAAGTTTGTCTGCATTTTGCTTGTGTCCAGAGTCTTTGTCTGATTCTGAGATAAAGGATGGCACACTGATTAATCTGACAAACGAAACTCCAAAGCAGTTGAATGTTGAGGCAGTGGTATGGCTAGAGTTGGGGGCTTTTAGCCAGATTCATATTAAAAATCAAGAGCAAAGAGTATAGCAGGATGATTTAAAATATTGTGAGGTCAGCCAGGAAGGAAGCTCCAATAAAACTGTGGACTGCAAAGATAGAGCTGAGGAGATCTCCATTGCTCAGGAGGAACAAGAGAATAAAAAAGATGGGCTTAGGAATCACAAGAAGCAGCAAGTCTCCACACTTTCAGCCTCAGAACTGCAAAGGGGAAAGATCTTGCCTTAAGGAGAAAACCACAGAGTGCCATGTTCCTGAATGGTGGCAGCATAGAGAATTTGCTCCTCAGAATTGGATTCAGTGTGTCCAGTGATCCAGGCACTCAACCATTATCACCAAGAGAGGGAAAGCTTGGTTACTGCTCCAGGTGGCAGCAGACACTGGCATCATGCACATGGCACTGGTTTCAGGCACATGCAGAATGCAAGAGTTCTGAGGTTATAAAGGCTTCCACCCAGATTTCAGAAGGAGGAGGCCAGGCAGCGTGCCCCTGAGAGGGCACTGTGTGACGCTGTGAGTGAGAAGTGTAAAATACAGTGGAGACCCCAGAAGGTTGGAAAATCCAGGAATGTGGATTGTCTGAGGAAGGAGGGAGCAAAGTGGGCCCAAGATAGAAGCCATGGAGGCTCTAACCACAAGTGCTCTATGGGTGGACTCATGCAAGCCCTTTAGAGCTCACAATGTGCCACAGATTACTTCAGATCCTGGACATGGAACTACAGGACATAATGTCAGCCCTGCTGGATTTTGGAGTTGCTTTGGTCCCAATGCTCTGTGTATCACCCTGTTTGTACCTTTTGGAATGGTAATGTTTATTTTCATCATTTCAATGGTATGTGCCATTGAATGTTAGAAGCTCACAGCTAAGAGTCTGACTTACATCTTGGAGGAGATTTGGGACTTGGACTTTGCAGCAATGCTGAAACTGTTAGAACTTTGGCAACTCTTAGAGATAGGCTAAGGTGTGTTTTCATAAAGGGGTTCGCATGAGTGTTTGGGGGTTAGTGGTGGAATGTTATGGCTTGTGTCTGCGTGTCCCCACAAAGCCTCATGCAGTCATGGGGTGGCATTTAAAGTGTATGATTGATCCATAATCCAATGCTGGGATTATGCCTGTGAGTGCTACACCTGCCCTGGGGTGGATAGTTTGATACGGAAGGGAGAGAAAGACTGCTTGCAGCTCTACTCCCCTTTGCTTTTGCTGCCTTTACTATTTTCTGACACCCTAAATTGTTGCTTTCTGCCATGTGCCACTCTGCCTTGGAGCCAGCTAAATATGGACTAAAAACAACTGTAAACCACATACACCATTCCTTCTTTCATTTTTGGCATTGGATATTTTGTCTCAGCAAAGAGAGAAAACTAACCAAGACAGTAATGCTTGCCTTCAAGAATGAATTTAGGAGCACTGATTCTTTTTCAGTTCCATTAAAGCATTTGAGAAGTGGTATTAGCTCTTCTGTAAATTTCTTGTAGAATTCAGTAGTGAATCCATCAAAGCCTGGGCTTTTCTTTGTAGGTAAGTTTCTAATTATATCTTTGATTTCATTAGGTGACATTGGCTTATTTAAGATTTTTATATCTTCTTGATTCAGCTTTGGTTATTCATATCTATCTAGGGATCTGTCCATTTCTGAGACTGAATGAATGAACTTCAGATTTAACTGGATGAACTCTTCAGTTCATTTATTCTTTGCATATTTTTTAGTCTCCAATGCATTTATTTCTCCTATGACTTTCATAATTTCCTCCTTCATATGAGCTTTTGGTTTATCCCACTGTCCTGATTACTTTTCTTTCGTTGCTGAGACAAAATACCCAACACCAAAAATGAAGAAAGGAAAGGTTTATTTAGCTTACAGTTTGTGGAGGTTTCAGTCCATACTTGGCTTGTTCAGAGGCAGAGTGGCACACGGCAGAGGGCAAACTGTTCAAGACGGCAGAGCACAGCAAAAGAAACCAGCAAAAAGGGAGGAATGGTAGCAAGCAGCCTCTTCCCTTCCCTTACATTGTAAACAGGCTACCCCCACCCAGGGGACGTGTAGCTCTCACATAACCTCCATGCCCTCCTCTTCCACAGGCTCAGGATGTGTACAAAGTAAGCACCCTGGCTTCCTGCTGAGTCGCTCAGCCAAACCTCTGGACTCCCCAAGTTGACACAATGTATCAACCATAATACCCACATTTTTCTCTAGAAGTTTGAGTTTCACCCTTAAATTGTTTATTGGTGCTTGGTCTGTTTTCCCGACACAGGTATTCACTGCTACGGACTTCCCTCTTAAGACTGCTTTCACTGTGCCCCGTAAGTTCTGGTATGTTGTGCTGTCATTGTCATTTAGTTGCAGAAACTGCCTAATTCCTCCTTAATGCCATCTATGACCCACTAGCTGTTCATAAGACTGCTATTTAATTCTCTGTGTTTATGAAGTATATGTGTCAAGTGGTTTCCTTTATCATTGATTCCCACTTTCCTTGCACTATGGTCTGATAATACTCATGGGATAATTTCATTTCCTTTATGTTTACTTAAGCATATTCTATAAGCTAGAACATGGTCTGTTTTGGAGAACATCCTGTGTGCAGCCCAGAAAAATGTGTATTGTGATGTGGGGTAGAGCACTCTGTAGACATCTATTAAATCCATTTGTTCAAATGTTTTGTTCTGTTCTAATATTTCATTGTTGATTTTTTTTTCCCTAGTTGATCTGTATTTTTATGACAGTGGGATATTGAGATTCTCCCAATACAACTGTACTAGTGTTTATTTGATTTTTCTTTACTGTTAATATTTACTTTATATAGTGTGTATGCTGGTATTTGTTACACATGTATTTATGATTGACATCTCTTCCTCTTGGACTGTTCCCTTTACGCGGATGTAGTGACCTTTTCTTAAACAGTCTTGGCTTGAAATTCATTTTTTCTGCAAATAGAATAGCTACCCCTGCTTTTCTCTGGGTTGCTGTAACATGGCATATAGTTTTCCATTCTTTGACTTCAGTCTGTGAATTTTTTAATTAAATGTGTTTCCTGTGTGCAGTATATTGTTGGACCATGCTTCTTGAGCCATTCTGCCAACCTGTGTCTTTTAATTTGTGTGTTGAGACCATTGACATTGATGGTTATAACTTGTATGTACTGACTTATCTTTGTCATGTTATTTTTCTCTTTTTGACTTCTCCTATTTTTTTCCCTCCTTCTGTTTAATTGTTTGCCCTGCCTAGTGGATTCTTTCCGTTGGGTTCATGGAGTTGTAGTCTTTGTTATCTGTTTCTAGACTGTCTTTCAAAACATTTTGCACTGCTGATTTTGTAGTCATAAATTTCTTCTGATGTTCTTTGTCATAGAAGTATCTTATTTCTTCATTAGTTTCAAAAGACAGTTTTGTGGGGTACATCATCCTGAGTTGAAGGCATTTTCATTTAGAGCTTGAAATTCTTCACTCCATGCTCTCCTTGACTTGAGGGTTTGTTCTGAGAGGTCAGCTGTGATTCTTCTGGGCTTTCCTTTATAGGTGATTTGTTTCTTTTCCTTAGCAGCTAATTTTCTGTGCCAGGAATTGAACTTAGGACTTTATGCTAGCCAGGGAGGTGCTCTACTACTGAACTATGCCCCTCTCTAACAGCTTTTAAGATTCTATGCTTGTGTTGAATTTGTGGAATCTTGACTATGATATGCCTATCACTAGATTTTTTTAATCATAGCTAGTTGGAGTTCTATATGGCTTAATTTTCTGTATGGCCTACTTATCTATATGTCAAATTATTTTCTGTGCTGGGAAAGTTTTCTGCCATGATATCTGTGAACAGGTTTTTTTTTTTTTATATCATTTGTGCTATCTCCTGCTTTTGCATTGACTTCAGTCCATCTTAAGTTATTCTTCTTTGTCTCATCAAGTGGCTGTTGCATTGATTTCTCATGGTCCTTTCTTATTTTTAAGAAACCTTTCTTGTCATGATTACTAATCTTAAGCCTGACTTCTATATCTGAGATCCTGTTTTCACATTTGCTTAATCTATGAATACACCCAATGGAATTTTTATTCTTTTGGGCATCTCTTTGAATCTGCCTTATGGATTCTATATTCTTCCTACGCTGAGCATTTGTGGCTTCCATAATTTTCTTAAGCTCCACTAACTCATTGTCTGTGTCTGCTCTAGAGTTACTCAGCATGGTTTGCATTGTGGACACCATCTCTGCAGCTGTTTGAGAAATTATTTTGATTTGCTTTTTCTAGACCCTCATTCAATTGCTTTGTTGTCACCAATTCGGAGAGACCAGTTGGGCGGTTTTCAGATTGTTCCAACTCGTTGCCCCCTTGGTTTGCCTTTGTTGAAATAGAGGTCTGGGCTTGCATTTTGCTTAAATATCTTCTCATTTTCTTGTCTTTTTTAGATTAATTCCTGTGGCGATATTTGTAAATTGGCTATGGTGGATTTCTTTATTGCCAGTACTTGGAACCCTTAGGAAATGACTAGTTCTCCAAGTTATCTTCACATGTAGCTGGTTTTTGGGTCATGAGTCTGTTGTAAGATCCTGCCTTTTCAGTTTATTGGGGATGAGAAGGTGCTGCCTGTTTGACCCAGCCCCCGGTTCTTTGGCACTGTGTCACAGTATTTCAGGGACCCTCAGTCAGGCTCAGTCTTGGCATACCAGGAAGAATGCAGCTTTTGAGAACAATTCTGTCACTTTTGTCTACAGTAGCACCGATGACAATAGATTCAAACATAGCCCAGAAAATGATAAACTGTGCTAACCATTAATTTTCCACCTTTAGCCATATGAACTTGATTTGTGGTTACATAACAACATCTGAAACAAACCAGAAAGATTCATGCAGCATCAAATCCTTAATACATCACTTTTGTCCTCACAGGTTGACATTTAGAATGGTTCAGGGAGGAAGTAGAGAAGCGGGAGAAGAGCAAGAGGTTAGAAGTGAGGCTGGGGACAGAGGAGGGTCACGCTGACTCGGAAAACTGGTGTGGGAGACCAGACGAGAGGAGAGAAGGCGGAGATAAAATGAGTAGAAGGGAATCACCGCTACAAAGAGCCTAGAAACCGTATCTACACTCCTATAAAACAAGATCAAACAGTAAGGACAACAAAAATGGAAAACAAACGGATAAAGCAAACCCACCACTACTGCAACAGCGAAACAAAGAGCAGGAGAAAGAGAAAAAATAAAAATTCCACTTCCAGGTTTTCTCCTCTGCTACAGTTGACAGGTAAGATGTGGAGACAAAGCCCAGATCCGTGTTGATTTACCCGGCAAGCGGGCAGTAGCTCTTTGGCAAGTTAGTGGATAATCTCAGTGAGCTGTACCTTCTGCTTGAGACCAGATTTGTTCACCCTGCAGCCATCCGCACACCTTCTTTGGGCCTGAGCCCACCTGGGAGCATCTAGATGGAGCTGTCATCAGCTCTGCGTTCTGAGCTCAACTGGCTCCTCTCCAAAATGGTTCCTGGACTCTGGTCTCTTGTGAATGAGATGACGGAGCCCTCGTGCTCACCACCAGCTAGTGCGGTCCTACATCTGCCGCATCGCATCCGTCGTGGAGGCCTCTGGGGTCTCCGGCATTCACCGCGCGTCTGCAGGTCTGAACCACTTCACTAGCACAGAGTCCTGTCTCAAGGAGAAGATGTCACCCGCTATCTGCTTCTTCTTTGTTGAAGTTTCCTCTTCAATATCTCTGGGGGCTTCAACTGAAGGCTCAGATCATTCCTGGGTCCGGAGGCCTTCGTTCCCTCCTTCTTACCTTCTCTATGTAGCTATAATCCATCGTCAGAATGGTGATTCTCAGTGAAGCTCTTTCTCTGCTGCTTGCACCCCTTCCATCTTAAGCTTCCCTTCAACATTTTTATTTTATGTGTAGTGAGATATCCAGAGTCAGCCTTGAGTAAGGGCTTTTAAACTGCTGAAGGACATGGACACTCTTGAGTCTCTGCTTCTCATTCACAGTTCATTGTTTTTTGCCTTAACCTCAAATCAGCAATTAAATACATAGAATAGCAAAGTCTGGAAATTATTTAAAGGTTAAGATCAACCACAATTTTTCATTTAGAAGTCTGTTATCTAGAGAATCACAAAAGACAGTTATAATTCAGACATTTGCCACTTTTTAAGAGGTGTCTGAATTTAGAAAGATGTTTATGTGTTCAAACAACTCTATGTGAAATTATTAAGCACTCCTTTTGTAAGACAAAGCACCTCACATCATTATGGTTTGAAACAGTCACCAAAGCACACTTAATGGGAGCAAAGTCAAGCTCCCTTTTGCTTGGTGGTGTTGCCGTGTTTATTACTTTGCACTGGTTCGTGATCATATCCATTCAGTACCTTTGTGGTATATAGGAAGCCTCCTGCTTTCATTTCTATGAGCAAATGTGTGAAAATATGGTGGCTATGCTGCTGGAGGTCAGGTTCTTCCAGAACACTCTAGTCTACCCTGTATGCTGCTGACTCATTAAACAGCACATCAGCAGAAGTTACCAGTGTTCAGCACCTTAAAAGATGTTACTCTCTTCACATAAAACTATTGAATATAATGCACCCACTTTATAAAGGAAAATATTAGTTATTTTCAGAATAACCAATGCAGTTATTTCTGTTGAGCAATATCTTATAAACTCATATTTGGTCACAAGAGTTAGGCACTATGTCAGAGATCTATTACCAGAACGAGGTACCCTACTGATCTTATCCTACTTAGATCTATTTCTGGATTTCTTTTCACTCCATTTCTGAGACACTAGAATTTCACCAAGAACTCCAGCAATACTAATCTTAACCACAGTCCCTCTAATTCACTTCCAAAAACATTTTTTCACGGCAGCCTGTATGGACAATGAAAAATGTAAATCTTATCAGGTTTTTCCCTGCTTCAAAATCATTCAATAATAATATATATCTTCTTAGAAATTCCAAACTCTTCAATACAGACAGGAGTCCACCCCACGACCTTGACCTCTCAAATTTCCCCTCTCATCACTGATCACTCTTCCCTTCATTCACTAAGCTCCCGCAAAATCTCTTCTTTCTTTCTTAAAATTTTTATTTCTATTGTTGAAAGAAAGTTACTCTGGGCTCAAGTGCCTCATTCTCCTAAGTATCTGAGACTACAAGAGCTCAATATCACACCCCACTTACTTTATATTAACTATTAACCCCACTTACTTTATATTAACTATTATATTAATATTTATATTAACTGATTTCTCAGCTGAGGATCTTGTTCATGTTCCTATACCAAAAGGTATCTTCCTATAACATGAGTATGGTTCTGTCTATACATTCTTCAAATTCTAGCTTTAAAATACTCCCACAGGGAAACAGCCTCTAACTTCTCTGACAAAGTGGGACCTTCTGTGCTGAATTCACATAAAACACCATTAATTTTTCTTCAGAGAAATGAAAACATCAGTACGTAGGCATGGGTGTGATTATTTTCTTAACATATGACTCCACCATTAAATTGTAAGTTCACAGAGGACAGACACAATGTTTGCCTTGTTCATCTTGTGATTTAAATAATTTCCTCAGGGTGTAGCACCTCATCTACGCCTAATGAATACTTTTGAATGAACTATTTAATGAAGAAATGAAAGCTAAAAACCTAACCAAGTGCACTGTAACCACCTGCAAGAGCTGCATTACCGTAAACGACCAGCTTAGGGGAATCTGTGAACGAGAACTTACTATGTCATCAACACTGTCTCAGGGCTGCAGGTGCCTTCTGAAGACACATCAAGGTCAAGTATCCTGCTATCATCCAGGATAAGTTACCCATTAAGACCATCTATTCCTTCTCCTTGCTTTGGCTCTATGTTCACCAAGTAATACTCTCTGTCTACTTTTTATTTCCTTCTTATATGTTCAGAGGAAAAATGACTGAAGCTAATGTAACGATTCTGATCTCTGACACAGTTTTCACTGTACGATATAGTTTGGTTTGTATGTCGGTCCTTTATTATTTTAGTTAATATGAGTTAACTGCATAAGTCTAAATACTTCTTTCCTGGTGCAGAGAATAGGCAATAGCTCAGAAGACAGGATTTTAAAGAACGCAATATATGCAAAGCTGTGGTACATCTTTAATCTGATGTAAGTAGAAATCTCAGTCCTAGTAAAATTTAAAAGAAGATATATAGAAAGAATTTCAAGTACAGAACAAAAACTAGTATTAAGACAAGGTATGCAGCTAAAAATTTAATAGCCGAAACCCTGCGCATGGGAAGGAGGCTGAGCAGGGCGGGACAGAGGCCTGTGAAAACCACCTGCCCCTGTGCTGTCATGCCTGGCATTGGGCACCAGCAGTGGGACACTTTGGCTGCTGAGCCTGCACACAGAGCACGGCGAGGCTCGGAGACACTGAGGTCTGACATGAGGAAGCGTCAGAGCAAATCTGAGAGCAGTGCCACCTGTGCTGTGCAGTTCTCTGTCACCGCCACAGAAAACCTCAGTGACAATCAACTTGTCTTTTTAAAAGTGTTTTGTTTGGCTCCCAGTTGTGCAGGTTCCAGTTCATGCTTTTGGAGTTGTGGCGAGGCAAGCCCTAAAGGCAGGAGTGTATGGCGAACAAATTCTCAACACATCAACAGCTATAAAAACAGAGACCAAGGGGGCATCCAGGGCCCCACAGGCCCTTGGAAGGGACCTTCCGATGGGCTAAGAGGCTCTCATCTGCTACAGGTTCCATAACTTCCCTAAGCGTTAAAGACAAGGGTCTTTTGGGGTCATCCAGAAGCTAAATCATAGCACCACCTGGTGCCCTGGACAGGACATCCACTTTAAAAATTGACATTTCTAGAGAGGAAGGAAGTGTGCAGCGTGCAGTACAGTTCTTGATTAAGAGCGGGGCTCTGTAGTGAGTGTGCAGGGCAGTGAGTCCCCGCACTCCACTCAACAGCTGTGTGGCTTTGCACAGGTAATTTAGAGTACTTAGTTACTAGGTTTTTTTTCTGTGAATGGGAATAGTAGTAGTACCACCTGGTAAGAGTTAGGCAGGGATATATGCACAGCACAGAAAGCGCTCTGATTACTCCAGTTACAGTGATCTAACTACCATGAGCACTGCGTAGCTAGTACGTACAAGCGCAGTGAGGCAGGCGTGTAGGTAGGAAAACTCTGACAGAAATAAGACCAAATTCTTCTCAAACACACATTTCTGACTTAATAAGGTAGATTTCCCAATGTAAAAGTCAAGATCTATACTGTTATTATTTATAAAAGATAAATTCCATTGGCAGATAAGATGAGTAATTCAAGAGAGAAGAAAGGGGATCCATGGCAATTAACTCGTTAGAATTGGAGGAATTTATTTACCTTTTTCAAATTTATTGTGATAAAATTCTATTAATAAAACTCACTAGAAGACAGCAAAGTCATTTTGAAGAGTGATGAGTAAAATTACTCTCTAGAGATATTATTTCATAATAAAATAAAATATGGCTGCCAAAGATCACCTTCTTTATGAAAAATATCAACACATTTTTCCAAAGATTGTATTCAGACTTTAGCCTCACAAACTTTTATTGCTATTGCTTAAAACATTTCAAAATTATTTGGAAAAACAAGATAGGCCTCTTAGCATATATGCACTACAGTTCAATTTAGGTAAAGCAAAAACCAAAAAACCCATAGAAATTTATACTGACAAAAATCTATATAAACAATCTTAATATTGTAAAATTTACTACACCGTCTCTTAGAGTACATTTTTGTGCTAATGATTGAAATGAAAACCTTGCATATGCTAGGCAAGTGGTTTTACCAGTGAGCTACACTATCACTTACTAAACTTAAGGATTTTTAAGTCATCCACATTAATCAGTTCAATGCTATGACTTCCTTAAAAAGTTTGCTTTATTTTCTTAATAAACTACAGCTATCTACAAAATCTTATATTGTGAGTTATAGAGGGTCCAATGATATCATGAAATGTGTGTGTGCATGCATGTGTGTGTGTGAGTGTGTGTGCGTGCGTGTGTGTGCATGCGTGTGTGTGAGTGTGTGTGCGTGTGCGCGCGCGCGTGTGTGCGTGTGTGTGCATGCATGTGTGAGCGTGTGTGTGAGTGTGTGTGTGCATGCGTGTGTGAGTGTGTGTGAGTGTGTGTGCATGCGTGTGTGTGTGAGTGTGTGTGTGAGTGTGTGTGCATGCGTGTGTGTGTGTGTGTGTGTGTGTGTGTGTCTGTGTGTCTGTGTGTCTGTGTGTCTGTGATCTCCACTTAAGGGGAAGACGTGCTACTAAAAAAAGTACTGTTTTCGAACTGACAATCAAACTCAAGACCTTGTGCTGACCAGGCAGGCTCTGTGCTGCTGCGCTATATTCTCATCGCAAGAAAACAATTTTATTTAAAGTATACTCTACACATTTATAAGAAGTTGGGGTATCTGTGGAAGGATCGATTTTGAAGATTCATGTTTGATGGTAGTCCTATGTTACGCCCATGGATATACCAGCTTGCTTTTTGGGATGGCAGGATTGATATGGACTGTACACACCTCACAACATTTCATTGAACAATGGCTTGGTGATGTGTGCTTGAAGAGTCTTAGAACTGAGGAGAGAGTCTGGGAGATGGGACAGCAAAGACTTTTAGTCTGTACAAGACTCTTTCAATCTCATCAGATGAGTGTCTTTGACAGAAAAAGCTGTCTGCTTATGTATCCCTCTCCTCCTTTTGTTAGTGTATGCTCAGAACCTTCATATCAGTAGAAGTAATAAAAATATTGTAAACTTGAGTAATAGCCCTAGCAAGTTATGCTATGGTGGGATAATTTACCTCTACTGGATATAAAAATAATTCATGGTTGCTTTGACCACAGCAAAGAATGTGAGACTATAAAATCAGGATTTTTCTTCTTCTTTTTTTTCCTTGGGGTCCTATCTGCCTGAATTTCATCAGAAATTGTTCCCTTTGAAGTTACCTACTAAGCACATAGACCTAAAAGTCTGCAGAGAGTTTTCCAGAAGATTCAGCGCTGAAACGGGCCCTCACGGAAAGGGCTGCAAAAAGATGTGACAGCACGAGCCGGGCAATCAGAGTGAACACCTCGTGCGGGCGGCCTTCCTCAGTGCGTCAGGTACCACCAGGCATAACGTTTGGGGGTGCTTCACTGTCTTTCACATTTTTGCCCGTTTATTCAGGCTATTCTTGGCTCCTGTAGTGTAAGTAGGGGCTTGTCTTCCCTAGCAGATGCTGTTGGCCCTCACTACTGGTTCTGCAGATGCTCATACCGGAAGGAGTAGACCTTCTTCCAGTAGGTGCCTCTGTTTCAATTTTAGGGTCCGCCTGCCAGGGGACCAATCCTCAGAGGACACAGCAAATGGAAAAGAGGAAGAGCTGGTCCTAGGCAAGGAGGAAGGGTGGAGGCTGACAAGACTGAGATAGAGTTTTCTGTTGAAGTAACCCAGAAAGTGGCACATCTTGTTTTAATTAGGTAAGATTTACACTGAATTAAGGTTTCAGAGAACAGGAGAGTAGGACAATGAATTCTGCTCTGCAAGGCAAGAGTTTATTGGAGGGAAGTTAGCTTAAAGTGCAAACAGGAAGAGGGTACCAGACAAAAGAGAAAAGAGCACAGAAAACTTCATGATGCACAGAAGGGTGAGGAGAGCTCAACTTCAGTGTGCCTTCTGTTGTAAGATGTGTGTATTTTTTAACTGTGTGCCTTTGAAAGAATAATAAGACACATACCGGTGTCACACCACCCCTTCCTACTGTCATCTGTGCCGGGATGAGATAGAATAAATATCTCCCTTGAAAATAAGTTCTTAAATGTAATGCACATCTTTTCATTTCAGGGAGAAGAAATTGACATAATTTTTTTAGTCTTGAGTAGATATAAAAATGTTAATCCATTAAAATTAGCACTAAAATTGGTTAAGAGCCATTTAATGGAGCCAATAAGACTGTAGTGGCTCTTTAACCTTCTAGTGGTATCTACTGAGATTTTAAAAACTGGGAAAATTAACTTTGATAGCATAATAGATGTTTGTGTTGTTTGGTACCTAAAAACAGAAGTGAAAGCGTATTAAGCAAGAAGGAGGCCCAAGTGATATAAACACAGGCACTTAGCCTCAAGGAAATCAGTTCTTTTCTGCCTAGGACCACTAGGCAAAGCACACTGTCACTAACTGTGCACAGCAGATACATTTCTGTGCTATAGAAAACAGGAGGAGGACACATTCCCAAGGCTTTCTTTGGAAATTTCGTGGAGTGCTGTATAAAAGACCTAGCACAAAGGTTGGAATTATTGGTTGAGTCTCTTCTTACATACTTGCAAAGCATTGTGCAAAATGCACACACAGATATAATTGTCACTACTGTGTATATTTTATTGTCACATTAAAAAGCCCACGTGGCGTGATTTTTAGGCATATGGCCTGTAATGCCAGATTATGTGTTCAAAATGGATGTCAACAACTTCTCTGAGATATTTAGGCAGGGGATGGTAAGAAGGATCATAGTAAACACAAGCTCAAAGTAATTCTATAAATATTAAACTTCCTGTGGCTAATCAATTTATTACAATAAAATATGCTTATATGTTTACAACAGCAATTATTAAGCACTGTAATCATTAAGTCACATATATTTCAAATATTGGTACTATGATTTTAACTAGAGATAGATATCAAGGGTATATACCATTGTGATGATCTGTGGCTGCTGATACTGACCTTGACCATTTGGCTGAAATTGTGCTGGTCAGGTTACTTCTGTGAAGTATCCCCCCTCCCCACCCCCGGCCTAGACCCTTTGGAAGTAAGTAACTATGTACAGTCCTTGCTGATCTTTCAATGCCCTTTAGTTCTCCATGTGAAATGTTAAGTGCTGAGTGACTCTAGATAACTGGATAATGACACGAGGACAGGAAAAGAAAGGGGGAGGCAGGGAGGAGGGAGAAAAGAGGGAGAGAATGACAGAAGCATGTAGCTTTCAACGGTCACCTTCAGACATTCTTTGAAAATCTTGAGAATAACTAAGTTTCAGAAATTTTTAGTATGAGAGGGAACATCAGGCTAATGAAACTTCCAAAGCTGGGCGTGATGCCCCACACCTGTAATCCCAGCACTTGGAAGGCTGAGGCTGGAGGATTGCTATGAATTTGAGGCCAGCCTTGGATACCAAGTGAGTTCGAGGCCAGTCTGAACTGCTTAGTGAAACTCTGTCTCAGAAGACCAAAGGGGAAAAAAAAAGAAACTTCCATTAGTTAGTCTGAGGCTGCATATGGAGAAAGGTAAAACGATAAGTAAACCAGCCAAAATATAAGTATAAAATAAATATAAAATAGCATAAAGTTGTACAAATTACTAACTACTGAGATCAAAACAGTAATCCTATCATAATAATGGTAAATTAATTGTGTAGTGAAATTTGCAAAATATGCAAACCTGTATCAGTACTTCTGCCTACATCAGCAGGGGACATACTGTTAGATTTAAGTTTCTAAGAAGATATATGATGTGAGAAGCTAAAAAGATACAATGCTCCCACGTAAGTGAGAACTTGTTCCAAGAATATACTGTCCATGCTTATTAATAACTCCTTCTAATGCATGCATATAAAAGAACATAAAAAATGCATTATTTTAATGAGCAGAGATCACACTGCAAAGACTGTTGACTAAACATTCAGTCCTTTGTGTGTTTTTTCATAAATAATTCATTGTAATGGGGAAAACATTACACTTCTGGTATCAACTGATTATTTTCTAGAGGTGAATATAGCCTCCAGTTGCTTCTAGTGAAAACTAATTTAGGAGAAAAAGTGAAATATATATAGTTGGTCTAACAATCCCACGCAACTCATAGGCGTTCATACAGCATTAATTAGTTTGTTAGAGGATGGGCGCACTGCCTTATGGTCTCATGGAGAATAACTGAGGGACTACCGCATGGGACCTGATGTAGGACACCACGACTAATTGTGGGAGGGTGGGCATAGAAGGGATGAGGGTGCATAATTATTCTCTTTAGCTCCAGTGAGATTCGCAGAAGTCAGGAGCTATTTTATTTATCATTGATTCCCACATAGTTTTTATTTGAAGCATAGTGAGCGTTCAATACACACATAGTTATATACTTGCAAAATTTGAATCACACAGTAAGTTCTGTTTAGAGCATTGTTACATTGCTTAATATCATACAAACTGATTTTACAACAACATTAAAATAATTTAACTATACTATCGCTTCCCGGCCTTTTGGCTAAGATCAAGTGTAATAATTTAACTATACTTGTAATGACTATACACCACATGCCTTATTATTCAACTAGTCTTCCTTTGGCTAATTAATCTTATAAATTAAAATTTTACTGTATACAGTTTGAAGGTAAAACAATATGGTCTCAGAGTCTATGAGCACATAATATATTTATGGACTTGAAGTTTTCAATTTCTATGCTGCATTATCTTTTGTAAATTTTTAAAGTATGTAAATAAAATTTGCAGATAGTAGAGCAAGCATAATATCTAAGGCATAAAATTTAAGGCAGCACTACTCTCTCCTGCAAATCTGAGCCTGGGCCTGTAAGAGCCTGAGAACACTTCCTGTTAAGGAAGGTTTCTTTGCCAGGTTTCTTTGCCTCACCCTATAGCTGAACCCAGCAAATGTCAACTTTTTGGGGTGTAGTATCCTCAAAAGTGTGCAGTGAGAATGTTATCACATCTTTTCATGTATTGTTTTGCCATTTGTGTTTTCTTTGTTTAAATTTTATTTTAAAGAGAAAACAAAAAATATTAAACACAAAGACATAAATAAAGCAATACAAAAACAGTAAAAGCAATGCAGAATTCAGACAATGCGATAGGACATTAACAATGGTAGTTGTATTACATATAGATCTCTTCAAGTTGGTTACTCAGATAAACAAATATAGGCATGTAAGATTGATCAAACAATTAAACATTAACTATTCCTTTCAACAAAGCAATAGAAATTAGGAGAAAAATGATCTTAGCTATCTTGTGTGTGTGTGTGTGTGTATGTGTGTACATATTTTTCCCTTCCTTCTTTCTTTTCTCTTTTCGCTCATCCCAGTCATTCTTTCTTTTTGATCAGTTTCTTTCCCTTTCACAATATCTATTGCACCATTCATATTTTATTTAATTTTTCAGGTTCTTACACTAGGGAGGCAATATGATGTTTACACATGTGAGTGATTTATGTCACTTGTGAATATGGTCTCTAGTTGCCTCCATTTACTGATAAAGGCCTCCAGCTTACCTTCCCTTATAGCTGAGTAATATTCCATTACATAAAAATATCCCATCGTTTTTATTTGCTCCTCTCTTGATGGATATTTGTGTTTTTTCCATGATTTAGCTATTATGGATTGCATTGTTATAAACATGGGTGCACACATATCATTTTGGTATGATGGTTTTAATTCTCCTGGAAAAACACTCAAAAGGGAAATAGCTGGGTTGAATGGGACCTCTAATCCTAGTTTACTGCAGAATCTCCAGACTGATTTCCACAGTGGTTGCACCACTCTACACTCCCACGAAAAGTGGAGCAGAGTTCTTTTTTCCCCACAGCCCCTCCAGCATTTGTTATTGCTTGATTTCTCAATGATACACGTTCTTTCTGGTGTGAGATGGAATCTCAGTGTTGTTTTAATTTGCATTTCTTGAATGACTAATGATGATGAACATTATAGTACTCAGAAAAAAGAGATCAAAGAGGATTTCAGAGAATGGAAAGATATTACCTGCTTATGGATAGGAAGAATTAACATTGGGAAAATGGCCATACTTCCAAAATTATTATACAGATTTAATGCAATTCTCATGAAAATACCCTTGTTATACATCACAGCCTCAGAGAAAACATTCCTAAAGTTTGTCCGGAACCAGAAGAGACCCAGAATAGCAAAAGCAATCCTCGGCAACAAAGGCAAGGCAGGAGGTATCACAATCCCTGATTTGAAATTATATTACAAAGCGACTGTGATAAAGCCAGCATTGCATTGGCAGAAAACAGACCAGCAGATCAATGGAACAGACTGGAAGATACAGCCACAACCACAAACACAGACACTTTATAATTGACAAAGGGGCCAAACCTGTTCACTGGAAGAAAGATGGCCTCCTTAATAAATGGTGCTGGCAAAATTGGTTCTCCACAGCCTGAAGAATAAAACTAGGCCCATGTCTATTACCATGCATCAAATTAAGTAAAAATGGGTTAAATTAGGCAAAAATGGATTAAAGATCTAAATATTAAAGCAGAAACACTAAGTCTATTGGAAGAGAAAGTAGGTAAAAATCTTGAAGACATAGGGGTAGGCAGAAACTTCATGAACAAAACCCAAACCGCACAGGAAATACTTCAAAGACTCAACAACTGGGATCTCATCTTATTGAAAAATTTTTTCACATCTGAAGAAATCACCAATAGAGTAAAAAGAAAACCCACAAACTGGATAAAAGTTTTAGCCAACTGTCCCTTGGACAAAGGGCTGCGATCTAGAACATACAAAGAATTAAAAAGAGTCAGGTCCCCCAAATTCACAGAGTAAATCCAAACACGGGCATCTGAGATGAATATACATTTTTCTGGTAAAGAGATACAAATGGCCAACAAATACATGAAAAAAAAGTATTATCTTATTTAAAATATTCTACTCTTTAGGCCTAATGTCTACATTCCTATGTAAAAAGCATTTTTTGTAAAACGTATTTCCCACTGAAAAATTACCCTGAAGCATCATCACTGTAACACCGGGGCTAGCAGCGCTCTCTGAGAACCACTTGCAGTGTGTGTGCGTGTGAGCCCACGTTCTTCTGCTTTCTCCTCAGCTGTGCGCCCTTTGGACAGTATGTCAAGTAAAACAGCCGGCATTCGTTACCTTTACTCGTTAGTCTTTCATTCATTTCTAAATGTGACCAATAATGTAGCAGTTCTCAAAACCAGCGTAAGAGGTACCACGTTTATCTTTCCTCTTTACAGTGGGGCTCATGTTTAGTACCTCCCTTTCACCAGCCCAGCATACCTGTACTTGTGTTCATTACAGTTACATCCTCAAGATTTTGTGTGCTGGGTTTGCTTTTCTTTTTCCGTGTCTTTTGCTTTTTGGCATAGGAGCAGAAAGCAGGGTTTGAAGTAATAAGATGGTATGGTATGTGCAAAGTGCTTTTGGAGGGGCACTTTGTTATGAATGGCGAGAAAAGCAAAGGATGACCAAGCAGACAACACCACCCAAAAATGAAATTATAGGAAAAGATGCTGCGTTGATGGGGTTAGGTTTGATCCATGTGTTCAAAAGGGCTCTAATGCATTTGGGTGAAAGGTAAAGTAAGGAGTTGTAATGGAATAGTTCTGGAAAATAAAGAGTTAAGAATTAGTCAGTCATTAGTATATAGGCCTATATCCAAACTTCTTATTGAATTACTTAACCTCAGCATCTACCCGAGAAAGAAAAAAAGGATTGAATTCTGGGACTGTAATGGCTATGCAGGAATTTTGAAATTGAGAAGCACTTTCTGGTTGACAATGGCTTGAGAGGTCAGAAGGACTGACTATTTAATTTATCTTGTGTGAGACATCCAGTGTCAGACTTTTGAGATTTCAATTTCAGGGAAGGGGCAGCAGCAGAAATCCAGTGCAATGACCTCATGGCAAGGTATAAGAAACTGAAGCATGAAGCATAATAGAACGGAAAGTTTAATTTTCTCAAGAAATTGGGTGACAAGGGAGTTTAAGTGGAACACAACTGGGAGGAAGGATTTCCCTTCCTAATTTAAAACAATGTGAAAACGTGCATAGATCTAGTAATGGATGGACCAGGGAAGAGGATAAATAAAAAAGGTGGTTGGTACAATTGAGATCTTTCCTGAGATTGTTGATTCAATCAGTAATTAAGTGATTTTTCTGTGATTGATAGAACTATAAAAATTTAATGTCGTGGAGAAAAGAAATGTGAGGTCAGGGGATTTGGGGAGCAGGCTCCGTGGGAATGGAATGTGAGAGTGTCAAGGAAATATTCCAAGTTTCTATCATGGAAACATAGCGATTCCCAGTGATAAGTAGGTCACAGAAGGAACTCAGCACGTGGTTTGTGGGTGTTTAGAGTTCCAGGCAGAGGCGCTATAAAGGGCTTTGTGGCGAGCAGTGCCCTGAATAGAGCCAGGCATGACTGCGACAAATCAGTCACACGCTCTCCTGGTGACAGAATTTGACCCTTGATATTTTACCACAAAACAGCAAAATCATACCATGCAGGGAAGAATCATAAAACCATAAAGTTTTAAAACCAGAATGAATGTTTGAGATAAATTTATTGAACTGACATCACTGTACAATTGAGAAAGTGAAAAAAAAAAGTAGATTATCTGAGTTTCCACCAGTAACAAAGTTAAGGTGTATAATAGCTTAGCACTTTGCTACATGCAATTTCAATGGATCATATCTCACTGATACTGAAGAGAATTTTCTACTATGCAAAAGTTATATGTGGAATTTGTTCGTTCAGCAGGGTTGGAATTTTAATTATTTGTTTTTCTGTATTCATTGAATTGGAAACATTTTAATAGGTGAAAACAAAAATATTTACAGTTAAAGTATATAGTTATGTAGAATAGGCACATCTTGACTGATTTTAACACATGTATCATTTTTCAGTAATTTGTATTTTATTTATAATTTACATTGAATGAAAATATGCTCTTAAAACCTTTCATTGGCTAGGATTGAAGTTTTTATATCACAATATTTTTGCTCAACTAAATATTAATCCATTTATTTTCATTTTACTGAGCTTAATTGGAGATTACTGTTAATTCACTTTTGTGTATAGAATCACATCATAGAATTGTAGAGTTATCTTGTTCTATCATTGAGTTTCATCAAAGCAGTGTTGTCTTTCTTTAGATATACAAAATGAGGATTATGAAATCTTAAATGATTTGTCTTGCAGTTCAATTATCTGTGTAAGTCATTTTCTTAGGTTTCTTAATTTTCTTAGCAGTTTTCTGTTCCTTTGTCTCAGATTTGGTGACAAAATTATAAATTAATGGATTTTGAACTTCACAACTCATTTTAGTGCACATTTCTTCTATTATCAATAAACTATCACTCAATTTAAATTCACATACTGATATTTAGTGCTTTCGTACTCAGAGCAACATGCAACTTCCTTTTGGTTGACAGAAATAATCACTAACAGGAGGAGTTTATCAAGACAAAATATTTTTAGAAAATAACCACTACATAGTGGTCATGCACCACAGAAAACTACTGTGATTTCATGCTCACTTCCACTATGAAGTCACAGTGTGCAATTATTATTGGGATGGTGGTAAGATAGGCCACGCGCAAAGCTTGAATTTAGATCCCACTGAGGGATAAATAGACATCAGTGTCTTTTTCGTCTGGCATGGTAGTGTGAAGGACATTTAATGGAGTCAGGACTTTCACCACTACCCACTGAAAGTTAATGTACCAGATCATCATGTAAGAGGCAACCATGAGGGAAGGCAGAAGTCTTACTTCCATGCAGTGAAGTGAAACTCTCTTCTTTGTAAGTTCATGAAAGAAGCCCAGGAGGCTACTGCTTGACTAGGACAAGAGAATGTGTCTCTCTCTGATGAGTCAGAAAGGCTCAGAAAAGTTAAAAGAAAAAATTTAACTCAGATACAATGGTGTGATATGATTATGATATGGTACAATATAACATAAAAATGTTCCGATCTCCACTACAGAATACCAAATAACAAAATCCCAGAAAGATTTTGAACAGAAAGAAGGAAAAAAAAAAAAAAAAAACAATGGATACTGAGGTAGCATAGATGGTATAATTATCTGACAAAGATTTTAAAGTACCCTGATAGAAATGCTTCAGCAAGCATTTACATTCTGGAAAAAGTGAAAGTGAAATGAAATAGAAAATTTGAGCAAAGAAACAGAAAGTATAAAAACTACCATATGGAAATCTTAGAATGTAAATGAAAATAATGGAAATAAAAATCTTCATGGATGGGCTTAATGCAGAATGAGGGGCACAAAAGGGATAGCACAAAATTGCCAATCTTGAGTAGCAGACAGACCAGACTGAACAAAAACAAGACAGTGTGGAACCTTGGAGGTGCTGCGTTTTGTTGTCCTATAGTAAGATATCTGACATGGCTCCTCAAGGCCTTAGGAGAACAGCAAAAGAGTGTGATGTTGAGAAGTACATTTAAAGCACAACTGATGAACACTTTACAAATATTACAAAAGACATGAAGTTAGAGGCACAAGAGAAGAATGAACCTTGTGCAGAATACGCCCAAAGAGGTCCGTGTGGGGATGCAACCCAAGTAAACAGAAGACTGAAGGCAAAGAAGGTGTCTGAAAACAGTCAAAGACAGATGAGACTGTATTCTAAGGACAAGGAAGGTGAGAAGCAACCACAGCAGAAACAAAAGAGGACAAAAGGAATTGGCCAAATAGGAAGAAACTTTTCCTAAGAAAAAAGTTCTTACAAATCGAGTGGATATTACAACATTCCCAGATGAAGGAAAACTAGGAGAATTTTTTTTTTTTTTTACCAGAAGACTTATGCTAAAAATCTAAACTGTAAGAAGTTACCTAAAAAAGGAGCAAAATATTCAGAGAAGAAATCATTTCATTTCATGTGAAAAGGATGAACATGATCAAAATATGAGTGATTTAGTATGTGTTCTTGAGTTTACCAAATTATATTTAGTCCTTAAAGCAAAAATTTCTGTAATGTATGATGCACTTCTAAATGGATGCAGAGAAAATATGCAAAAGAATTATAAACAAGACAGGGCAGAATGGTATAAGGAAGGTAAGACTTCTGTGTTACAGTGAAACTGATGAAATGGCCCCAGTTTACTGTGTTAACATGTGCTTATAAGGTAATACCTGGAGAAAGCAAACAAAAACTACACAAAGAGTACAGTCAAAAACATTATAGGTAAATTAATATTGAATTCTAAGAAAAATTCAAGTTGACCATAGAAATATGGGGGGATAAAAATAGGATAAAAAGACCAATTTAAACTCTCAAGTGTCAATCATTACTGTAAACATAAATGGCACAAGTGTTCTACACACATTAATTAAAAGCAGAAAGTTAGCAGCGTGGATCAAAAATTATGACAACAGTATATACCAGAAGGATGCATCACACAACAAAATTACAAGAGATTTGAGACCAAAACTGCTAGACCTGGATAAATCTAATATTAAATTTAGAAAATTCAGAACTTCTCTCTCAATAACTGATGAATCAGAAAGAATGTAGAAGATCCTGACCAACAGGATCTATTTCAAATGTATAGGACACTTCAAACAGCAGCAAAATATACACTCTTTTCATCCGCTATAGAATACATAGCAAGCACCATCAGGGTTTTGATAACTAAACACACTTGGCAAGGTTAAAAGAACTGAAATCATGCAGATGTTCTTGGGTCCCAGCAGAGTAAAACCAGAAACCATTAACAGAAGGATCACAGGACGATCTCAACATACCCGAAAAAGAACTACATGTACATTCAACAAAAACCCCGCTACCAGATGTGAAACTACAGGGAAGGATGAAAGAAGGAAGGCGAAGTGTGAGGACGTCAGGGGGTGACTGAGGCATGTTCTGTGCATGTTCGCACCCGTTTAAATGAGACCCCTACATAGACCATATATTCTAATAGCATGCGGAGAAAGGCTAAATCGTCCACGGAAGATGCAAGTGACATTTTAGAAACTATGTTGAACTGCATGAAAATGAAGCTACACCTATCAGATGTGTGGACCTTGCCAAAGCCGGGCTGAGCAGGAAGTCTCTGCACTAAACGCCGTCAGAAAAGAGGGAAACCCCCACGTAGACAATCTCAGCTGTCATTTCAAGAACCTAGAAAAATAGTGTCAATATAAAATCAAAGCATACAGGAAGAAAGACTTGGTACACTGTGCAATTAAAATAAGTTGAAGCTGAAAAACAGTACAGAGAACTCAATGAAAAATTTACTTGATTTTTTGAAAAAAATCAGTAAAATGACAGGCATGCAGCAAACCTAACAAAACAACTAAAACAGACTTAATTACAAATATTCCCACAGATACAACTCAGTGACATAAGTGCCTGCTGGGCAAGTGCAAGGTCCTGAGTTTGAATCCTGGCACCGAAAAGAAAAAATAATAAATTCCCACCAACAAATATCCCCACAGACACTAAAGACATAATAATAGTAATGTAGTAATAATAATAGAATGCGATGAACAATTTTTCATTTTACACACATAAGTTGGAATACACAATTATTGAAAAGAAAATACAAACTATCACAAAACATTTGCCATGAAATAGGCAATTTTAATAACAATATAATTTTCAGAAAGTTGAGTTTATATTTCATCCTCCCAAAAAATTATGCAGGCCTAAATGGTTTTACTGGAAAATACCAAACATTTAAAGGACTGACAATTAGTTCTTTTCCAAAACATATCTTCCAGAAAATAGAAAGGAAGGAACATCTCACAATTAATTTTATGAAAGTAGTATCACCCAAACGTTGAAATCTAAAATATCACAGACATAAAAAAATACATACCTAATGAAGATAGAAAAATCCTCAGAAATGCGATCTACTGTAACAGCAGGAAAAAGGACAAAAGGCCAAGTGTCATGCCAATCAGCACAGAAAATCTTTTGACGAAGTTCAATACCTGTAATCATAGGAACAGACTTGATCAAGATAATCTACAAAAGACCTATAGCTGACTTCGCCAGCCCTCTGTACCTGTTACACATTCGTGTTTTTAACTGATGATAGGACATATTTGAAACAAAATTGCCTCTGTACCTAGTATAAGCAGTTTTTGTCAGTACTTCTGAAATAGCACAATGCAATATAACAACGTGTATATCACATTTCCACCATAGGTATCACAACTAATCTAGAAATGACTTAAAGTATATGGAAATATGTCCACAGATTGCATACAAATACTGTGCACTTTTAAGCAGCAGGACTGAATGGCTGTTGATGTTGCTTTCCATGGATCTTGTAATCAGTTTCCCTGTGAGTTCTGAAGAGTATCTGTAGCTTTACTAGTGAGGGACTTAGAGGTTTTCCCGCAGACTGAGAACAAGACACCGTGAAGTTCACTTATTCTCCTCCTATAGTAAATACTGTTTTTGACTTTAACAGTTTTAGGTGTCATCCACACAGAAGTGATATTTCGAAGTATTAGTCTTTTTGTGTCTGATTGATTTCACTTGGCATAATGTCCTCTAGGCTCATTCATGATGCTGCACAAGCCAGGATTTCCTGCTTTTTCTAAGCTGGATACAGTTGCACTGTGTTTGCTTGTGTGTGTCTGCATCTCATTTTCTTTACCCATCTATCAACCAGTGGGCAGCTGGTGAGTTTTCATGTCATGCCTACTGTTTAAGTAATATATAGTGAGCACTGGTTCATGTGTTTCTTTTGCATACTCTTCCTTTCAGAGATATACTCGGAAGTGGGATTGTTGAACAGTGTGGCAGTTCCAGTTTTACTTAGTGAGGACTCCCCATACTGTTTCCCAGAGCAGCTCTCCCAATTTACATTCTATTAGCATGGCCCAGAGCTTCCTTCCCCACATCACGGGGCTATAGTTCTTACTTTTTGATGATAGACATCCTAAAAGATGTGAGAAGATATCTCATCTCGTGATTTTGCTTTGTATTTTCTTGACAATTAATGCTGTCAAGCAACTTTTCATGTTCGGCTGGCCATTTCTATGTATGTGGGAAAATATCTACCCACACCTCTGCTCATTTTGCACATCTGCTTTTATTAGTGCATATTACAGATCAGTTGGCAGGCTCACCCCCAACATGGTTTGCTCACCTTCACACACGCATCACGCCCTGCGCGCACCATCCCCGTTTCACAGTTTGGTTTCCACACGTGTGTTTTGATCATATCCATCTCCCCATCAGCCCCTCTTGTGCCTCCTTATTCTCTTTCTCTTACCTAACCATAGTCTCCCTTCTACTTCTATTTTTTAAAATTACGTTGTCTTTCTGTATTTATGAGGTGTGTGAATTCTGTACATAGTGTGGAAATTAACCCGTTACTGAGCATAAAAAAACTGCATATGTTTTCAAACATCCTGTATGTTATGTCTTCACTCTGATGATCGTTATATTTGCTGCTCAAACTTTTTGGTTAAATGTACACCACTTGGTTCCCTTTTTGCTTTTCATGGTTTGTGTACTTGGGCATTACAGTCAAAAAATTATAATCAAGCCCCATGTCAGGACCTTTTCCTCTGTGTTTTCTTCTGATAGTTTCACAGTTTCAGGATCCATTTTTTTGTTGTTGTTTTATCGATTTTGCCTTGATAGTCAGGTAAGATTTAAGGTCAGTATTCAGCTTGATTTTCCTCTCCCTCTGTCCTTGCTTCCTCTCTCCTTCCTTCCCTCCCTGTTCCCCTCCTTCCTTCCTTCCTTCCTTCCTTCCTTCCTTCCTTCCTTCCTTCCTTCTTCCTTCCTTCCTTCCCTCCTTCCTTCCTTCCCTCCCTCTTTCCTTGTGAAGTTCCACTTTTCCCATTACTATTTATTAAGCATACTATTTTTTTCTCTAAGTGTTCTTGGCATCTTTGTCAGAGATTAATTATGCGTTTATTTCTGAGCTTGTTCTTCAGCCCAATTTGTCTATTTTCTGCTTTTATGTCAATATTATATGCTTTAATTACTGTAGATTTATAATATAAAATCAAGAAGTATGGTGCCTCCAGTCTGTTCTTCTTGCTGAAGACAGCTTTAGCTCTCAGGAGCATTCTGTGATTCTATATAAATTTTAGACCTTGTTGTCTTTCTACAAAAAAACATTGAAATTACCACAGAGATTAACCTGAATTTGTAGATTATTTGGGGGAATATAGGTATTTTGACAGTATCAATTCTTCTGAAACATGAAGATCAGATATCTTTGAATTTATTTGTATCTTTCATTTTTTCTTTTTTTTAATAATGAGGATTGTACTAATGTCACTGTCAGTTGACTGTAGTTTTCTTCTAGTAGGTTCTTCAAGGTGTTAACATTGAGTCAATGTAAGTAGTTTAATGAAACAAAAATAATCCCTAGATCGCTAACATTCCACCACCATGGAACAAGAGATGCTGTCAGTATTTTAAACCTGGGGGGTGGGGGGTAAAAACGGTAATTTAAAAAAGAATTGGATTTATTATGTACCTGTACTAGTTTCTCATGAGGAAGGCTGCAAACATGTACTAATGGAAATAAAAACCTTTAACACAATATTGATCATAAATGAGTTAGTTTTTGCATGTAATAGAAGAGTGCAACAAATCAGGTCAGATAAAATAATATGCAATCTTGGGATGCAGTGTCTCTCATAAATTATAGTCAGTTTTGATAACTATAATGACTACTACATATTTTCAATTAATATTACTAGAAATTTGGCAGTAAATAGCAATCTTGAAATAATTCAATACTAATATCTTTTAATTATGCCTTTTTAATTTTCTTTCCATGGACTAATATTCAACACCTGATGTAGAAGAAACACCTTCAGCGTGAGTCAGGTGGGTCCTGCTATGTTTAACTTTGCCCCACCCACGTCTTCTGAGGGTTTGAGCTTGTGACTGAGAATCCAGATGCTGTGACTGCGATGATCAAAAGAAAATGAAAGTATTTCACCCTCTTCCAAGGTGAGAATTGACTGTACTCGGTTTAGACTACTTCAGCCCAGACATCCGTCGAACTGCAGGGGAAAATAACGTGGTACTGAAGGTGACTGTGACTTGAGAATTGGAGCCAGGTAGGTGTGAGGGGGAGGGGAGGAGAAAAACAAGCAACATATGTTGTCATTGTTTTCCTGTTGCCGCTTATGAATTATTCAGAAACAACTCAGAATCCAGTCCTCACCGCCTTTTCCACTACTATCCTGAGCTAAACTACCAGGATGTTCTCAGGTCTTGTGCTAATTGTCCAGAACTCAATATAACGATATGCTACAGTTATTTTCACACAGCTCCTAAAAAATCCTTAAAAGAAAAGTATGGACACATGACTGATCTGCTTAAAACATTACAGTGGCAGAACTGAGGGAAAAGCCTAAACCCTACAAATGACACAAAGGGTGTCGCCAGCTCGTCACTCTCCTCTCTCAGTGCCTGATTTTTCCTCTAGAATTTACCCAACTTGCTTTCCTTGTGTAGTACCAGCTTCCTCAGGAGGAAACCTCTGGTCCTGAGGAGCTGGAACTGCACCACTTCTGAAGAGCTCAGTGCCATTTCGCCTCTGGGACTTCTCAAGACTGATCCAAACCTTAGGCTTACAGAGACCCTGGGTTAAACTCCAAACCCTAGCCCCGCCCCTCCATGCCAGCCTGTGTGCCTACCCCGTGGTCATCTACTCTTGAAAGGTAAAGAAGAGGCCTTACAAGTTTGGGAAGCAGCTCAGGCCATGGAGTAGAAAGTCAAAGTTCTGATGCCAGGGTGCAAGTTAATGGCCGGGCTCTGGGTCAGGGTAGGCTTTTCCCAGAGATTTGGCTCTTTTGGGCTAAGGATCCAGGAACAGTTGGGACCCTCAGAACCAGGCACAGAGCACAAGACCCAGTTTCTCCATTTCCTGTGATCTGAACCACTTCCCTGCTACTGCTCAACATGCGTCCTCTGACCTCAAGTCAGGCCTGGCTTAGACCCTTTCTCTTCAGCCCCTTTACCTGGGGTGTTTCTCTCAGGTATGCACCTGGCGACTCCCTGTCCCAGAAGGTGTTGTCAGGTGTTGTCGTGCCTTCTTCATCTGATCTTGATACTTAATTGCACAGTTCCTGTCCCCACCCAGACACTCCCATGTCCCATCTGTCCCTGAGGCTGAAGCTGCAAATGCTGGAACAAGGGCACGGGCCAAGGCTGTGTTTGGAGCGGTGACTTCCTCCTTCTCCGTCTCCGCTCCCTCCGACTGCGCCATGGTGGATCTCCGATCCTTTCCTCCAGAAGAGGTTTTGCTTAGTCTTTCCGAGGGCTTCAGTTCCCATTTCGAATCCTTCCCGAGTTCAGGATGCCCACCTCTTTCCCTTCTGTCCTTCACATGTTGCTATATCCCTATATTCCTTTGTCTGAGTGGCGTTCCTCCGGGAGGTTCTCTCTCTGCTGCCTACCCGGTCACCATCTCGAAGTCCTCCCATAAAATTTATTTAGTTATTTGTTTCTTTCTAATGAATGGACCATTACACCTCTAAAGTTCTGAAATGGCCGACAGCCCTTAGAAAGACACCACTTTAGTCTCCTGTATTTCTTCTTTACCTTAGTTATTACCACCTCCTTTATTAACTTCCTTGGTATTTGTGACAACAATGGTGTGATTTTAAAAAACCCTGTTTTCATGTATGCAGTTGTCTCATTTTTAAAGGGTATTAAATGGTTATATTGTTAAACACCGTGTTTTGATCATTCACTTTTCTAAAACATCTGAACACTTCTACAGGGCAGGAAGAGGCCCTGGACAGAAACCCTGAAAGTGGTTTTCTTTACAGCTAATGTCTGTGCTGCTCATCACTCTGCGCTGCACGTTTTGTTGCCTCTGACTAGGGGAAGGAGAACGGCTAGGAGATTCATGCACAGGAAGGTCAGGGCAACCTTAAGGCTATGGATGCTAACTGCTTGTGCATTCTAGTTTGCAACTCTATGAAGCATGAGACCCAGTACCATGTAACCACCTACTCCCATTGCGCCTTATTCTTTGAAGTTTACTTCAGGATTGACTACGTTCTTTCATTACATCTTCTGTTTATCCCACAGTGCACCTTGTGCAGTCTCCATGTTCAAGTATAAAAGTCTGTGTCAGGACCAGTGTTTATAATTCTTTAGTGTCTATGGGGTGTCACACCCTTGAACAGGCTGTTCAATAGTGGCACAAAGCAGGGGCACAGGAACAACTTTCTCTTGGCCAGACTTGCTCCCTGTTCAGTTTGCACACGGCGCAATGGTCAAAGCAGTGATCTTGAAATCAGGGCTGCCCCAGAGTACTGAAGTGGTGCCCTCAAGTAACAGGAATCCATTCCTTCACCATTACTCAAACTGAGCTTTGAAGAAGTGTGAGACCTATTCTTAGGAAGGGTCTTGAGACAGAGCTGGAGAGTCTTGGCTTTCAGCCTCTTGAGAGGGCTACCTCTGAGCTTCTTTTTTCTGGGCTGACAAGAAATCCCCAAATTAGCTTTTATCTGTGACCTTGAAGATGTGGTTTAATTTTGGATCGACCACCTGGGGTACAATCCTGTCCATTCCTGCTTCCCACATCCCAGATTGGCCCACATTCTGCCTCAGACCATTTTATAGGTGATTCTTGTTCACTGTAGAATTCCATTCCGGCTTGTCTGGATGCACTGACACAACACTACCACTTCCTTCTGCTCAGGTTTGGTAAACTGCTTCGGTGCCCTACCCAGGCAGTCTTGGCAGAAGCTGCCAAACAAGCCCAGCCATTGAGCTGCTCCACGAAGACTGGCACGAGCTGGGCATCACCAGAAGGCATGAGGCCCGATTAACAGAGCCGCCACTCTTCCCACCGCAGTCCTGCCTGTCACTGTCCCCCAAAGAGCTCAGTGTGGCTTTTCCTCTGAGGCAGCGCAGCAGGTGTTTTGGGGGAGGGTGGTGGCGGAGGCGGTGGTGGTCTATATGTAGTTCCCTTGTTCCCTTAACACCAACTCTCTTTGCAATCAGGAAATACATTTGAAACCTGCTTTTGTGAATAGATGGAGATACATGCATATATTCATATCTAAATTCCTCTCTCTACATATATATATATATATATATATACTTTATATCTCACAAGTGACTATTTAGTCCTTGTGGCACCCAAGGAAAAAAATATTGCTTCTTCCCATTTTGGCTGTAGAAAGTCTCTAAAGGGGAGCCAAAACTCCATGGCAGATGGTTCTGAGGAAAGTTGACTTAATGATTCTGCTGTTTGCTCTGAGAGAAAAGCTTTTATGGACAGCAAACATAGCGCAGTCGCGCAGAACCATGTGCAGGCCTAGTTTGTGACTCAGCTGGCCGCTCTGACACAAGTGATACTGACGGGCCTTATCTTCATCAGCTGCAGAGTCCTCAAAATACAGAGTCTCACAAAGCTGTTCTGTTGTATGAATTACTAAGGATCGTGTTAAAATCGAGATCCTCGGGCCACCGCCTTTCTGATGTGGAGCCGTTATTTCTGGGGCTGGGCATGGCAGCCTCCTTTGATGAGCACTCTGGGTGGTGGGCTCTGGCCCCTTCAGTCTCCCGAAGGAAAACGCAAGTAAGTGCACCGCTGACAGCCTGGGAGGCTCCTGCAGGGCCTCTCGGGGCCCCAGAAATCTCTGGCATTCAGTCCTATTTACAATCAGGTCAAAAGTTCCCTGGCCATAATCAAAGTCATTGAATAGCTGAGAATTTATAAAGATGAAAAAATAATTAATTTCAATAAGCAAAGCCACATTATTCTTGTGGGCTGCATTAATTTTACATTTAACTTTAATGATTGTTTATAAACAAGCAGATGATTTTGTGATTATAAACAATCGTAATGCATTTCTTTGAACTCAAAAATAAATAACTGCCTGGCATCATAAAAGTTTTTTACATTTCTAAATTTATACCCCACTGAATAGTGAAATAGTGAGCATGGTTCACGCTCGCGTAGCTTTACTTGCTTTGCCTTGGAGATGTTCCGTCATCTTCAAGCTCCTTCAAGCTTTTTTCTTATATTTTATCAAGGTCCGTTATAAATAGGAAAGTAGGAATACTAGTCTTACTGCTAGGTGAAGTTTAGGAAGGTGACGTTGGGAGCTAAACTTTTTCTTTTCTTTTACTCCACTGCCTGAAATAATGAACCAAGGTAAATTCTTAGTCTTTCCTTGCTCTTTTCTTTTCTTTGAAAATTCGGATTAGCATGTCATCTATGCATGTTGCTATATCTAGAATTCTACAAAATGGAGGTAGTAAAATTTTGAACAACTTAAAAGGCAGTAGAAACTTGAACATTTTAGAAAACTAAATACTGATTACTAAACAGGAATTGGGGAATCAGAATCACTGCTCTCAAATGTACCTATCAAAGCAATCAAAACTAATATAATTTTCAAGCATCAGATTTACTTGGTCTGAAGTCATAGTTGAATCTTTATATTTGACAGGAGCAGAGGCCTCCCACGAACAGGTGATCCTGGTTAACAGCACAGCCACAGCGCGGTTCGGTGGTTTGGTTGCTAAGTGTACACTTAAAGGCCTCTGTAGCTGAACTGGGGGGAACTTACGACTCCACACACTGAAGATCGGTGAATCCTAGATGTAATTCACAGTGCACCAACTGACTCTCTGAACTTCTTAAATGCAGGTTTATTTAGTGTATAATTTACCTACAAAAAAATGCACCCATTGTCAGTACTGTATACATTTGGGTTAGTCTTCTTTCTATAATGTTTTAGCGATTGAAAGCATTGATAGATACTATTTTGAGAAAACACTTATTATTCTTAAAATTTGGGAGTGATTTTCTGTATAATATGAAAACACCTTTATAGCAAAAAGCTTCATAAAATGTCTCAGGTCATCTATTCGCAATTTTTAGTAGTGTGACTGATTTATAGAATGAATGCCTTGAAATCTAATCATTTAGATGTACTTTTTGCCAGTACTGGACAAGTCTGGGTATTGCCTTGCTAGAGATGAAGTTTATGTAATGCCTGCCTTCTCAATTATTTAGAATTCAAGACATGTTTAAATGTGTACTGTATACTGAGTGTGCAGTGAAGGGTAGATATTTTTGTGTACATAACCACATTAAGATCTTTACCTGTCAAGCCTTCTCAAAACCAGAACACACAGCTGAGAGCTCTGTAAGTTATGGTTTAATTTCATGCACATTTCCTTAAAAAATCAGAGTGAAATTGCTTTGATCCAATAGATAGATATACACTACTTACATTATTTTATTGGTGCAGTAGTTAAGAACATATTGTAACTTAATGGTCAAAACTATCCAGCAGACTTTGAACTTTTCTACAAATATAAGTTTCCAAGGTTTGAATAAAACTTGGAAGTAAAGAATATATTTGAATAGAATATTTTGTGCTCAAATCACTGTCTGTTGACCACTATCAATGTTTGCACATTGAACTGCATAGTCTTTTTTTTTTTTGAATCAACTTTTACCTATAGGGAAATAATTCCACTTACATTTCACTGCATGTTCACTCTATTTCCTATTCTACTCTTTATTAATGCTACTAAACTGTATTTTTGTTATCGAAGAGGCTATCAGCATTTTAAAAGAGCATATATATATATATATATATCTAGTCACTCGCATACCTTTTCATAACCCATCGTTGACACCTGATTACTGCTGGCATATGTACAAATGTGGCTGATCTTTGGTTAGTTAGAATTAGGCAAACGTTTACCACAACAAAATAAACCTACTGGCTCATCATGATAATAATAGAAATGAATGTCACAATTAAAAAGAACAATTGAAAGAACAAAGTTATTTGGTCAATGAGAGTTTGGACTTGGTGATTGATGTGTCACACACTGATACACAGATTCTTAAAACTATACATAAATTTAAAACAAAGTTTCTCTATCAAAATGACTAATTCACCAGCATTTTCTAATTAATCATTTTGAATGATTTTGTTTATTACATGGCATCCATAATACTGTTCACTTAGAAGTAAAGAGTTTTTGAGATCATGTCTTGCTATGTAGTTCAGGAGCTGGGCTTGAACTTACAGTGTAGCCCAGGCTGGCCTTGACCTCCTAGCAATCCTCCTGCCTCAGCTTCCTGAATGTTGGGATTATAGGAGTGTGTCACTATGCCCATCAGGAGAAAATATTTAGAAAAATTACTTAAAATTTTCCCAAACAAGTTGGAATTAAAGAATGCATAAAAGGAACATATCTGGTTGACCAAACATCATATGTAATTTCATTACATTTTCAGCCCATATTTTATGATTTATTTTTAATTTCCTAAAGCTTAACTCCAATTTTCTTCCCCACTCATGAATCAAGGGCAAAATTAAATTGCATTTATTTTTGTCTTCCAATTATTTTTCTAAATATTTTTCATTTTAAGAGATAAAAACAAAATTAAAATAACAACATCAAAAACAAAAACAAAACAACACAAAAATGATACAGGATTTTAAAATAAGATGATAAGAAATTAACAATGGTTGTTATATTACATACTGTTATCTTCAGCAAAGTTGCTCAGATGACCAGACGTAGAGGCAGGAGAAATGGATGTTAAAAACAAGTGATAAGGTGCTTCAGATTTCACTGCTTTGCAACAATCAAAGGTTAATAAGAAACTCTAAAGTCCACACACTAAAAATTCCTACGCCCACAGTATTTAGACTGTTCTAAATTATGTGGTGATTACAAAGTTCATATTAAGAACAATATAAGAAAATTTATATAAGTACTTATCTCTTCACATTGCTGTCAAGAAAATTCTGTTTGAAAATATGTTCTATGATATTGTGAATACATTACACCCAATATTCTGACAAGGTGTCTTATGCTTACTGTTGAGGACAACCTGAAGGATTCTGAGCAAGTCTTCAACCATTCCAAGCCTCAGTGTTTGCACTGAAACTGTGAGACAGGTACTACTATTACCCAAATGTGAGAAATTATAAAAATGGGGTTAAGTAAATTTCCAGGAACCCAGAGTCAAAAATTAATAGAGTAAGAACTTTATCTGTAATCCCAAAGTCTATCTTATTTACCATGACAAGCAGTAAGCTGTAGTAAACAGAAGTTAGAACACCCATCAAGAATATATGGTTGCCAGAAGTGATGGCACATGCCTATAATCCTAGCACTCTGGAGGCTGAGGCAGGAGGATTACTGTGAGTTTGAGGCCAGCCTGGGGAACATAGTAAATTCAAGGACAGCTTACTGTAAATGAGATCCTGCCTCAAAAAAAGATTATACGGTTAATGAATGCCAAGTCTGATAGTTATGGGAAACATAACTTTGATACTAGTTTTTCTTATGTACCCAACAATCTAGCAAAGTTAATGTCTCATAATGTTCAAGACCCTACTGACTGTGACAATGGTTGTGTGTTCATGTGCCTAGTGTGCATGCATATGCCCAGGGTAAATACAATTGTCCTTGAAGGGTTAGCTCAGGACAGCCCCCTCCCACATCATACAAAGTTCCCAGATGCACAACTACCCTATTTGTTATGATTTAGTATTTCCACAGAAGTTATGCTCCCCCTCCAGGGTACTTTTAATTCACTTCAACATCAGTTTCGAAACCTATTACAGTGAAAATGCTATGTAAATATTTGTTCTATTATTGAGGAAATAGGATCAGGAAAAGCAAATCTGTGCATGTTTAGTACATATGCAGCTTTCCTTTTCCAAGTACTTCTGATTCAGAGGGGCTTGAATCCATTGACTAGAACTTGCAAATATTGAGGACCTACTATATTTGTGTGTGTATATGTGTGTGTGTGTGTGTGTGTGTGTGTAAAGTAGGTTAGCAAATTTGGTAATACATGTGTGTGGTACCAAGTCCAAAGATGACATATATCTAATACTCCTCAGGAGAAAATTAATATCTCCAGTAGCTTTCCCGAGAACTCTGCACATTTACACATAAGTGGCTGATTATACACACATATTTTATAGTGAATGGCATATGTGAACACACCCTTCACCCTTCACTCCTTAGCTTTTGTTCCTTCACCTTGGGCGTCCTGCCCTAACTGGCACTACATAGCTGTCTTTCTTTTAATCTGTTGTATAATATTGTATTTTCTATGCACACTATGACTCACGACTCAATAATGAAGTTATAGAAGACATATTCTTCCCAATGTGTGTTGTTTTATACAAAACCACGGTGAATATACACAACTTTACTATATGCAATTATATTTGTGAAAACAAGACCTATGGATGTAAATCTGCGTAAACAAACATACATTTTTAATTTTAGTAGATATTACAAAACTGTCATTCACCAAACTGACATTACCTTCTGTTTCAGCTGCTCATATGAGAGACAGTGTTATCCCAGACGTTCCAGTTCAGTGTCATGCAGTTATTTGATTGCTCGTGACCTGGAAGATTTAAGTGTCATGATTTTATTATGAGTGTATTTACTTTTCAAGAGTCCTCTTTGGGAGATGGGCTGTTTATATATTTTGTCTTTAATTAGACAAATATTCTGTTACTTACTGATTTGGAATAACTTCTATTCATTCCAGAAAATAAAATTTGGTGTTTAATATATCTTTCCTTTTTTCATTTAATCTTCTCATTTGTTAGGATGTTTTGAAACAAAAATTATATTTCTATGTATTGTATTTATGAATCTTTTCTCTTTACAGACTCTGAGTTTTAAAACACATTTTGATACTTTCCTGATTCAACATGTGTTTTAATAAATAATGGTATTAATAGGACAGCTCTTTGGTGTTGCGTGGTAATACTTTTAGTTTAATATGTAGGTTAAATATTTTAGCTTATTTGGGTTTTATTGTGGTCACATAATGATCCACATTATTTGTTTTCCTAATAGTATCTCCTGAGTCATTTTACACATTCACGTGGATGTGAAATGCTAACTTTAAGGCCCAAAAAAACTTTAACATTAATTTTAGGTCCTTCAAAAAGTCATCTGCCCCAAGTTAGCCATGTTGGTCACACACAGCGAAGGAAGGTACCATGTCACTTTCAGCCTCCAAAGCAGTAGCACACACTTAGCACACATGCCACGGGAGCATCCAAGTGATGCTGTAGTAATTACGGGCAGGGAAGGTCAGATAGTCCTCATCAGTAAGAGCGGACGAATACCTGACAATCAAACACCAAGACACCATAGTAATACGCTTGCTGTTATCTCTCCAGAAAGAGTTAATACTGAAAATAAATACTACAGCTAGTTTTTTTGAATTTGTACAGACATAACTAAATATAACTATCCTGAAATTTTTGAAGATGCATGGGAGTCATCAATATACTTAAGCCACACAAACGACCCTGGATAGGAGATGATATTTGTCTTTGGTGTGCATCCTGCCCATCTCTGTTTTATTCAAAAACTACAATTTCCTGTTTACAGCCCCAGCCCCTATGAGAAGTGAGAAAGAAGACGAGCCTGCCTGGCAAACGGCCTCACTGGGAACGCATCTCTGCGTAGCACGCACTTCCTGCATGGCACATCACCACCAAGATAACTCACTTTCATGAGTGAGAATAACTTGAGTGAACTTTGGGACTTTACCCAGATAATTCAGATAGTGCTAAGAACCTCACTAATACCCACATTGTATGTGAACTTATTATATGTTATTTAGAATCTATGGTAGGGCAAACTCCAAAGTTGTTCATAACAGCTGCAAAGTGCATGAACTTTGGAGGTAAAAAGCTGTGGCTCTTCCATTGATCTTGGACTTTAAATTTTGTACATCCCAATGTCACTATGTCCCAGCTACTAAGTGCAGGGAGGTTTGACTTTGCCCACCTACCTGCTGTCTTTTCTTCCTGCTCCTCCTCCTCTACTTTGACCTCCTCCTCTCTCTCTCAAATAAAACAAGAAAATCATATAACACAGAGTATTATCGAAAACATGGACATGTGAAATCACTTTCCTTTTCTGTCCTCTGCAAATCACTTTGATTAAATCAGACCAAATGCTCTGCTTTACTTCAAAATTTTCCTATAATCACTCTCTAAGCACACACCATTATTTTGAACTGTTTGTATTTTGAAGTAACTTTTCTGTGAAATATATCTTACATGTGGACTTTATAGAAAAAGAATATTAATTTATAAAGTGACCTGAAATAGCCGAAATATTTCAAGTAACAGATTTTATTTTAGTCAATGTGTGAATTTTTATATAAAAAGTTAACATAAACTAGAGTCACATAACATTGTAAAATTTCAATTGTTATTTTAAAATTTTGGATAAGTTTTCTTTACGGTTTAAGTGTTCTTATCTTGGCATGCTCTTGGTGCATGGGTCTAGTTGTCTTCTCAGATTTCCCTAGGTTTGACTAGTTTTCTTAAAATTATTTTTTCCATGATTGGTTTTCAAAGAATAAATATGGGCTCATTGCATCTCAAAAATAATTTACTTGTATTTATATATATTAATTTAACTGATAAAGTTAGAACAAATTGCGAAAAAATAATATGTAACTTTCCCCTTTTATACAGCTTATGACAATCAACAAAATACTAAAAACAATCCGTTTTTATTGTACATTCATATTTCTTAAAGTAAAAGGTTAAATGCTACTTTACAAAACAAATGCGCGATGAACTACCACTTAAGTTTATGCCTCTCCACACCCACTGAAAAGTAATGAGAGAATTATCACGTAGAGACTCAGAAGGGTATTGCGGGAGTGGACATAAGGTCAGAGGAGAGTGTGTGGGCACGATGAATGCGTGGCGTGTGAGAATCCAGGCGACTCCCTTTAATTTGTGTTCTTACTATGTCATTTTAATTTTAAAAGAGAGCTGTAATTCTGAGAGAATTACAAAAAAGCAGTGAAGAGAAGCTAGTAAACCTCACCCGTGCCTTGGCACAGGGGACTCAGAGTGTGTTATGTTTCAGTAAGTAAATCCTCAGTAGATGCTGTTTTTAAAAATCTTTCTGAGGCAAGGTCTTTTTGTTTTTTGGGGGGTTTTTTTGTTTGTTTTTGGCGGTACTGGGGATCGAACTCAGGACCCTGCGCTTGCTAGGCAGGCGCTTATTCCACTGAGCTATATCCTCAGCCCTGAGGCAAGGTCTTATAGTTTAGCCCAGGCTGGCCTTACAAATATGAAAATGCCTGGGCCCAGCCTCCCAAATACTGGGATTATAGGCATGAAATACGTTGTCTATTCTTTTTTGGGGGGGGGTAAGTGAAAGCAAAATTATAACACTATCTTATTAGATTTTCATTATGTACAAACATAATATTTGAAGCAAACACAACAGAAAGAATGAGGAAGTAAAAAGACCTCTCGGTAGTAAGATGTTCACAATTTACTTGTTAGCGAAATATTTATTCAAAGCAGTCAACAAAATGTTAGTGTGGTTTCCTCTCTGAATATGTGAGCACCACGTCTGCGGGTTTAAGCAGCCTCAGCATGAAAATATTCAGGAAAGAATTGCTTCTACTTAACATTTATATTTCTCTTGGCATTATTTCCTAAACAGTGTAACACCACACAACTCTCTACGGAGAATTTTTGTCAGCTTTTTTCCTCCTTCTTACTTTTGTCTTTCATTCATCTTCTCTCTTTGTGGTTTTAATTCAGCATTTGATGCAATTTCACTTTTTCCCAAGCATCTTGGAAATAAGTGATAATGTACACTTCCTTTTTAAAACTTTCTTTTAGTAATTTCCCCAAAGCTTTTGTATACACTTACAATTAATCCAAATTCCCTCTGAAATGCCTCAATAATTCATGAGGACTTCTAGTACCTTATAACAACAAAATAATACTAGATCCTCTTTCATGTGTTATGTGGTGCTCACTGCTGCTGTTCATCTCAGTCATGCATAAGTATTTGGATATATGTCATGTACATATGCATGCTGACTTGCATACAAGGTGGCTGTAATTATTTTGAAGGACTTGTTATGTCAATTTATAATGAAATTTTAAAATTTTTTCTTATTGAAATTCTAGAATGTTCTTCCTCTTTTAGATTTTTCGTATGTGGCATTTGTGTTGTGGCAGTTTTTCCTATCTGAATAACTTCTTTAAAACTTCTTACATGGCAGGCTGATTAAAAAATAAATTTTTCAGTTTTGAAGGTAATTCTTAGTGTGATTCTCTAGGTTGATGGAAGATTTTTCTCTCAGTGCATGAAATATTTATACTGCTCTTTTCTTGGCCAGATGGCACCTGGGGGATCCTGAAGTGATTCTATTGCTCCTTTGTATGTAAGTCGTCTTCTCCTTTTGTGGCCTTTTAATGTTTTCAAGTGTATCTTTTTATTCAGGTTGAACTTGACATTTTAAACTTTTCTTGGGAGCACATTTATCTTCTTGGTGTTCTCTGATATACTTGGATTTGTGACTCTATGTGTGACATTAGCGAGAAATTCCCCATCGTTATTTCTTTAAACCTCCTGTTATTCCTCTACGTCCTGTCACTGTGGCATTGTTCTTGCACAATGCCACAATGGTAGTAATAAGCCCATCAAAGCCATTTTTCGTTTCTGTTATTAAATTTTCTTCAAACGTACTTTGTTAATGTTGCTTAGAATTTCTCTCTTCTTACATCCTGTGTGAGTTCTTTTATGTTGTCATTTTATTCATTAGTAAATGCTCTGGGTGGAACGCTAGTGTTTCCCGTGCCCTTTCCCCAGTGTTGTGTCTTCAAGTTCTAACTTCTCAACATGAGCATTTGGATAAGGGTTTAGGAGATAGGTGGAGAACAAAGAGAAAATATGCCTTAGACCAATGCCACAGATAATTTTATTAACTGTGGTACCTCAGTGGTTCACAAACAATCCTTTCCACAATTCTTATCACAGCCTGAATTGGATGAGATCCTAATCAAATTTCCCCACAAGGTCCACACTAAGCCTAACCATTGAAGTGGATTCAGCTCTTGACCAACTGGGTTTACCACCAGTATCATGGAAAGAATCAAGTTCATGAACCTATAAACAAACAAACAAACAAAAAACAATAAGTAAAGGGAACAATATCAAACGGAATCTGTAGAAAGTTTAACATGTAGATAAATTTCCAAATGTGTGTGTGTGTGTGTGTGTGTGTGTGTGTGAAGGGGGGGAGAGAGAGAGAGAGAGAGAGAGAGGAAGAAACTGACTGCACAAATAACTAATATAAAGAATAAGAGTGATATCACTAGAAATCTCACAAACATTAAAAACGCAATGAGGGAATGTTGTAGACAAATGTATTCACATAGGTTAGAATACGTAGATGAAAGCACCAAAAGAAGCTATAAAAGTTCACCCAGATGAAATCCAAAACTTGAATTTAAAACTACCATATTTAAGATATAGGAATTATAATGAATCTTTCAAATGGAAAACTATAGTCCCAGACATTAAAACTGATAGATTCAACCAATTTCTTAAAGAACAAATAACATCAATTCTACACAGCATATTTCCAAAAAATCATTCCCCAAATCTTTTTTTGGTAAGGCCATTATGATATTAAGAGCACAGCCAGGAAAATACGAACCCAGGAACAGACACCATAGATCATTATTGGTCATTAACAAGTGAAAGAAATCCTCAATGAAATTTGTCAATTTGAATCTAGGAATACACAGGCAAACAAAATATAACACTCAATAATTTTATATGCATATGGGGTTTATCTCAGGATTTCAAGGCTTTTTCAAGTAAAATACAAGGATAGTGTATTGGATAGAATTGAACATCAATTCATGATGAAAGCTGTCAACAAAGTTGGAATAAAAGAAATTTTCCTTAATCTAATTGAGGGCACATAGAAAAACCCAACAACAAATAGTACACAACATTGAAAGATTGAATTCTTTTTGTGTAATATCAGGAATAAACCAAGGATATGTATTTTCACCATTCTTCATATATTTCACTAAGGTTTCAAAGCAGTTGTTGTTTTTGTTTTTTGTATTTTGAGACAGAGTGTCACTATGTAGCCCAGCCTGGCCTCAAACTCATTCTAATCTTCCTGCCTCAGCCTCCAGAGTGGTGGGATTACATTTGCCATGATGCTAGGCTTGGCCTTACTCTAAAGACTAAAATGAATGTTATTTATCTGCATATTTCATAAATAAATTCTTTGACATCTTGCATTCTTTTCACTAGTTCACGTTCTTCCTTAATATCATTTGATTTCTATGTTAATATATGTACAAGATAGGCTCAAAAATATTAAATTATCTTCCCTATACTATCCTGAAAGGAATCAAACTGTTAATGCTGTAAATTCTATCCATTCCTCTTAGTTCTCCAATAGAGATATAAAATAATTACATCTAGTTAGAAACAGCTATTTACTTTACATGCAAATGAAGAGTATAATGGCCCTGGCTGTCATCACGTGGAGATCTTTGGGTCTGCAAATCCAGGGTGAGTTCCCAGGGGGACTGAGACCACAAGCTCTGCCCCCTGCTGCCATTGCAATAAGGACTCTACTTCCCAGAAGGCCTCAATGAGCTGTCTGGGAACCCAAAACCCCATGCTCCACGCCTTGCTGCCATCACAGAGGGGACCCTGTGTACCAGGAAGCCATGGTGAGCTGTCTGGAGCCTGAAACCCTGCATCCCACCCCCTGCTGCAATCACAAGGAGAATGCTGTGTCACAGAAAACTGCAGTGGGTTGCCTGGGAGCCCCAAACTCCACACTCCACCTCCTGCTGCCATAATGGGAATGACCTGGAGTCTCAGGAAATCCTAGGGTTCTTTGGTGAGCAGCCTGGAAGGGCTGGAACCCTACACTCTGCTTCCCACAGCTGCCATGGGAATGACCCTGAATCCCAGGAAAACTAAGGAGATTAGAAAATTGGAATACAAAGGAGCAAGATGCAATTTCAGCCTCCAGCCCCCCCAGAACAAGTCCCGTACGCATCAGTATAGGAAAACACGGAAGTCACACACCCGTCAGCCCTCCGGCCCACCCAGAACAAGTCCAGTAAGCATCAGTATAGGAAAACATGGAAGTCACACACCTGAAATTTCTAAATGAAGTAAAGAGCCATCTACATCAGGCTACAGAGGAAGTCAGATCACAACTAATCAATCAGGTAATAAGAGAAATGAAAGAGTTGCTCAGCATATCAAAAGGAGACAGTTAAAAAAACAGAGGAGCACAGAAAAATGTTGGAAACCTTGAATGAGCAGAATAGGAAAAAATTAGAATGCATGAGACATATACAAAGAGATATTCAGGAAATTAAAAATTCCACTCAAGTGAAACCACTTGAACAAAACTGCAAGTAGACTGTCAGACTTCAAAGACAGCACTGCAGTTACTGATTCTTAAAGGGAAGAACTCTTAAAAATAAGAAGGAACCAGGAAATAACAATTCCACTGCTTCAAGACAAAGCAAAGAAAAACAGTATAAGACACATGGGTGTCAATGAAAGAGCAGAATGTGACATGAATGACATGAAAAGATTATCTGAAGAAGTAATAGCAGTAAATTTCCCATGTGTGGGGAAAGCATCTGACATACAGGTAGGTGATGCATATAGAACTCCAATTAGGGCCGGGGATATAGCTCAGTGGCATAAGCACCTGCCTGGCAAGTGCAGGGTCTTGAGTTCAATTCCTGGTACAAAAAAAATAGAACCCCAATTAGCCATAACCAAAATGAATCTACATCCAGACATATACTAATTAAGATCTCTGAAATTCAGCAAAAGAACAGAATATTATAAGATATTAGAGAAAAGAAACAGATCACTTATGAAGGAAAAGCCATCAGAAACATGGCAGACTTCTCAACACAAACCATCAAGTCAAGAAGAGCTTGGAGTGAAATATTTCAGGTCCTACAAGAAAACAAAAACAAAAACAAAAACAAAAACAACTTCCAATTCAGATTGATGTACCCTGAAATGCTATCTTTCAAAATTGATGGAGAAATAGATACTTCCATGACAAAAAAAACTGAAGAAATTCATGACCACTAAACCAACCCTACAAAGAGTCTCAAAGCTATTCTATAAAGAGACAAAAATTACCACAATCTCAAAAACAACAAGAGAAAGGAACAACCAAACAAGGTAAATAATTAAACAGGAGGAATGTACAGAATCAACAAAGCAAAATACCATGACAAATTTAAGTCAACATATATCGTTAATAGCCATTAATGTAAATGGCCTCAATTCACCAATTGAAAAAACAGAATGGCAGAGTGGATCAAGAAAGAAAACCCAACAATATGCTGTATACAAGAAACATTTAACTGAAAAAGAAATTCTTAGACTGAAAGTCAAAGGATGGAAAACAATACTTTATGGGACAAGAACCCAGATAAAAAGCAGGAGTAGCAATTCTGTTTGCAGACAATGCGAACTTCAAACCAATAATGATAAAAAGAGATAAGAATGTCACTACATTCTTGTCAGGGGAAAACTGCAAAAGAAAAAAATAACAATCAGAAATAATTATGCCCCAAATTTAGGAGCACGTAACTATACAATGCAAATTTTAACAGACATGAAAAATCAAATAAGCAGTAACACAATTACAACAGGGGATTTTAAGAACCCATGGTCACAAAGAGATAGAGCAACTAGACAAAAAGTCAGCAAACAAATAATAGAACTAAGATAAATGTGTGAACAAATGGGTTTAGTAGATCTTTACAGACTATTCCACCCAACAACATTCAAATATACATTTCTCAGCTCTACATGGGATGTTCTTTAAAACAGACCATACACTAGGACATAAAATATGCTTAAGCACATGCAAAAGGATTGAAATTATCCTATCCATATTATTGGACCACAGTGTAATGAAATTGGAAATTATTGACAAAAAAATTGCAAAAAATTCATAAATGCATGAAATTAAGTGTCATCCTCCTGAAAAACCAAAGGGTCACAGATGAAATTAAAGAAAAAATTAAATGATACTTATAATCAAATGAAAATGTAGATATAATCTCCTGGAGCCTGTGAGATACAATGAAATTGTCCTTAGAGGGAAATTTATAGTAGCAGATTATCAAATCAGGAAAACACAATAAACACAAATAAACAACCTTATGCTACACTTTAAGTTTCTAGAAAAAGATGAGCAAGCCAAGCCCAGACCCAAAGATGGGAGAAAATTATAAAGATTAGAGAATAAATTGACACAATCAAGACTAACAAAACAATACAAGAATTAATGACTCAAAGAGTTGGCTTTGTGAAAGCATAAGCAAAAGTGATAAACCCCTACCTAGCCAACATTATCAAGAAAAGGAAAGAGAAAATTCAAATTCATGCAATAATGAATAAAGAGGGTGAAATCACTACAAATCCTGTAGCAATTCAGAAGATTGTATATATTTACATCACAAACTTTGCTAGGATGGAAAAAACAGAAGTAATGGACAGATTCCTAGATACATATGAATTACCAAAGTGGAATTAAGAAGATATGAATATTCTGAATAAATCAATAGTAGTCAGCAAAAAATGTAATAAAAAATTTTACCAACAAAGCAAAACCCAGGTCCTGATCGATTTACAGCTGAATTGTACAAGAAGTTTAAAGAAGAGTCTTCTCAAATGCTTTAATGCAATGTAAAGGGAAGCAATTTTCCCTGATCCCAAAACCAGAGAAAGACCCAAGCAAAAAAGATAACCATAGGCCAGTTTCCCTAATTAATATAGATGCAAAAATCCTCAGTAAAATACCAGCAAACAGAATGCAAGTCAGCAAGATTTTACACCATAACCAAGTGGAATTCATCCCAGGGATGCAAGGATATTTCAATGTATGTAAATCAATAAATGTAATACACCATATCAACAGACCCAAAGACAAAAACCACAGGATCATCACAATAGATGCAGAAAAGCCTTTTGATAATGTCCAACACTCACTCATGATAAAACCTTAAATAAAACTATAATAGACATACTTTACCTCAATCTGATAAAAACCATCTATGACAAACCAACAGCCAACATCTTACTAAATGAAAAAAAACTGAAAGCTTTCACTCTAAAATCAGGAGCAAGACAAGAATGTCCACTGTCACCACTTCTATTCAACATAGTTATAGAAATATAAGCAATTACATAAGAGACAGAAATAAAAGGAATAAGAATAGGAAAGGAAGAAGTATAATTATCATTATTTGCAGATAACATGATACTCTACATGAAAGACCCCAGGAACTGTACCAAAAGACTCATAGAAAAATAAACAAAATCAGTAGAACAGCTGGATACAAAGTTAACGCTGAACAATCAATAGTGTTCTCATACACGAAAAACAAACACACTGAGAGAGAAGTTAGAGAAACCATATCTTACACAATAGCATCCAAAAGTTGAAATAGATAAGAATCAACCTAAGAAAAGAAATAAAAAGAACGATGAAGCGAAAATTACAGTAATCTAAAAAAAGAGATTGAAGATTTCAGAAAATGGCAAGATATTCCTTACTCTTAGATAGGAAAAGTCAACATTGTGAAAATGGCCATACTCTCAAAATTGTTATACAGATTTATTGCAATCTCAATCAACTACTATCAATAGACCTCAGAGCTCTAGAGAAGACATTCCTAAAATTGATCTGCAACCAGAAGTGATACATAATACCAAAAGCAATTCTGGGCAACAACATCAAGGCAGGAGGCATCACAGAAAGTAGCCTCTTTAATAAATGATGCTGGAAAAACTGGCTCTCTGTGCTGAAGAGTAAAACTAGACCCGTTCTATCACCATGCACTAAACTACAGTCAAAACAGATTACATATTTAAATACTATCTGCTGGAAGCGATAGTAATTAGAAATCTGGAAGACATAGGGTTAGGCAGAATGTTCATCATTAAAAAAACCAAACTGCTTTAGAAATATTTCAAAGAATCAGCAATTGGGATCTTACCTTACTGAAAAGATTTTGCACATCAAAAGAAATCAACAAAGTAAAAAGAAAACCCCTAAATTGGGAAAACATTTTAGCCAACTGGCCCTCAGACAAAGGACTAAGAATTAAAAAAATTAGGCCCCCAAATTCAAAGACCCAATCAAAAAATGAGCATCTGTGCTGAACACACACTTCTCAGATAAAGAATTACAAATGGCAAATAAATACATGAAAAAATGTTCAACATCATTAGTTGCTTGAGAAATTCAAATTAAAACAACACTGGAATTCCATCTCATCCCAGTAAAAATGGCTGTCATCAAGAAATTAACCAAAAACAAATGTTGGAGGGGCTGTGGGGAAAAAGGAACAGTTCTCCACTGTTGGTGGAATTGTAGTCTGGGTGCAAACACTGTGGAAATCAATCTGGAGGTTCCTCAGTAAACTAGAATTAGAGGTCTAATTCAACCCAGCTATTCCCCTTCTGGGTATTTTTCCAGAAGAGCTGAAAATATCATACCACAACAATATATGTGCATCCATATTTATAGCAGCACAATTTGTCATAGCTAAATCTTGGAAACAACCCAGATGCCCATCAACAGAGGAAGGAATAAAAAAGTGGTATTGTATACCATGGAGTATTACTCAGCTATAAAAAATATGCTACAGGCTTTCATAGGTAAATGGATGCAACTAGAGACCATACTCAAAAACTAAATAATTCAGACTCACATATACATATACATCGTATTGCCTCCCTAGTATAAGAACCTGAAAGTAAACAAATTTGAAACGTATAATAGATAGTGTGAAAGGGAAAAAACTGCTCATACAGACAGAACAGCGGATATGAGGGGAAAGAGAAAAGAAAGGAAGAAGGGAAAAATATATATGTACACACAAGAGAGCTAAGGTAATTATGCTACTAAATTATATTGGTTTACTGAAAGAAACAGTTAAAGTTTAATTGTTTGATCAATCTTACATGCCTAGGCCAGGTTATTGGAATATCCACTTTGAAGATAACAATTTGTAATACAAGAACCATTGTTAATTTCTTATCACTTTGTTTTGAAATTCTGTATCAGTTTTTATATTGTTTTGTTTATTTATTTATGACTCTTTTTACTTTGTTTTTGCTCTTCTTTAAAGTAAAAAAAGAAAGTAACGGTATTCTTCAAAGAATGTTATCATAACTGTGTTAATAAATATTCATGTAACTCTCTCTGTACTGGAGTTATATCTTTTTATTTTAAAGATAATAAAAAATTAAAAATGATACAGAATTTCAAAATAAGATGATAGGAAGCTGGATATGGCAGCAAATGCCCGTAATCTCAGCATTCAGGAGGCTGAGGCAGGAGGATCATTGCAAGTTCAAGGTCAGCCTGGGGTACAAAGTGAGCTCAAGGTCAGCCTGAACTGCTTTGCAAAACCCTGTTTCAAAAAGACAAAAAGATGATAGGAAAGTAACTATAGTTGCTATATTACATATTGTTATCTTCAAAGTATTGTTTAGATTACCAGATACAGGCAAGCAGAATTGATCAATTAAGCATTAACTATTCCTTTCAAAAAACCAAGAGAAATGAGTGGTACAGTTATCTCAGCTATCGTGTGTGTGTATATGGATATATATATGCATGTACGATACATATATTTGCTTCTGTCTCTCTCTCTTCCCGTCTTCCTTTTCTCCCTTCCCCAACCCCAGCTGTCCTTTCCTTTTGATCAGTTTCTTCCCTTTCACTGTATCTACTATACCTTTTAGATTTTATTTATTATCTCAGTTTCTTAGACTAGGGAGACAAGGTGATGTTTACCTGTGTGGGTCTGATTTATTTCACTTATTGGTATTGTCTTTAGTTGCATCTGTTTTCCTATAAAAGCCTCACATTTATCTTTCTTTATAGCTGAGTACTCCATTGTATAAAATTACCACATTTTTTAAATCTATTCCTCAGTTGATGGGCATTTGGCTTGTTTCCCAGATTTAGCTATGACCAACTGCACTGCTATACACATGGGTGCACATATATTGCTATGGTATGATATTTTCAATTCTCTGGAAAAATAGCCAGGAGATTAGCTGGGTTGAATTGGACCTCTAATCCTAATTTTTGAGTAATCTCCATACTGATTTCCACAGTTGTTGTACCAGTCTACACTCCGATTACTGGGCAACATTTTATATATATATATACATTTTTTTTTTCCTTTGCTTTTCTTTAAATATTTTGGATGGAGTTAAAGTTACCATTTTAAAATTTCATTGGCTTAAATAATTTGGTGGGCACATCGTTTAGGCAGAAAATACCATCTAAATATAATATGGGATTCTCTTCCTTTTATTTTTTTCTATTTCCATTTTCTTTTACTTTGTTTTTTTCTGATTATGGTTTTTCTCTACAATATTGAAGCAAATTTGTTTTAATTTGGAAAGCAAAAGTATTGAAAAAGAATTCAAAATTATTGAGATACAAAACTTTTTTATGTTATAGACCTGCATCTCAAATCTCTTTGAAATATTATTTTTCATACTATCTAATAAAACTGAGGATAGTATTTTTCAGAAGGTGTCTACAAAATTAACATAAAACATTTAAACATTTCAAATTTAAATAAAAATATTCAACTTCTATTTTGCATTTTTACATATCAAAACTTAAACTTTGTTAAAGGGATGATTGCTCTGCTGAACAGGAGCAATTTTATTAACTTCATTGTACTTTGATGTGCCTAGTCAGTGAAGAATACTACAAAGACCCAGGTGGAGTAAATGACCTAGAGTTCCATATAGATTTTAGTTAATCAGAAATTAGGTAAATGGGCTACTAATGCACAACAAAATAAACCAATCATTCTATTGTCTTGTCATCAGTGTTGTGATATCATTTGACATTTTATTATATCTTTTAAACTTAATGTTGCAATTTTAAGAAAAACATCCTCATCAGTAGAATTAATTTTAAGGGCGTGCGATTTTGGCACATTCCTTGAGTGCTGATGATTTAAGGGCACTTAGAAATTCAGAGTTGGAGAGGGACATGTAATTGTAAGACAGTGCTTGCTTAGCTCTTCTCAAATTGCAATCCAACTTAAGCAGCTAACTTGTAAGTTGGCCTCCATGTTCCAAGGCTAAATGGAAAATGCTTTTTATTAAAGTCTCGTTTTTTTTTTTTTTTTTTTTTTTTTACCAGGAATCAAACTCATGACCTCAGGCCTGCCAGGCAAGCACTTATGCCCCTGAGCTATAGCCCCAGCCGTATATTAGCATCTTATAAACCAGAACACTTCCAGGAACATGGCAACTGGGTAGGCAGCAGAGAGAGAACCTCCCAGAGGATTACCACCCAGACAATGGAATATAGCAATATGAAGACAGAAAGGAGAGAGGTGTGTACCCTGAACCCAAGAAGGATCTGAAATGGGAACTGAAGCCCTAGGAAAGACCAAGCAAAACCTCTCCTGGAGAAAAGGATCGGAGGGCCGCCGCGGCACAGTCGGAGGGAGAAGAGACGGAGAAAGAGGAAGCCACTGCTTCAAACACACGCTTGGCCCAAGCCCTCGTTTCAGCAATCGCAGCTTCAGCTTCGGAGACCCACGCTCATGGAAGCCTCCTGACTTGGCCGGGGGAGAGCGGAGTTCCAAGAGCTGGTCCAGGTCTGGAGAGGAGAGGGCACAGCCAGGAAAGGAGGCAAAGGTGGTTGGGAACTTTTGTCAAATCCAGTGTGAGGATGAGAGGTTGCAACAGCCACTGAAGCAGAGTCCCCACCCTGCAGCAACCTTCCTAATCAGCACCTGGAGGCAAGGTCTCCACCAGAGCAGCCAGTACACATCCCACCACACCCAGCTCTGTGCCTGCCTCGAGGCTGTGGCCTCCTGCCTCTCCACTGTGTGGGCGGCTGCCAGTGAGGAGAGGTGGAGTGCGTGGGCAGCGACATCAGAGCCACAGCAACTCCCAGGGATCCAGCCAAGGAACAAACAGGAACTGGAGCACAACAGCAAGAGAGAGCTGCAGATGGAGGTGGATCACACGGCCCCACGCCCTCTCACTCCAACATCAAGCAGGAAGCATGAACTGAGTTACTGGGCTTCAGCTCCCACCCTGAACGCCCTCTGTGAGCACCTTGATCCTCAGCAGCCTGCGCAATCACCACCTGTTCCTGACAGCAATGGGACGAACCCACGGGCTTCAGGACTCACCCCAAACTACTAATACGAGCAACAAGAGTATCTCCATAGTGCTTGCATATATGAACCTTCTATGAACCCATGGCAACCAGGTAGGCAGCAGAGAGAGAACCTCCCGGAGGAATGCCACTCAGACACAGGAATATAGCAACATGTGAAGGACAGAAAGGAAAGAGGTGGATATCCTGAACTTGAGAAGGATCTGAAATGGGAACTGAAACCCTCGGAAAGACTAAGCAAAACCTCCTCTGGAGGAGGGGATCGCAGATCTGCCATGGCGCAGTCGGAGGGAGACGAGATGGAGAGGGAGGAGGTCACCACTCCAAGCACACCCTTGGCCCACGCCCTCGTTTCGGCATTTGTGGCTTCAGCTTCAGAGATCCATTGCCCAGCTGCAAGGGGTGGGGAACGGTAATGCTGGAGATCAGGAGGAGGTGGGAGGAGAAGAAAGGGCCTCTGGCATCAAGGCAACGAGACAGAGCCAAAAGGGTCACAGAGGGCGCCCCGATGGGGGTGCATGTCCCGCAGCTGCTCTGCTGAGGGCCCCGCGGCTGCTCTGCAGTGGGCCCTGCGGCTGCTCTGCTGTGGCCCTGCAGCTGCTCTGCTGTGGGCCCTGCGGCTGCTCCACTGAGGGCCCCACTGAGGGCACCTCATGGACTGGACCCATCCCCACCCATAGCATGACAACAGAGTAGAGCTGGGTGTTCCACTGTGAGCATATGTGCTTTCCCACCTCCAACCATGGCAGTTTGTATACACCCATGTATGTTATAGTATGGTCTGAGGCAGCTATATCTCTTCCTAAGGCAAGAGTCCAGGAGTATAGATAAACCCAGGAGTACAGTTATTATCACAGGGAAGATGACTGATTGAGTGGTAGGGCAACGGAGATGAGGGAGGAGAAAAAGTGAATGATCAAATGGGCCATCATCTGTGTAACTGAGTAACAGAGGTGAAGGTAACATTATGTAGGACAGCATCCAGAGCTAATTCCCTTCTATGTTCTCTATAATTCTGTATTTCCTCAATCGTTTTTCTATTAACAGAAGTTAAGATAACTTTATATTATACAGCATCCAGTGCAAATTCCCTACTATCTTCTCTGTAATTTGGTATTTCCTTTAATGTCTTTGTGTTAACTAATGTGAAGATAACTATGTAATACAACATCCAGTTCTAATTCCCTACTATATTCTGTATAACTTTGTATTTTCTGTATTGTTTATGGCTTTTCTGGTTCATATGTCTCCATTCTTTTGTCTTTAAAATAAAATTAAAAAATAAAAAAAACCAGAACACTTCGGCATGGCAATTATAGGTAAAAAGAATGAGGCAAAGTAGAGAATGGAAAGATAGAAGAAAATTGCAGTCATGTGACAGAAACATTTTGTGAAACTTGTGATTCCTTCTTTACTAAATCCCTGATGCTTAAACCTAGCTCCTTTCTTCCCCCTTGCCTCAGCGGATGGATATGACCCCCTCTGTGCTTCTGATGACACAGGACAGTAAAAGCTGCAGCCTTCTAAAGACCTTTGTCTCACTGCAGCATACTTGTTTCGAATGAGCTTTCAGTGATTGCGGTTGCTGTGGTGACCGGAGGCGGTCCTTGGAGTTGGCTTAACAACAGGAGGCTGTGTCTGATTAAATATTGAATGAAGGATTTCTTCCTGATGGGGGTTATCAATTTGAAATATTATGAGTCTAAATTAATACTCAATGAATACTGATCATCATGTAACATTTACTACTAGTTCTAAAGAAATTTTGAAATTTTGGAGCCCATCTTGGGCATAACCACATGAACTGAATAATTTTTCATTGTCCAATATTTTGAAGAAATATTCTATGAATAGTTTAATTTCCCTGTTGCTTTTATTTTAAAGTACGAGTCCATGCTAAGGTTGTAATTTTAAGTTTTGCATGACTCTTCTACCAGGCACCAGAGTTTGGGTCTTGGTATTAACAGAAAGCTCAGAAATCAAAGGAAGCTATTCATAGCCATCTCAAGGCCTGAAGATGAACTATCTAAGTCTACTAGCCATGCCTGACAGACAACTCTGCTGCTTTCCAGTGAACTATTTATAACAGTTAATGTAGCTGCTGCGAGCAAGGGAAAGACTATCTACTCTCTTTCATCATGAGGGACAGTCCTTACATTTTATGTCTTAGTATCTTTCTTTCATTAGGAAATGTTTGAGATCATAGAATTACGACTTTCTTTTAACCTGTTTCTTTTTATTAGTCCAAGTTTGCAGCCGATGTAGTTTACAGTCAGCTTGGGGAGTGGGTACACGGGCATAATACACACTGTTCTTTTCAAAAATCTCTCTCACCCCGACTCCCTTTGCCCACTTTCCTCTCATTGGTGGCAATCTCAGCTCATGTTTATGGCCTACAGTGTCTACATTCATTGAGGTTATTAGGTTCCCGTATGTGGCTTTTTCTACTTTTATTTCCTTCTCCTTCCCCAGCCTCTCACACTTAGTCTCCTGGGCCTCTCTCATCTGCAAAGCATCCATCCCTCTGCCTGCTTTTATTTATCCTGTTTAATCTCTTTGTTTGTAGCTTGCCCTCCTCAACTGAGCGATACCACCTAGTACTTAAGCTTCTGTGTCTGGTTTATTTCACTCAACATTGTATTTTGCACATATATCCATCTTACTGCAAATGTCTCCTTTCCTTCAAATTTCCCCTTTATAACTGAGTCGTATTCCATTATGTGTAGATAATGAATGGTCTTATCATTTGTTGATGGCATAAGGCTGCTTCCGGGATTTAGCTATCATGAACTGTGCTGTTGTGAACACTGGTGTACATGTATTACTATAGTACTGTCTTAAGAGAAGATATCTGAAAGGGGGATAGCTGAGTTTGGGAGGATTTGGCTCAAGGGTGAATGATTAAACTGCAGGGCCAAAGCACACAGGCTCCATGAGGTGTGAATGATTAAAAAAGAAGAAGTTTATATTAGTGAAGCGTGTTGTTTCTGGCCATTGTCCTTCCCCTTTCCCCCAGAAAAACTGCCTGGCCTTGAAACAGCTCCTTCCTCAAACTGTTTTTCTTCTGCTTTTCTCTCTTATACTGATATTTAAATAAAACGTAGTGAGTTCTCGTATCTCAAAACAAAGGGGTCTCTTCAGAATCTCCCTAATGCTGGGTGCTCTTGGTTACCTAACACTGGGGCCTCTCCATGATTGAACCCAGTCTTGTCTCCCAATCATCACTGATCCTCTACATGGCCATGGTTGCACACTGTGACACTAGGACATATGGAATTTATAATTTTAATTCTTAGAAAAATTTGCACATTGGATGCACTAGTTTACACTCACAGCAACAATGTAGGAAGGTCCCCTTTTCTCCACAGCCTCACAAGCATTTGTTATTTTTTTATTTTTAATGATTGTCATTCTCTCTGCAGTAAAGTGGAATCTTAGCATTGTTTTAATTTGCATTTTTCTACTGGCCGGAGATGTTCAACATTTCTTTTTATGTATCTGTAGGCCATTTGTATTACTTCCTCTGGGAAATGTCTGTTCATTTCACTTGCCCATTTCTTGATGGCTCTTTTATTCTAGGTGACCTAATTTTTTTTAGTTCTTTAGATATTTTTGCTATTAGCCCTCTGAGGAATAGCTGGCAATTTATTTATTTATTTTTTTACATTCATTATGTTGTGTCTACACTCTACTAATTGATTATTTTTCTGTACAGAAGCTTTTCTATTTGATGTAGTCACATTTGTTTATTCTTGCTGTTATTTCTTGAGCAATTATGGCTCTGTTTTGAAAGCCCTTCTCTACATCTATGGTTTCAAGTGTTTTACCTACTTTATCTCCCAGTAGATTCATGTTTTTGTTTTAATATTTGGATCTTTATCAGTTTTGATTTTATTCTAGTACATGGTGAGAGTTATGGGTCCAGTTGCAATCTTCTGCAAACCATTACCTAGTTTTCCCAGGACCACTTGTGGAATATAGTTTATTTAAGGTGCAAAAGAGTGTGCTGAAAGACTTTCAGGTCTTCCTACAGTTGCGGTTTTGCTACAGTGATCATATTGAATAATGTTACTATGCAACGGGCATTGTAGACACTTCAGAACTAATCAATGATCTCCGTTAGCGACCTCTCTGGTACTATAGTTTATGTATTTTCACATGTTGAAATTTGGAAAGCTATCACTTGATTCAGAGTGTGCAGACAATCAGCACCCTGCATAGGGTTACACTAGGGAACCAGACCCTTGTAAGAAGCAGGAAGGAAATAGCTTCTAGAGTGCAGCAAACAGCTGGACAGACGGCCTGCTGTTTGCCGCCCCCTCCTTCTGTGTAGCTGGCACTGACTCACCTGAGCTCCCTTTCAGTGAGTTGCCTCTCCCGGCAAAATTCACCTATTCTCCCACAAAACCTAGGCCCCTAGCAACAAATCCAATAACCAAATAGTGATCCTGGGAGTAAGTAGAGAGATGGCCCTGCCCCACAAAAGATCACAGCTCCGGGTCCCCCACTCCTTCGTGGGGCTTTCGTACTGCTGCTTCTTGGAATCCTGTGACGAAGTTGCCTTGCCCTGGTTTCACGCATCTCCTCTTCCTCTTTCTATGTCAGAGAGAGTGACAAGCACGGGTGGGGTGAGTCTGGGGCCCTCAAAGTCACTGAATGCAATGAAATTTTGTGACTTTGCTTATTATATATGATACAGTAGGTTTTAATCGTGGCTATAAATAAGCATTTATAAATGCTATAAATAACATATCTACATATACAAAGATAATATTATTATCCCTGACAGCTTAGGTTTCTTTATTTATTATCCAATAAAATTGTTTCCTTTAATAAGAATCACTCACATTCATTAATTTACCAATCAACCAACATTTATTAAGCATTCATTCTATTTTCAGAGGGGGGTAGAGTTTTAAAAAAAATCCTTTCTGACAAACTATCAGAAACCATATTATGTAGAAGGTTCTTCAAATTATAAATCAAAGTCGGATTGAATTTGAGTTATACAATTTGGTTTTGGGATACATTATTCTCAGTTTTAATGAACTATGTGTAAAATGAGACTTCTACATTCTACTTTAAGGGATTTGGTAAGGATTAATGATTATCCATCTAAGATAGTTTCAGCACAATATTCATAGTTAAATTCTATATAGTTGAAAACATTTTCAAACAAAATAAACTATATTTAATGTTACATGAATTTTAAAAGTTAAATTTATTTTGTTAACTAATACACAAAAAATCAAAATTATACACATTGATATAGTTAAATTCTACAGAAATTCTGAAAAAAGGAAGCCTTCTGAGATCATCAATTTCTCATAGACAAATTTAAACATGAACTATCATAGGTAGATCATAAGAATAATTTCTATAAAAGTTGTGATATTAAAGATGTTGACGTATTTTAGGAGAAAGCTGCAAGGATGCTGAATTTGATTTCGGGAATGGTTGACTTTGAGGAATGAAAGCACATCGAAGGAAAAATGTACAGCAGTATGTAGTATTTAGGTGTAAGATGAAAGCACAAAAAACATACAGCAGAAAGTGAGGAACACATTAGCCAAGAAAAAATAGATAAAGAAATTTAGTGGTTTTCACCACAGTGATGACAACTGAAGGATGAGTTCTCAGAGGTGTAGAATTTTGACAAAGACCCAAGGATCAAAGCAATTTTAAAAGTCGATAAAACATTTCTCTTTCTTTTTTGGCTGATCTATCTTTAAGATCTAGTTCAGTATCCCCTGGACAGTCATGAAAAGTGTGAAGCACTTACTTACTTTCAGAAAGCAATCATTGTTGCTTTCTGAAAATTCTTATCAAAAAACAAAGACACAAATCTAACTGTATTTTAACCTATACTAGTACAAAGAAATATTCCATTTATATATTAGCTAGATGTATCTTTTTTCATGGAGAGTTGACTTTATTTTTATTTTTTTAGTTTAAAGAATATTTTATCTTTTTGGTATAGGAAAGCTTAGGGGAATAGAAAAATACCATATCTTTATTTTCTAGGAGTGTACTTTGTAAAAGATTCTAAAGGAGAGATAAACTTTAGAAAAAAAAAGAATGCATTCCCTTCCAAGGCTCTTAATTATAACTGAAATAAAATACTGGGTGACTTTGAGGACAAGCTGTGTCTCTGAGTAGTGGACATCGTGAAGATAAACATTACACACTACTTCATCTATGTTGTTTTAAAATGTGCTTAGTCCTACTACTTGATTCTTACTCTAAGTGATTAACAAAGTTAAGCCAGAAATTAACTGTTGTTTTTACTTTTTGTTTGAGAAGAAAAATTAATAGTTCACTTAAAGTAGTTTCAAATATATATAGTTTTACCTTATTTTAGAAGTTTCAGTGTAACAACATTTAAAGTCAATTTCATATCTGGGCAATTCCATCGCATGTCCCAGATATATTTAGAAACGTTAGCTCTTGTCTATAATTGAATGAGGGGGAGATTTTGCCCTGAGCAACTTGTCACAGAGTTGCCATACAAGATGAACTGAAAATGTATTGTCTCATCCTCTGAAGACCTTGAAACATTGTGTATTTTCTTTCTATAATAAAATGGAAGCAATGAAAATAAAGTTTTAAAAGTACAAAAGGAAAAATAAAACATGTTGACACGTTGATGTCATTATAAAAGGTAACTGAGAAAACTGAATCGTGGGTTAGGATGAGCTGTGTTTGTGGCTTATTCAATCAACTATCCACACAAAGATGAACTTTAAGTACACATATGATAATTACTTACATTGGTTTACTTTTAATATTTACATGGGGATAAGAAATGCATACTGGTACTGAACAAATTCTTTTTCACATATTTACTGGTCTAGCCCAAACTGACAAAATAAAGCAGAAAGGTAGAGAAAAATTGAATTCCATGTTTACCTCCTAAACTTGCAAGGTGTTTGAATTACATATTACTCTATTTTCATAGTTTTATATATATATGCACACACACACACACACACACACACACACACACACACACACATATCTTTCTACACTAAAAGTTGTTTAAAGCAAAGTTCTCACACTTCAGTACTTTATTCTCTGCGCCTACCTACAATAGTATCTGTAACTGGGCAATTGTGAAGAAATCACAAAATAAATTTTAGAAAATTGAATAAAATATATTTCTCAACTTTTTTCAGAAATAAAGGCCTCTTGAAAACTTTTGAGAATTGAAATTATATATTATTGTTATTTGTGATAAAAATACTCTTACTATGTCAAGTATATAAAAGATGGGACTTTAATTTTCTTAAGTCCCCATTCATTGAATTAAATATTTAATTTAAATCTCCTAGTTTAGAGGAAGAAAGGACACAGTTTGTGAAGAAGTTTATGCTGTCATCAATACGATAAATTTTAACATGTCAGTTAGTTCAAGAAAAGTTGTATATTGACCTTGTAACCAAATTAGTCTTTCAGAAAAAGTGGCAGCAGCATGACTTCCCAACTTTTTAGGGTGTGTACAGGAGCCAAAATCTCCACATTTTAAGGTATTACACCAAATTCATTTTTTCTAAAGACATCATGCTGCCAAAATTGAGGTAATAAAAAGTAAGAATTTTTAATAACTGTTTATGGAAGAAGACGATGCATTGTTCATTACTTCTGCCAAAATTTTCCTGGTGAAATGAGGTTTTAGATTCATGCTAGCAGCCTAGTGATTGTCTGAAACACCGAGTCTGATGTTTTCTGTTGCTGGGTAAAAGGGAAGTGAATAAACAGACATCACCTTAGGGAACATGTACCACATGGACTTTTCCTGGACTACGTGTTACTCTCATGTAATTGAATAATATAGTTTAGACTTCAGCCTAACCACAAATATTAGTATGATTTTATATTGTACCTGTGGACTCTCAGATATATTGGAAAAACAATTAAAATGTTAGTATTGCAATATGAATTTTGTACATTTCTTGTGGAAGCAGGAAAATTTACTAAGGAAATAATTGGCTTTCACCAGCCTATATTCTCACTTACATAAACCCATTTTCCTACCATTTGTAGAGAATTCAATAACTTGAAATCACATCTCGTTTTGATGATGTCTGTTCTATATATAAGTCATAGAGCAGGCAATCACATATAAATAGATTTTTAACCTATTAATTTGAAATTGTGGTAATTTGAGATTTCAAATTCTATTATAATGAACACATTGAATATTTTTTACATGAAAAATAATCATTGAAACACACTAATACTTTTAAATGTCAAAAAGAGAATTCAGTAATTTTAGACTATTCCACCCAGTTCAAAGTGCTATATACTTCGTAACAGAGATAGGAGTATTGTAAACTAACGTATCCTCTCTAATGTAGCGCTGACACTTCACAGTATACCAGTATGTTAGAACAGTCATAGAAGCTCCAAACTGTGCATGTGTATAGTAGAACGAGGTCAAATTTTCTTGCTTTATTATTTGTACATTGGCTTGGAAACCCTAAGGCATAGGTGAATTTTGAGTCTGTATTTTCCTCCTACAGTCCTGTTTGTTGAAACTGTTGCTGATATGGGTGGATACTAAACTGTCTTGGGAATGTTTAATTAAACTTCAAGTGCAGACTTAGATCACATCATGGATATGCTGCCTCACAGAAACTTCATTACTGTCCAATTTATATTGAAATTTATTTAAAATTTATTTTTAACAACTTCCAGTTAATTAATAAGCATCTCATTAATTATATTTGTGAAGAGATAAAAATCATTTCATCTGTGTTTCATTGAAAACTTACTATCATTGCTAAGTGTTTGGCAGGATTAGAATTTAAAATTAATTTCACTCAGTCTTATAAGCAGCATCCAGTGTAGTTTTTACCAATTACAACAAAGAGCATGAAATTGCATGACAAGAATTTTAAAAGTTAATTTCTAAGGTGATTTCAGGGTTCTCAAATTGTATTCCACGTAAGTATGACTTTAATTTCTAACAAATATTTAGTTAATAGTAAGTAAATTTCACAGTGTTAGGGAGATCACATTAATTACCAAGCAGCTTTTAGTTATTTATTTGTATTTATTTCTCCTGTTATTTGTGAAACTTCTGTAGGACATCAAAGACTGTCAATAAGACATCAGATAGCCAATGCAGAAGAGCAATGTTTACTTTAAATTTCTTTATTATATATTTTTTTCTTTTTTTTTTTTTTTTTTTGGTACTGGGACTCAAACTCAGGACCTTGCGCTTGCCAGGCAGGCATTGTGCTACTGAGCCATCTCCAGTGCCACTAGGTTGAATTTCTTACATAGACACTGTTATTGACTACTTCCAGTGTGTAATGAATATTTCATATTCCAAAGTGGTTTATCCTGCACTAAATTTCTTATAATTAGAATATGGACAGTGAGTAAAGAAAAATTTACTATGTTGAAAATTTTAGGGTTATTTTCATTAATGGGATGTATTTTCAATCGTATTTGTAAAATTTATGATAACTACAAAACATCTTTTCAGACATTAATTCCTATTTGTTGTTCCTTTTTGTATGAGGAACATTGTTCATAATGCACAGACAAAATAACTTTTTACATGTCATACAAGGGAAATTTACTAAGTCACCATTGATGTTTGTCCATTTACTCCAGTAAGGATTAAAGGCCAAGCTGTGAATGGAACTAGGAGTTCTCCGACGGCTCGAGTTTAAAAGTAATGAACGCTCATCTCTTTCAGTCTCCTCAGTTTACTCTAACAAACTATAAAACTCGGTGACTTAAAAATAACCAAAATTTGCTCTTCATAATTCTGGAAGAGCAACTACCAAGGTGCCAGCAGTCTTGGCATCTGGGGAGGAAATATTTTCTGGTGTAGTCACAGAACCAAAGGACTGGAGGCTCTTTCTCTCAGTCAGTGGCCTTGCACTGTTCTTGGGGGCCGACTTCCATGTTCCAATCCCAAAAGCATTCAGAAAAGGTCACCATTCAAGTCTGTAGCTTACGTCTGAAAAATACAAACGTGAGAAAAAACAGGTAAAGAACGAGTAAATCCTTTCCTCATCAAATAACAATGGAATGATACTTCATTGTTTATTTTATAATCATGTTAGTCATTTTAAGAGTTGTATTATTTCTTCTTAGTGCTATGTACTTATGCTATATATATATGTGTATATGTGTGCATATATATGTATATATATGTATATATGTGTGTATATATGTATATATATGTATATATATATATATGTGTATACACACACACACACACACAGTTTCCAGATCTATGAAAAAACTCCTCAAGCTACACAACAGAGGGCCAAAGGAGGCAATAGATAATGCCCAGAATCCAGAAAGCAGCCTTTTCATCCACCTTGGATATGCTTACCCTGTCCTCACCAGAATCCATTGCTCAGTAACTGAACTCTGTCCTGGAACAAAATAATTAAGGGATGCAAATGTTCAGTGTTGAGAACAGATAGACAGTCTCGGGAGGTGACCTGTCTCCATGTCTAGGTAGCTATGGTCTAAAAGGCTATTCAGGAACCCAAGACTCTTCTAATTTGTTACTCCTGTGTTTCCAAGTGGGTACCTGATCCAGGTGCTCTCACAGAAATGCATGTGTATCAGGTTCATAGAAAAAGTTAAACAGAGGATGTAGGGACAAGAAGTTGTTTCACACAAGCGTAATGAGAACTATGATGCTTTATATGCTGTACCTATTCACATAAGGAGCGTAAACATCATGTAATGCAAACACACACCCCCAAAACGAAGGGGATCAGGAGATGTGTGGACTGGGTGGGAGAGAAGGGACCCGGGATGCAAACAGGATCGGGGATGAGTTCTATCCACAGACCAGCTCTCCACAAGGAATGTAAACATTGCATGCTACAAACCTGTACTGATACATAAGAGAGTAGGAGCAAACGCTGCAATTTGGAAACCTTATGCATGAAGCCTAGCTGTCCTACACGGGCTGGGACTCGGCTGCACTGTCACAGAGCAGACCATGAGCGTGTGGACAGGCGCTGTGTGCGTGCGCGGCCAGCAGCCCCTTAAATGCAGACAGAAGTAAGAAAAGAGAGAAAGTGAAAAGTTAGGTCTCCTGCTTTTCCAGCCGCAGTGAGGGGTTTAACATTATACTGTTGAGGTAAAAATTGATTTTTGAGCATGTGACTGCCTCATTAACAATTATATCCCTACATAGACTTTGTTCTCCCCATCCTGGAAAAGGATTACGGTACCTGGCAACTGGACTGCTGATGGCCCTTGCTAATGGACATTATCCAATTCAGAGTTAGTCCCCCATTCCATGACCTCTCGTTATGATCACACAGCACAGAATCAAGTCCTGTGGCAGCTCTACCAGTCTTTTGCTACTGGGACTTAGGCAAGGAAGAATTTAGTAAATGTACAGCCAAGAGCTGCTGCTGTGTCTTGCTCCATACCTAACAGCGTATGAAGCATTCAAAGTTCAGTACTGCAAAGGCAAGAAGGTGCTGCCCTTGCTGTTAAGTGTTCTCAGTTTCACTTGGTTGATAGAGGCAAGTATGTTTACATTTATAAGAGGTAACAGAAAATATATTCTTATGGGGACGTCAAGGGGAAGAATAACACTCTTGCGGGCAAGAGGATAGGCACAGGCCCTCTGTTTGAAACATGGGTGTTATCAATTGGATAGTAAAAGGTGTGTGTGTGTGTGTATATATATATATTAATTAATTATATATATTAATTCTTCATATGTCTAGATAGAATTCCTCTCTCTAAGGGACAGTTGGCTAAAATTTTTTCCCAATTCATGGGTTTCCCTTTTACTCTGTTACTGACTTCTCTCGATGTGCAAAAACTTTTCAATAAGATGAGATCTCAGTTCTTGATTCTCTGAAGTATTTCCCATGCAGTTTAGTTTTTATTCATGGACTCTCTGCGTCTCTCTATTTCTTCAAGGTTTTTCCTACTTTCTTTTCCAGTATTTTTAGTATTTCTGTTTTAAATTTAGATCTTTGATCCATTTTGACTTTAGTTGCTGTGTGGTGATAGCTGTTGATCTAGTTTTAGTCTTTGGCATGTGGCGAGCCAGTTTTTCCAGCACCATTTATTAAAGAGGCTTCTTTCTTCCAGTGAACATGTTTGGCTCTTTTGTCCGAGAAAAAAAGGCTGGATGTGTTGAATATGTAATAATATGCAATAATATGCAGTATAACAACCATTGCTGATTTCCTGCTGTCTTGTTTTGAAATTCTGTATCATTTTTAATGTGTTTTAGTTTTTAATTCCCTCTAAAATAAAAAATAAAATAAAAATGTGGATATAATTTGCAGATAGGGCAAATCAGCCTGGCATAGTGGAACATGTAATCTTAGCTCTCAGAGAGGCTGAGGTAGGAGAACATCAAGATCAAACACAGTTTCAGGAAAATTTTTTGTCTAAAAAAATGAGGGAGAGTGAGAAAGAGAGAGAGAGGGAGAGAGAGAAACAGAGAGAGACAGAGAGAAGGAGAGCTGGGCCTAAGGCATGTATTTCCGCGTGAAGGCCCCGAGCTTAAATCCCAGCGACAGAAAAAAATGTAATGACAGATCATCTTTGGGACCAAATAAACATAGATGTGGCCTTAAGGAAGTGGACGAAGTTTAGCAGAAGGTAAGGCAAGAGGAAAGACTGATCATGAGAGTTAGGGTAAAATGAGAAACGCGGATGTATGGATGTATGAAAGTTTAACCAAGAGACTGGGATCATGAGGTTAGTGCGCACTTTTAGGACATCTCCCAGTGACGCGGCCGTGGGAACGTACCTAGTTGAATGATTGTCTCGGGTAAGGACAGGCTCCCTTCATGGCTTGAGTGTCCATATTTTTGGCTTATCAGGGCTTCACATCTTCCCAGTAGTCTGTACTTTTATTCTTTCTTTCTTTCTTTTTAAATATCTGCATCTACATCTTTTCTACCTTCTAGAAATTAAAAAAAAAAAAAAACAGTTCCCACAAATGCAGAGTCCCTAGGAACTCCTTCCAGCACGCATCGCCTTTTATGCAGTCATTTTCTGTCTGGATTTTTTCATAATTCTCTGGAAGAAATAGGAGCACTTTGATGACACTTGTTTTGAAGCATCTGTGCATTGTCACCGTGAAAATCAGGTTTTTGTCTTCTAGTTTGGTGGCCAGCAATGTGAGAAGCACAACTTAACTTTCAAAACCATGTAACTTTTACCTAAAGTATCCATTGGATATACATGATTTAACCACCATCTGTTAATTCTGAAATGCAAATTTGAAAGTCAAAGGGCATCACAAATCATAAAGAGAATGGTTCGGCACTAACCTGTTTTGATTACACTAGGTGCCAATTACCTGGGATCAGTGAGTTCCAACCTTGGTCTTCACAGCGCTGTCTGCCTGTCTGTAACCTCCTCAGATTTGGGCTTATTTTGTACCACGCAATTTAAAAATTTTTATGGCACTTGCATATTAGTTCAGTGTACCCCGGTTCACAGTTTGGGGGAAGATGGCCACTTTCTGTTTGCCACCCAATGTGGCATTTATGAACCAAAGCAGAATTTTATCCTTCACTTTCATTTGAGAATCGATTTGTTGGTGAACAGGCAAGTTCATGAACCGAGGTATTACTGTACTTGACATTTAAAAATTTGTATTCAGTTTTAAACATATTTCCAGTTAAAATGCCTTCGTTTTGGTGCTAGTTTGACTGGTTGTGCACTTACCGCCTGGATCTACCCTTTATGTCTGCCTCTGCTGGTCAGTTTCAGTCCCCACGGCTCGCTGCTTTGCGTAAGAAATTGGCTAACTTTTGCGCACTGGCCCTGTACCTTGTGACCTTGCTACACTTCTACTTTGTTTCTTGGAGACTCTGGAAGAGTTCATGGAATTCCCCACATATATAATTGTATCACCATGAGGACAGAACGAATTGCTCCTAAGTGATGTTACATTGAACTTAGTTTTCTGCTTGTGGAGGCCATTCTTGCACTGTTCTCATCTATTTTCACGTAACGAGAAGTTCTTTCTACTTCCCCTGAGACTAATAGTCGTTCAGGCACACATTCATTCTACAGTTTCTCTCATACTCACATTCAGATGGCCTCCAACGTGAGTTCCTCTATTCTGCATGACCACAGTATTTTATTGTGTGTCTTTTGAAAAGGCAGTGACAGCTTGAGTGTACAACTGAACCACTCCTTCAGGATCCAACTGAACTCTATGATTAGAAAGCTGCAAAAATAATATTACACTACAGTAGTGCATATAAGTCCCTCAGCAGCCCTATCACAGGCAACTTTCTTAATACTCTGTGGACAAAGAGATATAGGCTTAGATAAATGCACAAATTTATGCATGGCTTGTGAGGCTCACATGGTCCAGCTAGCATTTATACCCAGATCTCTTACATCAAATCTGTTGCTCTCAAGTACGATACAAGCTGACACTACTAGTCTAGTCCATTCTAAAAGCTCTTCTTCAAGAACTCAGAAGTGGTTGTGAAATGATTTTTGATCCATTAGTGATAAACTTAATAAATAAGTAAATAAAATTTCCTTTAATTTTCGAATTACCAATCCATTAACCCCTTCTTTCATGTTTTCATCCTCTACATTTGCTCAGGTCTTCAATCCGAGTGTTAATAACAGGCCACATAATTAACTTTTATTTAATGATTAATTTTTACTGAAATACAATCTCCCAATCATTAGTTTCTACAAAGGTTTTACAAATCTCATCTCTCAAGTATGTTCACAAAATGACCTGGAATTCACGAGAACAATGTTCAAATAATGAAAAGAAAAGCCGTTTTGAAAGGAGAGAAAAATTATTGAAGTGACTCTATGCTCTGAAGGTAGTTACTTGTTTCTAGAAGTCAGAGGTGGAGAAGAGTTATTAATTAACTTATATGCACAAAGAGGAGTATTTATACCAACTACTTTCAAGGTTAAGACTCTCAGCACTTACATGCTGAGCACGAGAATATTGAACATTGATAGGTTAGGAGGGTGCAATAAAAGTTTACAAGTAGGCTAATATATACCTCAGCAATTTTTCTGGATCATTGGCCACCTTCCCTCCCCTGCTGCAGCGCAGCGAGTAGAACAGGCTATGAAGAAAGGTAAGAACACAAGTCACATTTGTTATTTCATGTTCTAAGTGGATGTTTTTTCCTGAAGCACAGTAGCAATATTTATCTGTTTGCATGTATTCAAAATTGTCCAATGTTTTTAAATGTCCAATTTATATATGTAACCCTTTTTACTAAAGTCACAGAACATAATTCCAATTTTGTAGACTTTAGAAAATATTTTCTTTTCCAGGCCTTTTTAATAATTTTTGTCAAACATAGCTGGGATCCTTAATAGGTTTTAATAACATTTATAAAAGAACATAGGATTGGAAATAGCTTTCTAAGGGTAACGGGATACTGTAGCCAAGTACAATAAAACATATTTTGTTTCTGAAGACATAGGCAGAATAAAAGGCTAGATTTATAAAAGTTTTGATCTTACAGCACAACTCTAAATATCCCTTATCAACTTATCAACTATTATTCATTTTGAAAAAGGTGTCAATATGGAGTTTCTGCAGTAGTTTTTGCATTAAACTCCTGTAAGACATGCTCACTGTAATTATCACCCATAGAATAGAAGTAATTTCACTACTTCAGGTTCTAGGTACTTGTATGAGTCATTTAATTTTGGTACATTCATTTTGGTCTCTTGCTTTTGGGATAAAGAGGGATTTGTGTTATTATAATGTACATTTTGTTGTCCCCTGCAATATTAAATGTGTAGTTGTGCTATTGTATCCATGACAGAAAAGTAGGACATTACTTTAAGTGAGCCTTATATTAATTTAAAGTTATGCTTTAAACGAGCCTAGTATCTGGCATAACGTCTAGCAGTTTGCTTTATTACTTTACAAACTTCTTATATCATCTATTCTCTTATCTAAGTTTAGCATCCTAAGTTTAGTTTCTTTGAGATACACTGAAGCAATAAACAGCGTAACTTACATATTTAGCACAGGCAATCACATGCTTAGATCTAAAACTTACTTTCTTGTTTTAATTTAAAGAGAAAAAATGTAAAAATAACAATAAAACAAAATTTGAAAACAAAATCCATTCATATGGTATATTTACAAATTAAGCTTGTGCTTATTCAGTATCAGTTTCACAACTACTTTCATAGTTTTCATTATTAAGAGTATAATAATCGAATAGGGGAAATTGACATAGCATAAATAATTTCAATAGGTATGTTTTGTGCTATTGCAAAACACAGAAAGGGCAGATTACTTCTGCCTGCAGGAGCACAGTGTGTTCATGGAAACCAGGGAGACGGAACAAGCCATGAATGAGGATTCAGGGAGAAGTGTCCTTGACAGGGACTGGAGAAGAGCTCAAAGAGCAGAAGGAGGAGACACGTTATCCAAAACGTGTTCTGCAGTTTGGGGTCCGATGGGGATGTGATTCTCTAAATATTACAGAGGTAAAATTAACAGGACTTATAAAGTGCTTGAATGTGCTAGGAAAATATGGGAGAGAGAAAAGTAGTCTCAGGTTCAGATAATTAGGTACAAGAACTGATAGTTACAGGCGGAAGAACCATTATTTGCCAAAACAAACAAAAAGGTTTCTGTTTTTTGTGTGGGTTTGTGTTGTTGAGACAGGATCTCACTACAATATTCAAGTTGGCCTTGAACTCATTATGTCTCAGGCTGGACTCGAGTCCGTGGTAATTCTCCTGTCTCAGCCTCATGCATGCTGTGCTGGTATTGCAGATGTGGGCAAACACATCCAGATTTAAAAACGATTTTAAAATCAGAAATTTATGAAATAATTGACCATGAAACTTTGAATTTTGACCTAGATATAGCATGAAAAATCTATGGAAACTTGATCCCTAGGAAAAAGTATGAGAACACATGGTCAAAGTTAAGCAAGATTTCAATAATGATTGGAGGAGGATTCCTTGGTAACCCACTTTTAGATACTTTCTGTACATTATCTCAAATACATAATGTTATAAAAAAACATATGAGCAGGGCATGGCGACACACAAACTATAATCCCAGTATTCAAGAAGGCTGAGGCAGGAGGATCTCAACTTGAGCTCAGTCAATCTAGTGAAACTGTTCTTAAAATTAAAAATAAAAAAGTGCTAGGGATGTAGCCCAGTGTAAATTCTCTGGGTTAAATTACAAGTGTCAGAAAAGAAAATTTTACTCATATAAGTGTTTGGTATATTTTATTATTTAAATGAAGAACTTGTTAACCCTATAGTTGGAAACATTTTAAATATTTACACCCATTTGTGTGTTGATATATTTTAACTCACATGTGTGTCATCTAACACTGTTTACTATGACCATATTTTGGAAAAAAAATATATATATATATTTATATTTATATAATTAAATGAGAGTTGTTATGCTTAAGTGTATAATATTTTCCAAAATATGGTCATGTTAAATAGTGTTGTATGACATATATCTGAGGTAGAATAAAGAAGTAGGTTATTTTACTTTGAAATTTAACATATTCTCTTTCAGTTTGAAGTTCGTGATTGGTAAAGTGTAATAAATAAGAACATTTCCATACTGTTAATAACTTTGGAAATTAAAGAACATAGTGCAAGTGCAAGGATTCTTTGAACTGAAAAATAATTTACCAGAAAAGGGGAAGGCACGCCAGCTGGGACATGTTTTCCTTCTGTGTGTCTGAGTGCACCACGTAAAGTGCATCTTTAATTTGCTCCTTTGATTTAAATTGCATGCATTCTTACGTTTTCATTGTATAGCAGTTTAGATTTTCAACCTGCAAAGCTGCAGCTCTGCATCAAGTTTAGCAAAACAAAATAGTATCTATAATTTTATGACAATGGTTTACTGTAGCTGTGTATTGTACATTTTAAACACAAATTCTTTTCTTTCTTTAGATGGCGAGGAAGAAGTTTAGTGGGCTGGAAATCTTCCTGATCGTCCTCTTTGTCCTAGTTACAATAGTAGCTATTGCCCTTGTAGCTGTTTTAGCAACTAACACACCCGCCGTTGATGGTAAGTAGTAGTAGGAACTTTAATACATTACAATGACGTTAAGAAAAAGTTATTCCATTGTATTCATGGGTTTAAAGATAATCTTTGAGACATGAAGTGGGTGAAGAAAAATCTACAGCAAATGACACAATTGGTTCAAATTTTGCATCCTTTATGTTCTGGTTATGACAGTAGAAAGCTCTGTAATTAAGGGATCCGTGTGTTTAACGGACTCCTGTACTTAAACTACTGGAGGAAGAGAAAGTGGCCTAAGGCCGAAGCGCGGGTGCGCGGTGGGGCCCTTGCCCCGTGGTTACCGCGATGTTTCACTCATTTTCACCCTGATTCTTAGAAATTTGCACTGTGGCTACGTTAACGAAAGAAGTACTCTCTTCAGCTTGGTTCAGTTTTTTTTTTTTTTTTTTTTAAGAGAAAGAGGTTGTATGACTCCGGAGGATGAATCAAGACTTGTGATGTTTGACAACACTTTTCTGAATATTTCCACTCTAAATCAGAGGCGCTGTCTAGTACGGCCGACCAAACACGTTCTCTTCCTTCATCAGCCTCTCCCTACCAAGTCAGAACTGAAGAACAGATCGCGCATTACATTCACGTCCAAGGGTGGTCAGCGCTCCCTGCTGCTGCTATTTTCTTAGTTTCCTTTGGTAACTGAGCGCTCACCATGCTGTGAAACGCTCCATACACGACACACATGTGATCGCTAAAATACCCTTCGTTTTACAAGGATGAATTTATTTTTTCTTTCTTGTTCCCAGCTTTCTGATCTTTATTTATCAAATTATTCTCTTCAAAGCACCTTCTTTCTCCAGTTTTCCTCTTCCGTGGTTTAGTGTCCTCTTCTCAGCACCCTTTCTGAGTCCAAATTTTGTCGTCTTTTTCTTTCATCTGTAAAATACAGATTGCAAACATTCTGTGAATGTACATTATATTTCTCTGTTAATCTATGACAGGACCTCCTATGAATGTATTGTTTTCTTGAAGAAACTGTCAACAAGATTCTACATTGTTCGGAAATATTATGTTCTAATTGTTAGTGTCTGCAAATGTTTTTAAAAGTTTTACCTTTTAACTAACTTTTCAGTGAAAATTTCAATTTCACATGAGATAAAAATAGCTACTAAAGTAATATTCAAATAATGAAAGAAATATAGTTTTGAAACAATGAAGAACCATTTAAATAACTGCCTTTATATTCTTAATATAGTTCCTAATTTCTAGAAGTTTAAGACTGTAATATTTTAAAATAATATTTGAATCTTTCCTTTGTAAGTGATTGAATTTGTGAACTTTTAAAAATGCAAGTGTACTTTTATTTTCATTATACATAAATTCAGGTACTCTTGCAATTCAGGTACTCTTGCAATATAAACTACATGATATTTTAAAAAACTATAAAATGTTTATAGTTATAAAAATGTTTATAGTCATGTTGTACTTAACAGACTATTTTGTTTCCCTTCTTTAGTTTCAGAACCTGCTCCCTCTGGCTCTCAGAGATGTCCAGCTGCCACAAATGATCCCATCAATGAGAGAATAAACTGCATTCCAGAGCAATCTCCAACACAGGTTTGCAAAGCATTTCTTACATCTTTTATGAATATATTAATGATGGTATTAAGATCATTGGTTGTTATTGGATAATTCTATATGAGCAGAGACCTAGATATACATTTACCTGAATACATTTCTTTATTCTAGTTTAATATAAGCAGATAATAGATAGTTGAAGTTATTGACCTTGATTTTTCGTACCTCTGTTTAGTTCAGATTAATAAGTTAATATTTACCCATGCTCAACAATCCAAGGGGTGGATGGATCGCTCTTGTTATTTTTTTTTTTTTTTTTTTTTTTTTTATGCTCTTGTTAATGTTATAAAACTTCACGTGACTCTGACCTTTCATACCTACTTCTTTAAAAGACATAATGTTTGGAAATACAGAACACTTAAATGAGAATGCCTTTATTCTTTCAGCATGTTCATAATGATGCCATTAAAAAGAGTCCATGGAAATTAACACTCACTTTTTAAATTTTTTTTTTTTTTTGACAATTAGGAGAGAAGAAGCGCTATGGAGAAAATTAAGGGTAGCTGATTGGATGGATATAATCCTAAGTTGACATTTTATTCATAAAACTGTGTGGGAATAAAGGTCAATGATGAATGTATGTGTGTGTATACATGTATATAATATATATGTGTGATATGTGAATATATCTTATACATCTATATTTTGCAAAATCTATAATGTGCATGTGTAAATTTTGCCTTTTCCAATGTCCACGTCGCATAGAATAACAAAGCAAACTATAAATTTCAATTAGTCCAACATAAATTTGTTACATCATAGTTAAGACATAATTTTCAATTCAATTCACCAAGCAAATTCTGAATAGATACAATGTTCCCTTGGGAAACTTCAGAAATCAGCCTTACAGCCTATCCAGTGATTAAAAGTGTGGAGAGTAATATTCACTGACACTCTGAGGGAAATGGCCAGGTATTCTTTTTGGTTAATTGTCTCCTCAAGAAATGAAGGATAATTCCACTGAAAGAGCAGGAGCTGTAAGGGACTCACAGGGAGACAGCACTTCAAAGCCAACGGCTTAGAGTACTCATGCTTACTACTGTGGGTCTTCAACATCTGTCTAACCTGTTAGTTTGCTAAAGAATGTTTTCAATGTGAAATAAACTTATAAATACAATAAATTAAGGTTTAGCTAATGTATTTACTTTTGCAATTTTTAGAAAACAAAATGAACTACTTTTAAAACCTAGCTTAGCACATCCAAATGGATCACATTTTTTAGTACTGGGTGTCACACCTAGGGCCTTTTGCACAGCAGGCAAGCATGATACCACAAGATACATTCTCTGCTGGGAAATGAACTTGTGTGACCTTGATATTTTAACTGGGAAAACTGGAATTTAATAAAAGAGTTTTGTTGAGTTTCTGGTTTAACACAAACTCTCATTCATTAAACTTTAAACTTATGCTTAAGATAATTTTCCAAGGCTGAATGAATATGTTAAGGTCATTCTCCTACTAGATGAGGAGAGGTGGAATTAAAAGGGGGATTTGCAAAGTGCTGTGTTATCTGATATTCTGCAAACACAACAGTCTGTCCATGATCCAGCATCTTCTGACTTTCTCCAATTCATTTTATGGGGTAATATTTTTCTACTATAGAAAGTTAATTAAAAACAAATGTTAACAAGATGAAAAAATATTTTTCCTGAAATTCAGAAAAGAACCAAAATAATAATTTTTCTTTTACTCCTTTTGGAGATGTTTCCTATTTCAAATGAGAATTTTATTTAAACTCTCACTCAGGTTTTTAAAAATTTTCTGCATACTTATACAATTTAATGGATATTTCTTTCACTAATATCTCGAAAGCTGCTTCAAAATAGTTCAAGTGGTAATTTTCCATCATCTCAAGTAATAAGCTAAAAGTTTATTTATTATCTTACTACATGCACACTTAAAATGGTAAGGATGACAATCATAGCATTCAAGTAAATATTATGTGGTCCAATAAGCTAGTTGATATTTAAATTTTTTTAAAAAATTATTTCTTAATAACTTTCCTTAAGCTTTAAGTGTAATAATTCTCTGCAAGGTAGATAGAGATAGAGATATAGGGATAGATAGAGATATACAAGAAATTGGAAAGAATTGGTTACACTAAACATTATAGTACAAGTTATTCTTTAATTAGAAAAAGCATGCACCCACATTGAATTATAGTGAGAAAATATGAACTACACAATGAGCATAGTTGAGCATAGTAATTTTAAAAATTCACTATTTAACCCCAAATGCATTAGTTAGCTCAGGTCACTACGAAAACATACAGGAGACTTGTATCACACTTATGTTCTTGCAGAGCTGGAGGTTAGAAGCGGAGGTAAGGATTCCATCAGAACTGACCTTTCCTCTGAGCTTGACAAGCCCTGCTTTTTTTATGTCACCACATAGTATTTTCTTTGCACACAGAGAGAAATTTCTGGTTTGTCTTTCTATTCATAAAGACAATGCACTGATGGGACTATAGTCCCTTAGATATGGCCCTATTTGACCTTAACTACTGTCTTAAGCGTCCTACCTCCAAATCTAGTTGCACTGGTAGTTGGAGTTTCAATGCATGAATTTGAGAGGGATATAGTTCATCTCTAACAGGCATCTCAAAGTGTACTGTCCTATGCACTAATCTGTAATTTTAGTCCACTGTATGTACACAATCATACACAACTATAATGAAGAATATGACACCTGGGTTGCATTTTTAATTTCCAGAGTTTGTACCTAAACACAGGTGTACTGTGTATCCGTAATGTGTTTTAATTTTGTGGTTTTCCAAATGAAGTAGAAAGAATCATGAAGTTAGCTGAGGAATGAAAAATGTTTCTAAAAATTCCTAAAATCCTGAACAATAGTAGTAACTCTGACAGTTAACCTTAGCTGTCTATCTGACCAGGTTAAGAGCATCCTGGGGAGGCGATAGCATCATGCTGCCATGATCTTGACCGCACTGACGTGCGTATCTGAGAAGCAGGGCCCACTGGGAGGCAGGGCCGGTGCTCCTCTGGAGGAAGTAACCATGGCTGGCGCTCTTCACCTGGGCCTTGCTTAATGGACCAGAAGGGAGCAGCTTCCACCCAGTGTAAACCCACCATGATGTTTTCTCCTTTGAGATCCCAACAGTGGGTTGAACCCATGGACCTGTGAGCGAAATTCAGTCTCTCCCCCTTTCAATGGCAGATGTTGGACATTTTGTTCAACAAAGGGAAAACACAGCGTGCAAGCAATTGCCACATGAGAAGTGGGGTTACGGCTATGATTGCACCACAATGTGTTTCAGAAACCACTGGAACTGGTTTCCAGGAAGGGTTTGGGGTACTTTACAGATGCATTCTAGGCCATTGTAAGCAGAGCTTGTCAGGTCGTCCTGGTCAGAGCTCAGAGGACTGGACTGCTAATAGAAAGGCAAACAGTTAAGGCCAGGCACTTGAGTCTCTGACAGGAACAAGGGCTTTATGAGGAATTGCCCAAGATGCCAATGTGTTACACTCTGGCAAAAAAAGTTTATGTTTTGCCAATGTCCTGAGAATTTGTGGAAAGCAGAGTTCAAGGGCAGTGGACTAATGGATTTGGTGCAGGAAATGTCAAACTGTTGCATAAGTACTACTTATTGTCTTTTAACTGGATCTGGGAGCAATAACTGAGAGTGTAAAATAAAGTCAAAAGATTTTAAAAGTTTTGACTCAAACAGAATCATGTGCAAAGAGTGGTGTTTGTTGAAGGGATTAGTGCTGCTAAAGACACTGTTTTTAACCTAGATGGAAGATACCTTATGGAGATTTTGAAATCAGTTAAATTCCACCTACTACAGGCTCAAAGTTGCAAAAGTGTAAACCTGTTGGGCCCCATGCCAGAGAAGGGTTACTTCAAGAATTAATTCCCCAGGACTGATTCCAATGTGCTCAGCTATTCATCACTCAAGGACACTGTAGTTACAGCCCAGTGGGGTTGGCTTCTGCGCAAACTGGAGGCAAACCTTGGTATCATCCCTGAGACACAGGTTTTGTAGGCGTGTAGAACACAAGAGCTGTGGGGTTATGGAGGCTTTGCTGGAGATTTCAAAAGAAGTCCCTGCAGGCCAGGCATGTGCCCATGACAAGGGAAGTCCGAAGCTGTGGAATGAGTCTGAAGGTGCAGTGCAAACCCCAGGAAGTCAGAGATTCCAGAAACATACAGCATCTGCCCCAGTCTACAGGAAGCGTAGGAAACCAGCCTGAGGAAGAATCCATGGGCTGAAGCTTCCATGGCCTTAGGTGTGGGGCTGGCAGAGCTGTCTGGAACTCACATACTACAGCCCTGTATCTCCAAAGCCAGTCCCAGAGTTACAGAAACGATTCTTCACATTTCTAGGTTTTGTTTTGCTTTTGTCCAAATCTTCTCTTCTCTTACGTTTTCTCATTCTGGAATGAGAACGTTAACCCTGTGCCATTTAATCCTTAGCATAAGTAGCTTTATTTCCAACTCTACTAGGGAATTTTAGTATTAACCTTGCCTTGAGTCTCAGAAGAGTGTTTAGGTTGGATTTTTGAGCAAAGCTGGAACCGTGGAGACTTTGAGGGACGGATTATTTCATGTTTAGTGTTATGCTAAGTGCGATCACTGTTGCCATTGTGTTTATTTGGAATTTAAGGGTGGTTTAAGGAAACATGATTAAGTGTTAATTTAAGGGGTAGACATGTGCCAGTTAATCGTCTTTTTTATTTTAAAGAGAATTAAAAAAAGAATTATAGCAAACTGCCAACAACATACAAAAACAAAAAAAGCAAAATCAAGAATGGTGCCAGTTAATCTTAATTGTCAGTTTGAGTGGAGTGAGAGACTCCAGGAAGTTGACCAGACTGTGAGGATGCTCTACTGCCTTATGGATGGAAGAGTTATTGCAAGCTGTTGCTCAGTGGGAAGAAGCTCATAGTGGTACACATAGAAATGTCTGCCTCTTGCTGGCGCCTCTTCACTGTGTCCCATTTTGTGACCATTGTGAAAGGAGCACGTTCACCCCACCACATCTTTCTGCCATGATGCTTCTGCCTTATGTCCTGACAGCCACGGACTGAAACCCTAAACCTTTAGCCAAAGTAAACCTGTCTGCTTTAGGTTTTACGTGTAAGATGTTTTGTCTCAGCAACAGGAAAACTGACCAAGACAACAGCTAAACTTACATGAATACCAACGTATCCATAAAATAAAAATTAATAACATTTAAAAGCAGTAAGAGAATATATAGTTTAGAACTAATACTTTGGTTTGTATATGGAGTGAATTAAATAATATTTTCCAAAAGAATCAATGTCCACCTGAGGAAATAGGCTTTTTGTAGATGTAATTAGTTAAGGTGAAGTCATACGAGATTCTGAAGTGGCATAAACATCATCACTGGTGCTCTTATAAAAGAAGAGGGTGATACACAGATAGAAGAGAACCCACATGAAGGAAGCAGAGGCTGAAGTATTGCCCCAACAGCCAAAGCATGCCAAGGTTTGCCAGGGCCACTGGCACCTTCGCGTACCTTCAGAAGCAAAGTGACTGTCCTGACACCTTAAACTAGGGTTTCTAACTACCAGAGCTAGTGGTTTAATTCACTTAGCTTCATGGTTGTTATGACAGTGCTAGAAATCTAATAATGTATATTTTGAGATATTAATTGAAATATATTTTACTGTTTTATTTTGTCAAAGTGCAGCTACACTCTATTTCTTCTCTCTTTGTTTTAGTACCACGTTCACACCCTTCCATGTTACACACCTTATGTGACACTGCCATTTCACTTTGTACTAATATTGTTTTTAAAAAATCAAGTTCAGGAAGCTGCTGAAAGTGGCAATTTTTGTATAACAATGTCTTTGCATTGGTGGGAAAGATTTTATAGGAAAGCTAGTGGTGAAATTATTTCATAAAAGGGACACATACCCTAGATTCTAATTCAGAACTATTAGATACTCTTCCACTGGTCTTTGAGATTATATGTATGTATGTATGTATATATATATACACACACACATATATTTATCTATTATATAATATATAATATTATATATTAATGTATTATATTAATATATTAGTAATATTAATTATATAATTAATAGAATGTTAATAGTATACTATATATCATAAACAATATTATATATTAATTATATTAGTAATATTAATCATACAATCAATAGAATATCAATAATATATAATATATAAATATATATTTATTTATATACATTATGCATGTATGTATGGGTGCTCTGTGTGTACCTACAGTCATTTTTATTCAAAGTGAAGATAAGAGAGGTTAAAATGAAAGAATTAAGATGTATTATGTACATATACTAATATAACTATTACATACTGCATATGTACTGATAAAGATTTTAAAAGTTACTTTATTTGGCTTAGCATAGTACTTTTAAAGTGTTTTTATTAGACATAGCAAAAATTACAAACCTACAGGAAATAAAATTATGAACATGTCACACGATGTTAAATTATAAGTATTAGGTAGATTTTCAAGAGTACAATAGCTTATTTCATTACTTCATCTTATTTTTGGCAATAGGGTCTCGCTATGTAGCTCAGGCTGGCTTTGACCCATGGCTGTCCTCCTGCCTCTGTGTTGGGGTGCTGGGGTCACAGGCGGATGTCAGCACTTCTGACTCAGTAATACATTTCAATGCATAGTGTCACTGCATATGTGACTTTTACATAGACATTTATGGTTTTCCTCCCTACATAATCTTTCCATATAGATAATAACATTTTTAATTTTAGTATTTTGTTTTGATTATTCAATACATCTGCAGTAGTTAGCTGTTACATTTGGCATATGAACTAGTAAGAAGGGATAAAATAGTTAATTGTTAAACTAATAAACCTCTAAAATATATATCTTAAAAATTTTATATGCAGTTTAACAGAGGTATATATTTTTGTCTTTATTATTTCACTATATTCTTGTTTTAATAAGTACAAAATAAGCATTGCAAGTCTTCTTCATCAACACCATCTCAAAAGAGTAAACTGTACTTACCCAGAAGGCAGGAACTCTATAAAGATATGTACTTATAGTATCATGCATGGAATCACTCATTTGATAAATCAAAACTGAGAGCATAAATATCTGATGTTCTACAATAATTCAGTTAATCTATTGTTTTTATATCTTCCCAGAGAAAGGAATAAAAAAATGACATTTTGCCATATTATATATTTGAAGACATAAAACATTCATCCATTGGGAGAATAGCACGGGGCACTTTTGACAGTAATGCTGATTCAATCTCCTCCTTTACAATCCTCGCCAGGCCGTGTGCGTGCAGCGGGGCTGCTGCTGGAGACCGTGGAACAGCTCTGTGGTGCCGTGGTGCTTCTTTGTGGACAATCACGGCTACGACGTGGCTGAACGGAGAATGACGAATGCTGGTCAGAAGTGATTCTAGGGGAAGAACAAACCTGAAAGTTGTCTTTGAAAAACTATCTTAAATAGAATCAAACAAGAAGAGTGTCCCCAAAATGTTTAAATTGGTTATGCAGTATTTAGCATTTAGTTTTTCCATGAAGGTGTTTTCGAAGTTAAAAAAGCACTTGTCGTTTGTGATACGCACGTTATTATATGTACAAATATATTTAACAATTGCATCTTTATACAAAAGTTAACTCATAACTGCTCTTTTATTCCTGGTTGAAGGACTTGAAATTCAGTTGAACAGGATATCTTCTCCTACTGTGTTTGGAGATGACATTAACCGTGTGCTCCTCACAACTGAAAACCAGACACCCAATCGTTTCCACTTCAAGGTTCGTTTTTTTCTATCACTGCAAAGATTTAATACTAAAACATAACCTATGAGTGTACTCTTTGGTCTTTCCTTTTTGAGAAATATTCATTTTAAAGCAAAAGAACTAGTTGCTGTGGTTATTACACTTTTTAAGCCTGCTTACTCAAATGTAGTTTAGGGAAATTATTAGCATTTCCCATTCTAAGTTTTGAAAAGTTTAAGTAATAGAGCCCAGGTAAAGCATTTAGTATGCTATTTTAAGAAGGGCAAACATTGAATAAGTATTAGCATTTTTATTTCCAGTACAGGCTATGATGGTACTTTTTAAAAATTTAATATGAAAAGAAATGTTACTAGTGCCATAAGAATGTAATTCATATTCACTAAATACTATTTGTCACTTCATTGCTTTATTTTATGTATTATTTTAATTCTGTGGAACTGGGCATTGAACCCAGGGCCTTCACACTGAGCTACATCTGCAGGCCTTTGTCCTTTTTTTATACTGAGATAGGGGCTTGTAAGTTGCTGGGTTGCACAGGCTGGGCTTGAATTTGGGACTCTCCTGCCTCAGCCTCCCAGAACACTGAGACTATAAGTGTGCACCGCCACACCTACATCTTTGTTTGATTTGGAAAAACAATCTGTACTGTTTTGCACAACTGTAGTTTAGTGGCATGTTCTTTTTTAAAATTTGGAGATGAGAAAAGGTGTAGTTTCATTTTACCAATAATTGCATAGGAATTAAGTGATACTAAACTTTTATGTATTTATTCACTTTTGAAATGTTGGGCACTGTTTGGCAAGTGATCAATCTAGAGTTACATCTCCAAACCTGAAATATTTAAAATACAATTTAAAGTCTTTGTGGCACTGTCTAAGGGGATGAAAATTAAAAAGCACTGAGCATAATCAAGTTCATAGACAGTTCTGCCCCACAGTCAGCGCTGGTCACTGCCTCACGGAGCTCACATCAGTCCATGAAACTCTGCACTTGACTGTATATGCAAAACTTCCAAAACCAATAAAATGTTTGCATCTCTTAAGTGACATAGTTTCCCAGTTCACAAACACCCACAAATGTTAAAATTGTGGTCACACAACTCTTGAATAAATTTACTAAATATATTAGTTTGTATTTGAATTTCATAATTCAAAATTTTAAAATGAAACAATTGTTTGAACCATACAAAGATAATTTATTTAAATCCTTGCAGATTACGGATCCAAATAATAGGAGATACGAAGTTCCTCACCAGTTTGTCAAGCCACACTCTGGTCCTGCAGCCTCTGACACACTGTACGATGTGCAGGTTACAGAAAGGCCTTTCAGCATCAGAGTTACCAGGAAAAGCAATGGCAGAACTTTGTAAGCAGGAATTTTATTTTACAACTATGCAAATTTAAATAACTGGTCCATTTTGTTCTATTGTTATACAGTAAGACTCTCTTAATATAACTACACTGTCACAAAGAACAGCTGTTTTTTCTGCTGAAAAAGTTGGTGCAAAACTTTGCAAGGATTCTGATGATAACAGGGTCCTACTTCCTGCTTGTGAAAGGCACTGAAATGTGAATGACATGAAAATACCAACTGGGGTAAACTGAACGTGAAGGTGGAAAGAACCACCGGCCTAACTGCAGTCTCGGCTGCGTTTTTGTTAGTGTAGAATTGCTACTGAGTATTGTCCTCATTACCTATCACACTGTGCTTCGAGTCTGTAGTATTGATGGTGTGTATTTAATGACGTGTTAGTTTGTACGGTAACATGACAGATTTACATGTATATTAAAGTGAATCTAGGCTAAACATCTTCATTTAGAATCTATCAGCTGGGTGGTGGAGCAATTGGTACAAGGTGGTTAGAAATTCTCTGGGAACTTAAAAAAGTCTGGTTTTCCCAAGGAGGTTAATTAAAAAATAGTTAAATTGTATTCTTTGAAAGTAATTTAATACCCTTGCAACTGGCGCTGTGCTACATGATAAAAATACAACTTCACAGATGGAATCTAGAAAAATCAAAATCCGAGGGTAGAATGGCATTTAGGGTTAGGACTAACAGCCGTGGTACTCTTTCTGGGTGCCTCCTGGAGAGATTTTGGTCAAACAGCCTGACAGGAGAATAAATTTTCAGAATTCGTTGCACATGATTTTAGGACATAATTATTTCATGCATATTTCAAAACTAAGAAAAATGACTCCACATGTTCACACCATATAAAATTATATATGGAGTCATGAATATGTTAATTAGATAGTTTTAGCCACGCCATAACATATATGAAAGCATCACATTATACTTCATAAATATATGAAATTATAATTTTCCAACAAAAGTAAAAAAAGTTACATGCAATAAATGGCATTTAAAATTTCATGTAGTAGAGATTTTGTCTGCACAAAATGTAGAAGGAGTTTTCTTTCTGGAAAAAGCGATATGGAAGTCAATTGTGGTGCACATGGTACAGGAGTGAAAGCCGCTACAATGCTACATTATAAGCCTGAGTCCCTGGAGCACCACAGATAAGCTGAAACCTCTTGTCCACTAGTTGTGACCGTTGAAATCCCAGTTTTATTCTTTCTGCGTGTGTTATCTATGAAGTGTGTAATAATCACGGCTTTGTTAGGGTTGTGATGATGCATGTGGAAACACTAGATCCAGGATTTTGAAGAAAATTGTATTGACTAACAAACAAATTTTCATTATGACAAAACTTATATTGTCCTAAAGTGGGACCAATATAAACACTGACATCTTTGAAATTAAATATTGTGCAAGATGTTAACGAAACACATATTTGATGGAATGTTTTATGCTGCTGCATCATCTATTTCTTTATTTCTTGGTTCAGGTTTGATACCAGCATCGGTCCTTTGGTGTACTCTGATCAGTACTTACAGATTTCAACCAGACTTCCCAGCGAGTATATCTACGGCTTGGGGGAGCACATCCATAAGAGGTTTCGCCATGACTTATACTGGAAAACATGGCCCATTTTCACGCGAGATGAGCTTCCTGGTGATGTAAGAGATTCTTGTTATCAATGAAACCATTATATTGAATTAAATTTCCTACTTCAAATCACCAATTAAGTTTTGTGGCCGCTAGTGGGCAACTGACACAGAAGCTTATGTACATGCGGGGCAAAACTGCACAGTGAAACCCTGAGCCTCGTTCTGACAGGTCCCACGGGCATTCGAACACAGTGTCTCCAGTCTGTGAATGTTTCCCACTTTCATAGTTCTTTATTCCTTTTACAACCACCTTTATATCTAAACTCATTAGGCCAGAATAATTCCAAATGCCACGTTTTCCATGGTACAGCAGTCTCCTCTGCTGTGGACATCTTTGCACGTGTCTCTGTGCTCGTCTTTCTCTTCACACGGTCATCTCTGTGGCTCCAAGTTTTTGCAGAGGAGCTGATTTTCTCTTCTTTCTGAAACTTGGATAGTTTATCATTCATAAAATATATCGCTGAAGGTATGTCTGAATTTTCACCTCATGAGAACTTCCTCTAAGTTCTCCTATGCAGGGAATGTCTTTGCTTTCTTACCCATTCTTCACATTTTAGAATGACAATAATCATTCATATATATATATATATATATATATATATATATAATTGTTCACTATTTCATTTTGAAAAATGAATGTGCTAGGTCATTTTTAGAAGATTCCCTCAGTACAGAAGCTCTAAAAACTTCTTTCCAATTCTGTTTTGATAGCACTGCTCTGTGTATTAAATGATAGGCTGAGAACCTCATACTTCTTTTCCATGCCTTCTTTCTTATAAAATCCTATGTCAGATTAATTAACAAGTCTTTTTCCCTTCACCTTGTCAGTGCCTTTACAAGTGGACTCCATGCACACAGCTCCTCACCAGCGCTCAGGCAGGCCTTTGAGGAGAGTGGTCTGTGTGTGCTATGGGTGAACACAACATTAGTTAGGATAAGTAGCTCATCATGGCAATTTAACTATAGTAAAGTACACTGAATGATAAACACTCTAGTGTTATCATATAAATCATGTTATGTACCTTACCTTCATGTAAAATTATTAATTAAAAAGCTTTGCACTACAAGATTTTATAGATAGATAGTGCTGAAATTAGTATAAAACTAGGAGTAAGGTATAGAAACAGATGATTTGGTAAAGGCCACTCTAACGCTTTTAACATAGTAAATCTTACTCCAGGTATACATGAATTTTAAGTCTTATGTTTTTGCCTTTCAGAATAATCACAATTTATATAGTCACCAGACATTCTTCATGGGCATTGAAGACACATCTGGAAAGTCATATGGTGTGTTTTTAATGAACAGCAATGCAATGGGTAAGAATAATTTACCTGACCCTGTGATAAAGTGCGAGTCCACTTGGCCTGCTTAAGTATTTCTTTATCCAGTCTCGGGTATTAGGTGCCAGAAGATTTGAAGTCAGTGGACAATAACACTTTTCCCATCCACATTTCTGTTTTTATTTTAAAGAGAATAATAAAAAAGGAACAACAGCAAAATACCAACAACAGAGACAAAAACAAAACAAGGCAAAAACAATAAAAATGATACAGGGTTTTAGAACAAAATGCTAGGAATTAATAGTACCTGTTGTATTACAAGTTGCTGTCTTCAACTAAGTGGTTGAGATTACCAGATGTAAGAATGCAAGATCGATCAAACCATTAAAGAGAATAAAATATAAAGACAAAGAAAAAACATTAGAAACTATACAGAGCTTCACCAGACAAGTTGGTAGGAATTCACCGATGGTGGTTACATTGCATATTGTTGTCTTCAAACGAATTGTTCAGATGACCAGATATAAGCATGCAAATAAATTGGCCCCATCTACATTTCTACTTTGGATTTCTACACAGTATTCTATGTTTTAACACACAGCTGCTTCCTTTGCCCTCATAAGCAGTGCAGAAACGCCTCTATGAAAGTTAGCTACCTCCCTTCTCACATCCTCCATGATCGCGATGAGCCAACGGGCCACTACCACGGAAAGAGCGGGGCTCTGTGCGGTAAACATAGGAGCAGGCTGTAGTTCCTTCCAGCCTGAAGGGATGGGAGTGGAACAACCATTTAATAAGTGAAGTAGAGATGATAAAATGCACAAGATTAATGTTCTAGAAGGTGCAGTTATCCAGTGAATTGCATATAAAAGAACTAAACTAAAACTTTTAAATTTTTTTCGCAGAAATTAATTTGTAGTAAATCATTTCAGAGAAACTTGAAATAATTAATGGAGATTTTAGAAAGAAAATTTTAGAAACAATGCTACTTGTTCTGAGATGTTTAGTCTTTCCCCACTGCTATGCAGTTTCCAGAGGAGTCCTTGCCCCTCTGTCCAAGGAAATTCGAGGCTGTCCTACCCCGGACTCTGCAGAGGCCTGCGTCCTGCTTTTCTCGTAATGTGACTTATGCACTCAGTATTATTTCTCTTATTTAAAATGTTGTGAAATAATGTCATTAACAGAAAGCATTTTATATACATATTGGGATATTTTATTGCTGTCTTTTATTATTTATATGTACTTCCTCTATTTTTGTTTTGTAGAGGTTTTTATTCAGCCAACTCCAATAGTGACTTACAGAGTTACTGGCGGCATTTTGGACTTTTACATCTTTCTAGGAGATTCACCAGGACAAGTTGTCCAACAGTATCAAGAGGTGTGTTTTAGGCCTACTTTTTATAAAAATATGTTGATTATACTTTCTGATTTACCAAGTAAATATATTTAAGTGTTACTTTATGTATCTGGAGAATCTTAGCTGAATATATTTCAAATCTTACATTTTCAATACTGAATATTAAAGTAAGAGCCTTCGTGGTGAACTACATCCATATCTCTTTTTATTTTTATTTTGAGACAGGGTCTTGCTACATTGCCTAAGAAGGACACATGAGTGTTATCCTCCTGCTTCAGCCTCCCAAGTTCTGGGTCACAGCTGTGCATCAAAATGCCCAGATAAATCTTGTCTTTTTAAGATATGAGTAAATGATATATTTTCCCCAAAATATACTTTAGATAATGTTATACATACATTATACAGATGTCTCCCTTTTTAAAAACATTTTTTCATTTAAGACATCTCAATTTGGAAGTTAGATTTCTTTGTATCAATGCATATTAAACCACTGCTTACTGATGACTTATTTTGAGAAATACAATTTCAGAAAGAATCTGACTTTTCAATACTAAGAATAGGAAATAATGATGTAGATTATACACAGTTTTGATCAAAATAATGAGGAGATGACAGTACAATCTACCTCCTATTTTATTATTTTTTATTCTTTTATTCTGTCACTTCACTTTCCATGATGGGTAAAATATCACTTGGCAATTATTTTCTTGAGTGTTTTCTAAAAAAATAAAAAAGGACCACCTTAATATCTAATTGTTTCTTAACAAAATAGACAGGAAAAAGTGTAGAATGAAGATAATACTAAATCTTTGTTTATAATTTTAATTAATTAGTATGAGGCATTGCTGCATTTATTAATGTCAGATATATTTCCCTTCATTAGAACTAATTAAATATTCATTTACCTCAAGCTCATTGGGCTACCAGCAATGCCAGCATACTGGAGTCTTGGATTCCAGCTGAGTCGCTGGAATTACAAGTCCCTGGATGTCGTGAGAGAGGTGGTAAGGAGGAACAGGGAAGCCGGCATACCGTACGTAAGTACAACGGGGCTTTGTGGGGATGTACACCTCAGGCTGGGCATTGTCAGGTGCTAATAGGTGCAGCTCATTGTCAGGTATATTTCATATGTGTATATATAATTAAAATGCTACTTTTAATGGTGAAGTGTATTGGGTCAATGCTCACACCTACTGAAAGTTATATATGTGTACTTTGGAAGGATGGATCAATGGTTATTTTTTCTAGAACAGAGTATGTTTAGCTATCAATAAAATCACATTCCACATTTTAAATAGATCTCATTTTACTGTTCAAATATCTAGTCTAGTCTCCATGGTGTATCTCTCTCTCTCTCTCTCTCTCTCTATATATATATATATATATATATATCTGTATCTTATACACGACTATTTAGAATAATCATCATGAAAAAACATAGTTATTTAGCACCCGCATATTTAAGAACTAGAGAAAGTACTTTTACGAGTAAGTACATTGTTTCTTTCATGACATTAAAGAACATGAGTTTATTTACTTTTAAGTCATTATTTTGATAATACAAATTCATTAAAGTCAACATTTAAAACGATTGGGGAAGTCTAGTGCTATTGATTAAAACATACCATGCTAATTTTCAGGATACACAAGTGACTGATATTGACTACATGGAAGATAAGAAAGATTTTACTTATGATGAAGTTACATTTAAGGGACTCCCTGATTTTGTCAAAGATTTGCATGATCATGGACAAAAATACGTTATCATCTTGGTAATGACATTTTGTACATCAAAACATTTTTTATCTTGACACATTTATGAGTTCGTGGGTTTTCTCTAGCTTCTCCTGTCTTTTGTCAGGACCCTGCAATTGCTATAAGTAAACGTGCCAATGGAGATCCATATGCAGCTTATGAGAGGGGTAGCACAGAGCATGCGTGGATATATGAGTCAGACGGAACTACACCACTAATTGGAGAGGTAAATTCCATTTATTAAACTTATGTGCTTCAGATTCTCTATTCTGTTACATCGAAACTTCTCAGAATGTGTGTTGTATATGTATTTGCTTTCTTTTTTTATTTTAAAGACAAAAATAAAAAACCCAATAAAACAGTTTCAAAACAGGCTACTAGTGAGATAGCTGATGGAAGAGTGGAAGAGGGTCAGTGGGAGAAAACAAAGGGACACATACAGATCTAAATCATGCATGCTGAAGAAGGCAGACTAGAGAAAGAAAAGAGGAAAAAGAGGAAAAAGGAGAGGAAAAAGAGAATCAGATGAAAAAAACAGGAAACAAAAATAACCACACCCCAGGAAGAAAACTGCAAATACACAGAAAGAAAAACAAAACAGGACAAAACAGAACAAAAACAGAAGGGAAAACAACCAACAGCAACAAAAACAGAAAAACAAAACCCCAAACCAAAACAAACAACAAAAACAAGCAAACAAAAATCACTGACCCAGCCAACTACCAAGAGGAAAACCCACCAGACAGAAAAAAGTGAGAGTAGTGAGATTTTCTAGTGTCTACAACTCCGTCTTAAGTGAATCTGACCCCGGAATATGTATTTTAGCCAAGACTGCGCGTGGATTTGCTCTGGGTTTGGGTCTGATCTTTGTTTCTGGATTTGGGGGATGGGATTAGTTTTCTATGGCTGGAGTTCTCCCCAGCTGTTTAAAAAAGGAGAAAAAACAAAAGATGAAAAAGTTTTTAAAAATTAAAGAAAGAAAAGAAAAAGAAAAGGAGTAGGCGCTGCCCGCGCACCTCTATGCCTCGTGTCTTCGCCCCAAGCGCGGAGCTGGCTCACCTAACCTGCCACTTCCTGGCTCACTGTAGTACCGTTGCTTCAGACCCTTCCGGGCCTCGAGTCCCGCCTGGGCAGCGTGTCTGCTTCTCGGGGTCCGACTGCCTCACCGGCATCCCTGCTGGTCTCTGACCCCGAGTCTCCCCCGCGGAGGGCGAGGAGTGGGCCCTGGACTTGCTTCCCCCCAGTAGTCACAGGTCTGCTACTTTCGTCTTTAGGTTGGACATTTAATTTGTTAATAATTTTTCATGGAAAATATATTCCAATAATCTTTAAATTGTAGAGAAAGTAAACTGACACTATATCAATTTAAAAGCTACAAAGTTAAAGCTCTGAAATTGTGATATATATAATTTAGGTTCTTACAAAAATTCTAAGGACCTTATGGAGGGGTTTGACACATAATAATGGCGAATATAACCTAAGAAATGAAAAGCAGGGTTCTGAGTTTTAAGACTTACGTTTAACCTTCACAGTAAAACGAGGTAACTGTTACTGCAATTCTTTGATAAAAAGATTGCTTATTGAGGAGTAAAATAAAGATCATAGCACTTGTTAAGAATAGAGAGCAGAGAATGCCTAACTTACAAATGTATAGTTTTATTCAGAATAAATATTCTTTTGGTGGCAACTGTTTAAGACTTATCAGACACCTTGAAATCTACATGCAATGACTTGGTAATTCCATTTCTGTGATTTAATCAAACTAAATAAATCAAGAAGAGGTAATATCAGTCTAAAGTTTATATTTATTCTATTATTAAAATAATGAAAATTATTCTGTTTTTATCATAGTCTTATAACTTAAGTTCCTGGTGAAATACTTCACTATTATGAACTGTATTTGAAACACACATTCTTTCCCTTCATACCTAATAAGAGTTCATGGAATATGTTTTAAAATGTATAATGTTGGATACAGACAGATTAGATCCTCAATATGTTATTTAAATATAAAATAGCATAGTTCAACCAACTTATTTAAAATTAAATTATTCTTGTCTAATGTTATTATTGGAAATAGCAAGTAAAGAAATATTAAATAATCTGAGGAACCATAAATTACAAAGTTGAAGCGTAGTTAAGCTTTTACTATGCAGTGGGCTCAGGTGTAAGGCTGCTGTGAGTTGAATTCCTGCTGTACCAGTTCTTAGCACTATGACTGTGAACCAGTTATTTCACGACTCTGTGCCTTACTTTTCTCAGTTGCATGGTGAATTTAGTATAGTATCTACCTGATCTGTAAGACAAAACTAATATATACTTCCTAAATTTCTAGTAATTATGTGTCAATAATTATAAAATGACTGGAACAGTACCAGGTATATATTCAATGTCATCCTCAAGATGGTTGATAATAAATCAAAATAAAAATGTTTTTCCCTTGAATTTATTTAAAAGAAATGTCTTTGGAAATGAAGTAATATACATTATTGGACTGGAATACATACTTATTAAAAGTCTTGTTCAAATATGTTGATAAAAATCAATATGAAAAGTTTTTGCCTTGAATATATTGGAAACAAATTCTCTTAGAAATAAAACAATATGTATTTTTATCAGACTGGACTACATAGTTATTTTTGTTTGTTTATTAACTTAAACAATGACATTGCTCCAAAATAAACTTAGCTGCAATAAAAAATAGTAGACTTATTCTTTGTTCTTGTATTTTTTTGCCTCCTACATGCTTTACAATTATGTTTTTATTGCTTTATTTTAACTGGTCTCTTTTCAGTGCGTCTCTTAGTAAGCCTGAGATTATTTCAAATGTGATAGTGGACAACACTTGTATATAAAAAATGTACAATAGTATAATCCTAACAATTTTAGTATACTTCTCAATTGGTTTGAAATTCTAGTTTTTAAATTTTGTATTTACATGCACATATATGTATGATTTATTCATCTAGGTATGGCCAGGATTAACAGTATTCCCTGATTTCACTAATCCAAGCTGCATAGAGTGGTGGGTGAATGAATGCAGTATTTTCCATCAAGAAGTGAACTATGATGGAATTTGGATTGTAAGTATCAATTTTAAACCAGTGATTTTGTCCCACTATCATAGAATTATTCATAAATGTATTTAACATAAAATTAAAAGCTCGTGTTTTTCTAGACTATATAAATATCATACTTGCCATGTTCATAAGTTAGAAAGTAACAAAAGTTTAACATGTAAGGCGAGATTTTATTTCTCTAGTAATGAACTTGATAGGAAGAAAATCTTCACTTTTGTAATTAAGGTTTTATATCTTTATGACTAACAACTTATCTGAAAAACAAATAATGAGGTATGGGGATGAGCCTACAGCAGTCATGTTTCAAAATTAATTGTGAAACTCAGTAATAGTCAACAATTATGGGACTGGGGATATAGCTCAGTGGCATAAGCATCTGCCTGGCAAACACAAAGTCCTGAGTTCAATCCCCAGTACCACCAAAAAAAAAAAAAAAAAATTATTGCAATGTAAATGTGAGTAAGCTCCCACTACTTAGAAACGTTTGTTTGAGTAAGCTCTGAAGTAGAACAAACCCAAACCAGCTGTAGACTCTATTTTATTGCAAGGCATGGCAGTGGGCGCTGTAAACCTGGGAAAATAGCTGGACAATGCACAGGGTACTAATTGGCTGTTTTCTTACTATTTTGTCATAAAACTTTGTTTCAATTTTCCATAAAATACAAAGCAAAAATATAAACACAAACAAACTCTTAGCTTATAAAGTTGTTTAAAGAAAACACTTTGAGCTTTTTGAAGTTTCTTTTGATGATTTTTTTGTTTTTATCTCTAGCTCTTCATAGATTGCTAATAGTCAAGAACTTAGGTTTTTTTTATGGTAAGTGTAACTCCAGTTAAGGAAAGAAACCGCCTAATGATCCAGACAATCTGTACTTTGTAAAAACATCTGAGACACATGAACAAAAATTGAACAACAAATATTTTGTTCAAAAGTGTTATAACTATACATTCCTGACAGGAGACATAAAGGGGATGCTAACTCTGTTCTTTAACTGGTTTTTTTTTTTTTTTTTTTTTTTTTGCGGTACTGGGGATTGAGCTCAGGACCCTGTGGTTGCTAGGCAGGAACTTATTCCACTGAGCTATATCCCCAGCCCCCCTCTTTAACTGTTTAAGTGCAGTCTATGTCTACTTCCATGAAGTGCTTATAATTGGTTTAGCTATTATTTTAAATATTAGTTATTTACTCAATAATATTTAAATATATTTACTATTAATACCTATGTATTGGTATATTAAAAAGTACAAATATGAGAAAATAATTTTTTTCTACTTCCAAACTGGCATTTAGCAATGAGCATGATTTTCAGAATTCCTATGATGGTATCAAAAGAAAAAAGATACAAAGATTTTTAGCTTCTTTTCAAACATTGAGTCAATGAGAGCACACTGTATATATTTATAGTAAGAAATAATTGAAAAATTATCCTCAGATCTTGAGTTTTATTTTCATCCAAGTGTTGTTTATTAATTTTAATTTTCTGCAGTCTTATTTTTCCTGTGGTAAAAATTTTTTTTTATTTTAAAGACAAAAGAACCAAAACCTATTAACAAGATGTGGTATTTTTATATAATGAAATACTACTCAGCTGTAAAGAAAGATAAACTCAAGGCTTTTATAGGTAAATGGATGCAACTGTAGACCATAATCATAAGTAAAATAAATCAGACCCACATGTGTACATATTGTGTTGTCTGCCTAGGGTAAACACCAGAAAGAGTAGAAAAAATCTAAAAGTTACAATAGATACTGTGAAAGGTAAAGAAACTGCCCAAAAGGAAAAAACAACCGGTAAGGGGGAAAAGAGAAAAGAAAGAAAGAAGGGAAATATGTGTGTACACACACACACACACACACACACACACACACACTAGCTAAGATAACTGTACTCCTAATTTCTATTGCTTTATTGAGAGGAACAGCAGATGTTTAGTTGTTTGATCCTGTTGTAAAACTTTGATTAGAGTAGCATTTGTGCGCGACTCTGTCTGTAGTGTAGCAAGAACACCCAGTTTCCTACATCACTGTAGACAGCAGCCCGTCTCCAAAGAGGGGAGGATGGGAAGGCGGACAGCACCGAGGGCGCGGTTTTTACCATTAGTCTTAATAGAGGCGCATCTTAGCTTATCGCTAAAAGTTAAAATACACCATGAGAAGATCACTATAACTCTAACTATATCAGTAAATATCAGTAAATCAGTGCATATTTTACCTGAACCCTGGCTATTTTTGCGTGCAGCTGTTGAATAATTGCCAATTCCTGCCGCTGACCTGCTTGTCTATTCCTCACTGTCTCTCATTTTCCCTCTAGAGTAACTGCTGAGTGGAGCGCTCATCGCTCTCTAAAGATAAGGGTTTATTTTTACGTCAAATCTAAAAATACTTCTCAATTTACTAGATTTGCATTTTAGTTTCTTTATCACTGGTTTTGAATTTTAACCTTAAACACTGTACTTGAAAAATCAGTTTACTGTTCTAGGATAATTAAGACTGTGATTTCAAAATAAAATTGTTAATATTTTTAAAATTTGAAGGCAATTTCCATTGTTTTGATCACATAGACATATGTTGTGATCATGTTCTTGTTATTACTCTGTTGTTAATCATTTATTTACTTTTTGGAGACTCTGGGGATCAAACTGAGCACCTTGTACATGAAGGGGAAGCCTCTTTATTCTTGAGCTACCTGGATTTAGTCTTAGAAATCTAACAAGCAGAAGTCCTTTCTTTCTTTCCTTTCTTTCTTTCTTCTTTCTTTCTTTCTTTCTTTCTTTCTTTCTTTCTTTCTTTCTTTCTTTCTTTCTTTCTCTCTCTCTCTCTCTTTCTTTCCTTTCTTTCTTTCCTTTCTTTCTTTCTTTCTTTCTTTCTTTCCTTTCTTTCTTTCTTCCTTCTTTCTTTCTTTCTTTCTTTCTTTCTTTCTTTCTTTCTTTCTTTCTTTCTTTCTTTCTTCCCTTCCTTCCTTCCTTCCTGCCTTCCTTATTTCTGTGTGGCTATCTTTTTGGGACAGGGTCTCACTATTCAGTTTAGGCTGGGCTTGCCCTCATCTTGTAGCCCAGGCTGGTCTCGAGCTAGCAATCATCATCTTGCCTCAGCCTCGCTAGTGCTGGGATTGCAGGCGTGCGCCACCACGCCTGGCATCAGGAGTTTTCAATGAAGAAATATGTTATAAACTATTTGGCAGCAGTTCATTGAGAGTTGTATCAAATACGTTTGTACGTACAGATAAGGGGGAAGCTATCTGGTCATGTTATCTGCATATTTCATGGAAGTTTAAAAAAAATTAAATTATTGTATGCGTTTTTAAAATAAATTTTACTTAAATTTATTAAGCTTTTGTATATCATGTGGTAAACTTATGAAGACAAATAATTAGGTTATATCCGTATAGTCTCTGTATGATAGTATTACAGTTTATTAATATTAATGATTATAGCAAACAAAGTTGACTGTAATATTGCAAATAACTTCAAGTAATACCACAATATAGGTTTAGGAATATTTAAATTTTAGAATAGCTGCAATGTTATCCTTCATCCATACATGATTAGTATACATTTGAAGAAGTAGACATTTTCATGTTTACCACAAGGAGAAATCTATGTTCTGTTTCGAGCTCCTTATCCAGTGTAGTATGAGCGCATCTTTGTATTCTGTTTGTATCTGAAATCTTGCCCTTGCACAGCACCGTCAGTAACTGGCATTGGAAAAACACAACATTTAGGACGATTTCAGCAAATTAAGTAGGTTTAGTTGTTGTAGAATGACTCGGTGAGAAAGTAATGTCTACCTAGTCTATGCTATAGTTAAATTCTATATCCAACTTCCTTTTTAGAGATTCACTTTTACTTTTTGGAAAGAATTGTTTTATTGCTTTCAGTGAGATCAGCTTCTTAGAACGCTATCACATTAGGCAATAAATACTGTTTCCAAGGATATGGCACATATGAAACATAAAACACGGAAAGCACAAATGGTATCTCCAGCCACTGCAAAGTTCAAGCAGACACTTTAAGGTGACGGGAAATACTTGAGCAGGGAAGAAAATTGTTAATCTTATTGCTTAGAAACACTCGGCAGCAACACTGTGTCTGCTGTGTTTGCTGCAAAGAACTCTCCGATGTCAGTCCTGGTCTCACCCTCTAAATTTGTCAATGAATATCTGAGATTTCATTCTTTTCACATCGCTATATCAACTGTCTTTGGAAGGGAAAGACATCTTTCTCCTTATAACACTCTGGTTTGGCTGGTGGCTTTTCCATTTACAAAAGATAGTCATTGTCTCTGACAGTGAAGTAAACCAACGGCAGGGAGCAGCACCTTTTTTTTCCCTATCGAAGAGTAAATTGGCTAAAATATGGTCATGATTTGGATGGGAGAAGAAAAGATTAATAAAAATACTCTTCTGAGGGAATAAATTAATGGAGGGACCACTATGTACTTTAAATGGTTGCTTCTCCTTTTGAGAGCGGAGAGAGCTTGCTACAGGGCTGTGAGGAATAAGGCTCAGTATGTACGGCCCTTTCCATGAAACTAGCAGAGAAGGAAGAAGAAACACACTCCCTCTGCATGTGCACTGCCATATATCATTGTATATACAATCTCCTGTTTAGATCTTACTTAGTTGGTTCCAGTTATATTGCAAATAAGTGATGCAACACAACCGACGCCTCCAGTTAAAGGACTAAAAATTCATGGACACTATGTCTATCTCATCTGTCTCCAAAAAGATATGCAGGTTAAGAGTTCTCACAGCATGACTGAGGTGCTGAACATCTTTCAGGAACTGCATGAGGGCACATTAATTTACTTTGCTTTTTCCTCTCTTTCTCTTCACTTTCTTTCAGTCGTGAGGGTTTAGAAGCTGTGGGCCAGGCAACTATTGCTGCTAGTAATATACCTACTACATCACAGAAACCAGATAAAGACCAGCCCACCAAAACGTGGTGAATGATTGAATGTGTCAGTAACGTGTACCATGACAGATTTACAGTGAGACAATTATTTAGAAAGACATTTAGGTAAAACTTAAATGAGCGTGTTTTATTTATTATTAAAACGAGGTCAATGAAATTCATTTTGACTGTTTCGAATCTCTGCGTTCCATGTCAGAAGTCTATGGTAGCTCACACATAAATTGTATTTGTTTTTAGTTTGCAGCTTACGTACCTTTCAGTAATAAAGGTCGAGAACTTCTGCTTGTATGACATAATTATGTACACTCTGCTGGTTTTCACTTTATATTCCTTCAGGACATGAACGAAGTTTCCAGCTTTATTCAAGGTTCCAGGAACGGGTGCAATGACAACAAATTGAACTATCCACCTTTTATGCCTGGTAAAGGTTTTCACTTAATTGTAATTAATTGAGAAAAGTTCTTTTGTCAACTAGTACATTCTAACACCTATTTCTAAATCACAAGCTTTAATATAATTTTTGAATGTTGAAATCAGTATTTTTTCCTTTCAAGCAAATTATTTTATGCCTAGAATTATAGATAAACCATAAGAAACCTTTACAATGAATCTATGGATATAGGATGCATACTGCAGATGGAAATATTTTTATATACACATTAAGTGTCATTTTTAAAGAATCTATTTCTTACTAAAGTTAGAAGATGTTAGTGCTTACTCATGTAAGTAGAAAGCTAATAATTTTTCCAAACTATCTAAGTGGTATGTGAGGACCTTATTTGAAATCAAGTAATTGTACTCTTTAATTACTTTTTGAAATATGGTCTGTTACATTCCATCATGAAAAGGGATACACACATTAAAAGGACAAGATACCTGTTAAGAAATGTTTCTTATGTATTTCCTCCAAGACATTTTGGACAAACTTATGTATTCCAAGACCATCTGCATGGATGCAGTGCAACACTGGGGCAAACACTACGACGTGCACAGCCTCTACGGGTACAGCATGGCCATAGCCACCGAGAGGTACGCTCCGCCTCGCTCCGAGTCACTTTATATGTAGATGGAAGCCAGCAGACTAAAAAATATAGGAAAATCGGAGTGTCCCACTAAAATTTTGTCATTTTTAAGAAATTATTTGTTACTAATACTCGTAAACTTGAAACAGTTATAAAAATTATATGGTATATGTATTTAACAAGAAGTATATTAATTAATACATGTAAATTGTGCTTCACACTTTTAATACAATTTGCCATAACTAAATATAACTGTGTTGTGATCAGGAAATTCCCAGCTGGACTAAGAAAATGATGCTCTTACAGCAGGTCTTTAACTATTTTTCAAAAACAGCTGTTGCAATGAAAAATACGGATTCCAATTAGTAGACTGACAATGTTTTAATGAGTATGTTACTTGTCTATAGAAAGAAACGTGGTACAAAATCAAAGTAGGGGATCATCTCATGTTGATTATCTGTTTATATCCCAAGTACTATGTAAGGTTCTATAACACAGCTGTTAATGAAATGCAACTTATTCTCATTAAAATTTGTTATTTTCTCCTAATTATGTGACTATGATCAAGTATTAATACAAATCCATGTTTCTCTGTTCCCAAATTACACATAACAGCAAAAATTTTGTTCACTTCACACTGTTACATTGTTTTTCAACCATTATAATTTTGCATATTACATTAAGGCAATAATTTTAGGAAAGAAAAAAACTCTTGTTTATTGTGATAGAGCCTATAACACAAAAAATGATACTGAGAATACATTTTTAAGGAAATAGTTTTGATGATCTCATACATTAAACTAGATTTTTGTAATTTTTACTAATTTTCCATTAGTGGAAAATTACCAGTACTAGGTACCGAGAGAGGTAAGCTGAGTAATGCTAAGAGTTGCGGATGGTGGTTTAACTTCCAGAAACTAATACTATATAAAAAGTAAATTTTCTAGATTTGCAAGTTTTTTCTATCATTGCCTTCTAGTATTTAAAAGTATAAGTTAAAGAATAACTAGTCATTGCATGAAAAGATATATATTGAGTTTAAATTCAGACTATAAATATTATAGTTATGAAAGTATTTCAATGGGTATAAGCCATATATTTCCAATGCAAAGTTTGAGCAGATATCATGTACTTTTAATATGGTAAAATATGATTGAAATAATTGAAATGTCTCAGTAATGGCTAAAGAATTTCTTTCCTCTATGATCAATCAGAATTATTATTCTATAACATAGTGATACTATTCTAACATAAATAGCAGTGAATATAAAATTGATACAAAATTTTGATGAAGTAATTCTAAATATTACTCAGCTCTGGGAATTGTTAGATAGATATTTTAAATTAAGACATTAATTCATTTTAAAGTAAACCTAATCTATATATCTGGTTGTATTTTAGAGCCATACAGAAAGTGTACACCAATAAGAGAAGCTTCATTCTCACGCGGTCGACCTTCGCGGGCAGCGGCAGGCACGCTGCGCACTGGCTGGGAGACAACACTGCGTCCTGGGAGCAGATGGAGTGGTCGATCACTGGCATGCTGGAGTTCGGCCTGTTCGGAATGCCTCTGGTGAGCCAGCCTGCTGCACACGAACAGCAGTACATCTTCTTTCTTTTCTGAAGGCTGAGTTTCTAAGTCCAGGCCTCGGGAGTGCTGGGAAGTGCCTGCCGCTGGCCGACAGGCTCCGTTCTGACAGCTACTGCTTAGTGTCCTGTTGCGTTATTACGGCCTGTGTAATTGTGGGTGGCCCAGTGCAAGGGAAGGCTCTGCAGCAGGTCCAGGCTGCCGTTCAGGTTCCACCTCGTGGGCTGCATGATCCAGGAGATACAAGGGTTCTTGAAGGATCTGTGGCAGAGAGGGAGGCTAAGTAACTCGCACAAGGACAGTGAAGGAGTAAAATAATGTGGCTACAGGCAACGATGGACTCATAGTTGGAAAGAGATTGAATTGCAGAGTATAAAACTAACATAAAGAGGTTGCAAATAAAGCTGAATAGTTGGGCCTGAAACGCAGTGCTTCATGCAAAGTTGAGCGGACTCGCATTCGCAGCGCCCATGACAAAACACCTCCTACCTAGGTGGGGGCAGACATCTGCGGGTTTGTGGCTGAAACAACAGAAGAGCTCTGCAGAAGATGGATGCAGCTTGGGGCGTTTTACCCATTTTCTCGGAATCATAACGCTGATGGCTACGAGGTGAGCGACCCTTGTTCTCCATGTTAACAGGAACAACCATGTTGTTATCGTGGAACTAAATTCACATCTATAAAATATATTACCTGGAGCATTATAGCATAATGTGTGAATAATTGTTAAAAGTCTCCTTCTCGATGCCTAAATGTATTTTGAATATAAAAAGGGACAATATTATGTTTAAATCTAAACCATACACAAGTTTGTCAAATTACCACTATTTTAAGTTAGAGCCAAAATATTTGTGTATGAATTGCTGGTTTCTAATGATGTGAATTCCAGTGAGCTCTTCTTTAACAAACTATAACACTATCAAATATTTCCAGGGTTCTTTCTTTTAAGAAAAAAATGAAAACACAAAACAATTTGAATCCAGAATCTTTCTGTAATAAACAAAATTGAAATAAACAGGTCAATGTAAAACAAACTAACACTCTCAAAACACGCGTCTGAACTGGGAGGAGCACAAGCACAAGGGTGTACGGAATGGAGCTATGCAACCGGCCTTAGCGCCGCGCGCCGGGCGCCCTCCTAGGCGCTTCGCGCGGCTCTGGGCATCGCTGGGGAGCTCTACCACTGAGCCACACCCCGGACGTCGCCATCATCGTCGTCATGGTCATCATTTTGAGGCGGATCTCCGTGAGGCAGGACCTGAGCTTGTGATCCTCTGCCTCAGCCTCACTGACTATTGGCATGCGTTTTTAGGGGTAAGGGTAAAGTTTAATTAAACCAGGTCAGTGCAGTGCATCTTAGTTAAGAAATGAATCAGTGCTCATCCACTAGTTGCTACAAAGCCTTACTTCTGTTTAGAAAGAGAACAACTTTTCAGCTCGGGTTGTAAGGGGGCCCAGTAGGACCAAATTAAAGAAGCAAAACGATTGGATGCTAGTCACTTCTTAGTCGACCCAAATGACACTTTTGAGTGGGATCTGCATGAGAGATCCTGACACAAATTATACACATATTTTCTGTTTACCTCAGTTCTTCACAAAGCATCTGACGCAACATGTCTAGTATGTTAGAGATTCGTGGGAGAAACACTTGGAAAGGATAAAGGGGAAAGAGCCCTGCAAAGCAGTGCCAGCCTCTAACCGCAGTTCAGGTCTCCACCTTACAAAGCTGAGAAAGGAATGCGGTTCTGTAGGGAGAATCACCACACATTGCATCATAGGCTGCTGTGACGGTGTCAGTCAGGTAAACAGAGGGGTTTTCGTCATGACAGAGTCCCATAGCTTTTGGAACAGCCTCGGCACTGCATTTAACCACTCTCTTTTAATGGCTGGGAGCCAAAGGGAAACATGATTTCAGTGTAAGAATAACATTAGGGGAGCTGGGGATATACCTCAGTGGAATAAGCGCTTGCCTAGCAAGCATAGGGTCCTGAGTTCGATCCCCAGTACCACAAAAAAAATAAAATAAAATAAAAAAATAACATTAGGCTCCAGGGGGGCAGTGGCTGATGCTCTCAGTAAGTTTTATGACCCATCCCATCACAGATAGTCTACATAGGGTTTCCCACTATGTGCATATTGGCTGACATCAGTTTTTCTAGCTACTTAGTTGAGCTCCTGGGCTTAGTACGAATGCTGTGCTCAGGGCTAAATCCGGGGAACAGAGAGCCAGCTCTGCTTCCTGGGTCTGGGGCTAGTCAACAAACTGGTTTTAATGGTAACAGAACCATGAGACAGAAAATTCTTAAGTAAGCTTATTTTAAGTCTTTCCTTGAATGTGTCTCAAGTACTAACCTCCTACTGGCTAAAGGTTGATATACGGTTAAAAACAAAGTCAAACTCTGTGCACATATTCACCACCTTTCCTGTGGAAATCGAAGCTACATAGCAAAGGCTGTGAGTACAGGGAGCGTGAAAAAGTGGAACCGATAATTCATTCTATCACTATGAACAGGCAAAAGCCTCTATTTTATTAACTTGCTAAATCTTTTCTAATTGTGCATTGAAATGAGAAGTGTTTCCTTAAGTAAAATTTTATTAGAACATGTGACTAATGGAAACACAAAAACTGGAAATATTCAGACATTCATGAAGAAACAGGAGTAATTTTAACTTTATAAGCAAGCACACATTTATACAATGGACTTTTAAATTAACTTAAAATGCATCTATTTTAATTTTCATTCTTATTTTAGCTTTCTTGCTCTAATATCAATTTTTATTCCATAGCATCAAGATCCTGCATTTTTTGGACAAGATTCACTTCTGGTTAAGACATCCCGGCACTACTTAACAATTCGCTATACTCTGCTACCTTTCCTCTACACCCTGTTTTACAAAGCTCATGTCACAGGAGAAACAGTAGTGAGGCCGTTTCTTTTCGAGTGAGTACTGCACACAAGAACTCCGTTTTCAAGTACAGTCAGACATGTATTTAAAAAGGCTAGCGGAAACGGATCAAAATGAAAGCATAGCTATGCTACATGTTTTTACATTTGAATAAATAGTTCAATGAATCACATAATAAGTGTACTACACAGAACTTGGTAGAGAGACAAAATTAAGAGAGATGTGAAAATTAAATAGAACTTACAAGAAAAATCACTATAAGGCATCAGGGAAATTAAAACAAAAAGACTGCACCTAAAATTATTTGAAGACTATCAATTACAGCTTGTAAAATCAGCTATTTTTACATTGAATGCAGCATAGTGCTAAAAAAGTGAATTGTGCCTTACCCTTGTGTGCTATGACCAGAAACTAAAGAACTTCTTTCCAGAAATTACTTAGCCTTTGAATTACTCTTTCAAATCTATGTCAAAAGTAGAGTTATATAATAAAAAATTTAAAAGGAAGAAAGTAAAATATGAACAGCTTCTCAGCTTTATGAAGATATCATACAGGAGAAAAATGAATGGAATAATTGTTATAGAAATCTTCTGGGAAAGCTGACAAATAGCTTCTCTCTCATGAGGACTATAAGGAGAGCCACACTACTTACCAATATGTTATACAAGTCCCGATGAGAAATTTCCTTGTGAAATTGTGGAACAATAAAGTAGATTTGCCAGGCTTGGTGGCACACCTCTGCAATCCTAGCACTTGGGAAGTTGAGGCAGGAGGATTGCTGGCAGTTGGAGACCAGCCTGGACTTCAAGGTGAGCTCAAGGCCAGCCTGCACAGCATAGAAAGACCCTGTCTCAAAACGACAAAAAACAGAGAGAGAGAGGCAGAATAGAAGAAACAATGGGACAAAGACAGGTGTAAGTCGGCTTCATGAGAGTCGCCGGCCCACTTTATTTTGGGCTCTGTGCGCGACACCGAAACTGAAATGTTTATGTCGCTGCTCCCTGTCATTTTTTCTATGACACACATGCAAAATAAATTTGTTTGTAATGTTTAAAGTTAAATAAAATACTTGCATCTTAAAAAATAAAAATAAAAATAATCATATTACATATGCTAGGCTCTGCGAAGTGCAGAACTAAGGTCTTCACAGCTTCTTCCCCTTCCTCCCTGCATGGTGTCCTTCTTCACCCTTGGCTTCTCGAGGCTCCAGTGAGCTCTAAAAGTGTCAGAAGCTCATTGCAAGGGACGTGCTACAGAAGCAAAATTAGCAAGAATGATAATTCTTAGGGAAAACCTAAAAAGATAAATCAAGCGAAGGATTTGGATATATTAATTCTGTGTTGTTATTTTCCTCGGTATCTTTCTTAGGTTTTATGAGGATACAAACAGCTGGATTGAGGACTTGCAGTTTCTGTGGGGCCCGGCACTGCTCGTCACCCCGGTTCTGAGGCAGGTGGGGTTACAGATTTGTTAAGTTTATTTTTTGAAGAAACAGTGTAACCAAATTCATGCTTTAATTGTGAACCATCGCATTAATAGGTGGTGCTCAATGGAATGTTCCAAGCTGCTAAGTAGTTAATCGAATTCTAAAATGGAGAAGATATTTTTAAAATTACAAGGAGTAAATACATTTAAGGCTGCCAGATATATGTAATATAAGTCAGAGGAATTGAAAATAGTATTCTTCCCAAAAAGATTTTAATAATCAAATTTAAATGTTGTAGTAATACCAAGGAGCTCTCAGTTAGGTGGACATAAATGTCCAGAGCTTGCTGAGCTTTAAGTAAAAGGGAACTGAAAATCCATTGACTGTAAGAAAATGTTGAAAAAATAGTAGAGTAATTCTATAGTTCCTATTTTTAAAATGTGCGTATGTCATGGAAGTTCATAGAAACCAATATGTTGGGGCCAGTGATACAGCTCAGCAGCACGAGCGCAAGGTCCTGAGTTTGATTCCTGGTATCAAAAAAGAAAAGAAAGAAAAAAGACACCAACATGTTTACAATCACAGTGACCTTGTGTTTTGTAACAATATGAATGCATGGATGCCTTATTTGTTTTTGAGATACATGTATATGTACATATATATGTATTTTTTGAGATACATATATATATATATATGAAATATTGGATTGCAGCAATACAGAGAAAGATTTTTTCTCCCTCTGTATAAATATATAAATTAATAAAATAGTTGAGGAGAATTTTTTGTTAATAATTGAAGTTTTTAAAGAATATATATTTCCTTGATTTAATTTAGGGAGCAGAATCAGTGAGTGCATACATCCCTGATGCCACGTGGTATGATTATGAAACTGTAAGTACCTTAATGTATTTATGGGCTTATAAAAATATTCTCTTTTCAAGCATGTGTACATGGAAATTGAGCTTGAAATACAAAGTATATCTGTCTTTAGGACTCCTGTACATATTATACAAAACAATATCTCCTAGTGAGAAAGTGGTATAAATGTACTGTCTGAGGCGCACGGGCTAGACTTTAATATGAAGCTGTGTTCTTTAGTATAGAGAGATGCCATTGACTTTAAAATGGAGCAACAGTAGTGTTTTAAGGAGTGAAACTTATTTTAATATTTTCCCTATTTTACATATTTATCTTATTGCTAGAGAAATGGGGTTAAACATTTCGTGTTACATTTTATGTGGAAACATTTGTGAAAAACTTTTGATTTTCACTTTGAGAAGGCAAAATCAGAGCATCCACACACACAACCTACTTTTTCTTGAGGAGTATTTAATCATTATGTCATATATTGCTTATGCTCAATAAGCAGATTCTTTGTTAACAACGACTTTTTAAAAATGCCTAAAGACATTGTAGCTCTGTTTTACGTGCACTGTCTTGCTCGCTTTTATCCTTTATATACTATTTTTTCTGTGTATTTATGGGATTGCTAATGTGATACTTCAGTACACGTTGTATATATTGTGCACTGACCAAAGCCAAGTAACATTTCATCTCTTTATCATCATTTTCAGTTTGCAGCCTTTGTGTATTTTTGTCATTCATAAAACGTATAGTGAGTTAAAGTTAACTATCTGTATTCTAGAGGAGTCAAGTTTTAATTTTATGTACTTGTATTTTCGTACTCGTTGTGTAACCTCCGTGTTCCTCCTGCTGGAGAACAGTATGGATATTCCTTATAAAACTGAAAATAGTGCGACATCACAATCCAAGTGCGTACCTTCCGGGAATCACCTAAAGGAAGTTACGCAAGCGTGGTAAAGAGATACCTGCTTTCCTGTGTTTATTGCTGCACTATTCCAAGTAACGACTCATGTTGCACCCAAATGATGAAATGGGAGGACGGATGTCAGCGGAAATGAGCCAGACAAAAACAGCACGATGACAACATGTAATAGAACAACCACTGTTAACGCCGCGTTCTGTTTTGAAGCCCTACATCACTTACACTGTCTTCGCTTTGTGCTGTTTCTGTCTATGTTCTTGTCATTTTGCTGTTGTTTTTTATTATTCGCTTTTAACTAAAAAAGCACATTTCCTGTCACATACAAAAGCTGAAAATGTAGACGAGAATGTAGACTAGTGATTATTAGAAGAATATCAGCTTTAAAACAAAGGCTACAAGTGGTGCTAAGTAGGATACTATTAATTATCCTAGAAAGGAAATTAAGTTCTCTATTTTTGGTTGACATTTTAAAGCAAGCAAATTTACTTTTCCTCTGCCCTGTACATTGTACTGAAAGAATGATTCATATGAAATCATTTATTTTATTTCTTAAAATAGCAGTATTCATTTTGACATGACAGATTAATAAGAAAACACATTTCAACGTACAAATTAAAGTTCTCGTAAATAATATTTAAAGCCATCGGCTACAACAAAACAATTATCTTCCAAATATTAGGGTGCGAAAAGACCATGGAGAAAACAACGGGTGGACATGTATCTTCCAGCAGATAAAATAGGACTGCACCTTAGGGGAGGTTATATCATCCCCATTCAACAACCTGATGTAACAACCACAGCAAGGTGAAAAACTTTTAATTTAAATCTGAAATTTTTATTAATAGTTCATGTTTTTGTTAAGAATCAGTAATCAAAGTTTAATTTTTTGTACAAAGGTATTCAATATACAAAAATCATTCTTAACTGTGAAAATCATGGTTACTAAGTAATTCAAACTGTATGTTTATTTATTAGTCTCTTAACTTGAATATTATTAAGTTAGGGATTTATTTTCCATGTCAAACTTTACTCTTATCCTCTAAAATGTGAGAAATGATCTCTAATTTTTTTAAAAATGAAATAGCAGTACTTGTTTTATAATTGAAAGATAAATATGTTGGTTTTTAAATATTTCAATTTTGAAAACATAACTCTCACATTTTTCTTTTTAAAGTGTTTTACTTTTAAATTGGAAAATGAGGTGGATAATTCAGTTTAGATAAAGAGAAAGAAACTAACTCGTTGAGTTAGAATAAAACTCAGCAATATTTAGAAAAAAAGAGTGAACGTGCACATTATAGCGCACTGCTTTGCAGCACTCATTGTGAATATAAATTCATAACAATTGATTTTATTGCACCTGTTTTCCCATAGTTTGCAAATGCCCGTGAGATGATAACTATTCCTTATCTTCCCATAGTTTTTGTAAAACCTTAAAAACCTGAAATTATATTTTTACCTTTTCTTATATTACATGCTTTGTCTTTTGTGTTCAATTAAACAATAAGCTGCAAGAAAATAGGAAACTAAATTTTCAGATTTACTTTACAGATTTGTAAAACTGCCTAACCCACAATAGTCTATCGCTTTCCCGTAAGTGATTATTTAGAGAAGATAATAAGTAAGTGAACATATGTCACTAGTATAATTGCTCTTTTCATTAACTGTTTGTTGACTACATTCTCAAACACAGGCTCTAGTCTGCAATTGTATTTTGCAAGGGAAAAACACTTTGGTAAATGTGTTTTGAAAGAAATGTATCTTGTATATAACAACATCTTAGACCTTAGAACTCCAGGTTAATCTTGTACAGTTATGTACAACTAAGGGAAATATTTTTATTAAATTACATATCTCATTTTTCTTATAATTAGCTTCATTTATAAAATTACCAGGTATTTTCTTAACCATTTTTAAAAATTTTCATATATTTGCATTATTCTGTGTATATGATGTAGACTTAATATACTGCAATTTCGGGTGAAACAGTTTGAAATGCACATCCATAATTTTTTTCACTTTAATCGACATGTTAAACACTCTCAATTTTACAGATGTTATAGCCTTCAAAAATTTCATTTTTACTTATTACATTTAATTTATGTATTGTATTTTCTAGGTGTATAAATTATCTCAGCATTATGATGAAAACAACATGACAAGTTATTAATACACATATAAATTCATAAATATCAGTATGTCATGTTCATGCAAAATTACCAGTCTGTGAGATTGAAATGAGCTCATTTACTACTGCAACTTTATTTTTAATTATACATGTAGCTAATTTTATTTACAGTCGTAAGAATCCCTTGGGACTTATAATTGCATTAGATGAAAACAACTCAGCAAAAGGGGACTTGTTCTGGGATGATGGAGAAACTACAAGTAAGTTTCACAGTGATATGCTCTGAAATCTCCCTCCCAATGGTGTGGTTTGGCTTGATGGTGTAAACTGCATCAGTGATATTCTTCTAACTTTCTCATTACTTTATGAAACTCAACATTGTTATTACACACATATATACATATATATATCTTGTTCTGTATTTTTATATGAAAGTATTTAGTAAAAGTTTATATCTTTTGTCACGTATTAATATTTGTGAATTAAAGAAGTTAATAAGTTTCCAGATTACATCACATTTTCAACTATTTCAGATGAAATGAGGCACGTTCAGGGTGGTCTGGCTGTAGACTTCAGCTATTTCAAATGATTCAGTTACTTAGAAATGAAACCATATCATTGTAAACAGAAAACTAGCATATAAAGCTTCAGTTAATTAATATTAAAATATCTGAGGTAAAATATTTCACCATTTATTTTCTTTATTCAGAATTTTTTTTCTTCAGTACCAGAGTGGAGAATTCATTACATCAAAAATACAAAACTTAAAACTGAGCCAATCTTGCTAATATGTGTCTAATTAAGCCATGTGAATTTATGATTAGATTTAATCAGTAATTTATAATTTCCCCCCTAAATTTTAATTCCCCATTCTACTTCCTTAAAATAGGGCCATTAGGTAAGTGTTTGAGGTGTGTATTCAAAGATTCATTTTTAGCTTGTACTGTAATTCACTATTTCTTGAAAGAACATCCTTTAAGTGCGTATGAAACATTAAGTATCTGTAACACAGCACCGAGGGATAAGAAGACGATATATTAGTGGGCTTTCTGTAATCAGAAAATAGAACGTCTCAAAATTTTTTCAAATTTTAGTCTTATTTCTAATAATGTAGATGTTTTAAACCTAAAAATGTGAGTGAACAATTCTAAGACGTGATTTTCACACAAAAAGATAATTTGTTTAAATAACATTTGCAATATTTTATCACCTTTAAAATTAAAATTATTGTGTAGAACAGTTTACTAGAAAAATTTTCTTAAGTATTTATTTTGACATGCTGTAAACGAACTGAGGACCATGAATCAGGTGGACACGCTCTCTGCCGCCCTGTTTTACCTCCAGCCCGTAAGGCTGTTTCTTAATGTGCGCTGCGATTTCCACAGCATTCGTTTACCTTAAGTGAGCTCGGTTCGTTCCTGTTCCTCATCTATCTTTCTCTTGATGAGTATATTCTTTCTGTTATCATTTTCCTGCCTCCAAAGTTCCTACCTGCAGAGTAGATCTCTATTGTTTTACCGCTTTATTTTTATGGCTAACAAAAAGCGAAAACGTAACCTGCCAACGTGGAACTCAGACCTTATTATCTGCTTACTCTACCTGTAGTCTTTCCTCGGTGTCTGCGAGAGGACGTTTGTAAACACACACACACACACGCACGCACGCACGCACGCACGCACACGCATGCGCACGCACTCACCAACCTCTCCCACCCCCCGCACGCTAACCTTTTTATTCTTTCTTAATCACTTTGAATCCTAAGCCGTGAGCTCTCAGTGAGAATATGTTCCAGGTACTTCTTACACTGAAGTTTGGGAAATATGGCTTCAGCCAAATATATATTGTTCGTAGTCACTAATCGGTGTTGTGAAATTATATCTTGGTCGGAAGTATATACGGCATGAGCCTAAGACTGCTCCTATTTCTCAGATAAATGCAACCCTTCCTCTCCGCTGCAAATATTATACACATGTAATTTACATAATTTTTAAACTATGATTTAATTGTTAATGATTTAATCTCATTACATGTTCTTTCATATATATATTGCTGTCAGTACTACAACTTACTGAAAATACATAATTTTCTGATTAACAGATTTGTAAGGGAAGAATCAAACAGTGAAGTAATCTTTAGTTCAGGTTTTCATCCTCATATTTTTTCCTAAGATTAAAAGTTTAAATAAATTAATAGTAATAAAGCCATTGTTTTTCATCTTTTTTTCTTCAAATTATTTATTGCTAATATTTAATTTTTTCACCAAAGGCATATTGTAAAAGATTTATTACATATATGACATAGAAATTTTTTTTCTATTTTCTTCATTAAAGTTTATTTTTATTACAAATTAAAATTTCTATTAATCCTAAATTAATTTTACATCTTTGCTTTCCTCAAATCATTAAAACCACTAAAGAAAAAAGAGAAGTGAAATAAAATTATAATATGAGATTCCTTCCAAGGAAAATCCTACTATTATATTATTTATTATGTAGAGAATAAGGTATAAATATAGGTCAAAGTAATAAATTATAGATACATTTTTTATTTTAAGTTTTGCTTTCTCTGAATTTCCAGAAATATCTTAGCATTCTGAAATATCATACTGAGCAAGTAGGTATTCACTATTTCTATTTACAGAGAAATTAAGATATGATTATTTTGTTCATAAACAGTAAAAATTTTGTTTAGATGGCATAAAGTTATTAAGATTGTTCATTGATAAACAATATATATATATTTAAAAATTATGGGTTCTATTACTAAAAGAATAGAATCAGAGAATTTAATTATGTTTTGACTTGATAATTTTATGTTTTGCATTTCAGATACCATAGAAAATGGAAACTATATATTATATACATTTTCAGTTTCTAATGTAAGTATTTGCTTTAGACACATAGACAAATGTATATATTAATGGATATTAACAAAAGGTTATTCAGTTATGCTAATTATTTTAGGAAGATGTTTACATTTCCCTTTAGATTTCAATGATTTTGATGAAAGATATTGTCAAACTGCCTAATTTTAATTTTTTTTTAAATTTTATTTTAAAGACAAAAGAATGGAGACATATGAACCAGAAAAGCCATAAACAATACAAAAAATACAAAGTTATACAGAATATAGTAGGGAATTGGAACTGGATGTTGTATTACATAGTTATCTTCACATTAGTTAACACAAAAACATTAAAGGAAATACCAAATTATAGATAAGATAGTAGGGAATTTGCGCTGGATGCTGTATAATATAAAGTTATAAATTATGGAAATTGTCATGTTAAAATTTAACGCTTAAGTGTAATAGATGACTTTCATCATAAAGTTGATGCTCTGAAGATTTTTTCTTCTTAAAGTACAAGGTCTGATTTCAAGCAAACTAGCCTAAAAAATAACTTCAATATATTTCAAAATGATTCAGTATGTTAGGGTGAGAATTGTGGATTTTGACAAGAAAGAAAAATCATATGAAAATGTCATAGTTACATTCTTGTTGCTGGGACACAATACCCGACATCTCCAAGGTAAAGGAGAAAAGGTTATTTTAGCTCACATTTTGTAATCATTTCCGGCCAGAGTTGGCTGGATCCACGGTAGGGCGGCACAGCAGAGGAGCCTGGCCCGGAGAAACAGTCCAAGTCGGGACAGGCAGGAAGCAGTGTGGAGATCTATCCGGACCACGCCCACAGCGGTCCGTGTCCTCCCACCAGGCGTCACCTGGCAGCATCACACCCAGCTGTAAACCATCAGTGGACTGGCCCAGTATCGCATGCCCACAGTCCAGTATCTCACACCCACCCCTCAGCCACTCACCTTCCCAAAGCCCCACCCACAAGCGCAGGAGACTTTGGGGGAGACCCAGACACAAGCCACAACAAGTCACACTGGAGACCCCGGGCTTCATCACGTATTCTTTCTTGCTAACGCAGGGTTATTCCTCATTATGCACTGGGCTAAAACAAGGAGAGTTACGTAAGATTATATATCTGAGTCACAGCATAAATAATTCAGGTTATTTCTAAAAACAAGGAGCTATGTTATCTATGCAAAACAGGATGGTATTTGCATGCAGAGCTGTGGTAGGAACGGAGAGGTAGATAATTGGGTCTTCTTGTTTGATATTCTGTTATTAACTTAAGTCACTATTTAACTTAATACGTAATGTTTGCTACACGCTCTCTGTCTCACCAGAATAACCTAGATATCACCTGCACACATTCGTCGTATCCGGAAGGAACTACATTAGCATTTGAAACTATAAAAGTCCTTGGTTTGACGGACACTGTTAACGAAGTTACAGTATCAGAAGCTAATCAGCAAATGAATCTTCCCAATAATTTCACTTATGATCCTTCCAACCAGGTAAGTATAATTTTTAATATATTTTACACTCGCTGCTCATACTTAATATTATATAACTACGAAGGCACTTGGTCTTTAAAGTTCTTTTTCTTCATGACATGTTCTTCCTTCTTTCCTTCTGCCTCCCCTTTGTCTCTTTCACTTTTTTCTTTTTCGCAGAACGATGTATTATCCATCATTCTGTTTGTCACACACTGAAACAGGAACGACAATTAGAGACAGGAATAATTAAAGGAATATTTTCTTTCTCTAACAGTGGTAGCTTCCATGTCAAACAAAGTATTCATGTTTCATTTCTGTTTCTTCCTTGAGGGAATAAATATTTATTTTACACTTTATATGTTTTAAGTATTGCTTTGGGGCTTTAAAATCCACATTTCATTAGTTCTGTATAGAAACTACTCTTAACAGGAATACTGTCCTCTTCTTACAAAGGAGGAGTCTGAGGTTAACACAAAATGAATAATTTCTTTAAAGACTCCAGAATGGTAAGTGGCAGAACTGAGTAAGGAACTCGCTGTTCACCGCACAGACAATGGTCTCCACCCAACTTCTTCAGTCTACCGAAGCTTTCACATCCTGGAGGTTCCGGATAGTTCAGTGGCATGATGGCTCCAGAGACCACATTTTGTCCAATGTTAATTTTAATTTGTCCATTGTCAAATTAAAGAAACAGTGTTTAATTGTTTTCTCTCTCTTTCTCTTTCCTTCTTTTTTTTTTTTTTTTTTTTTTTTTTGTTTTGTCTTCAAAGATTCTCCTAATTACAGGTCTCACATTAAACCTTGGAAGAAGTTTTGCTGTTCAATGGAACCAAGTTTTCCTTGAAGATGAGAAGTTTAACTGTTACCCAGATGAAGACACTGTGGCTAGAGAGGATTGCGAGAAACGTGGCTGTTTGTGGGAAATGGTAACAAGAATTTTAATTAAGACTCATAGTTTGCCTGCACACATTTCATTGTGAATGTTTGTAACTTTAAGTCAGTAACCTAAAAATTCACATTAAGAAACTTTTGAAATTAGCAACTCTGGTAAGTGATGCATATTTATATTAGTTAATTCTTCAAAGACAAAGTTTAATACGTGCCAGGCTAAATCGGTGTGAAAATTGCTTTCCAGGCACTTTGGACAGGCTGACTAGCTCCACTGAGCAAGGCATTCTGCAGGTTGTGGGCAGTTTTTGACATGATCTAGCTAATAACGCAATCGCATCAGTTGTGAAGTTGTGTGAGGTGGAGTGCTGGATTAGGTTTGTTCCATCAAGTGAGAGGTGCTGGCTGGTTACTATGCATATTCTTTCAGCAGAAGAAGCTGGTCTGCAGGTGCCATATATTTTTCAAACAGAAGAATGATATCTGTGGATGATACAATTTTTTTAGGTAGTATAGGAAATCTCAGCCCTTGCCCTGCTTGTGTTTGAAATGCTTGGCATTTGATGACATCATTAGGTTTTGACAAGAAAAAAAAGTTCATTTCCTGTAGCCAAGGAACTAAACGTCTACAATACCGTTGAAGTGAAACACATCTGCCAGCAGTTTCCTAGGAATGTCTTCATTTGTATAAGGCAAAACGTAGAATCTCTGATTCCAGAAATTTTGTTTTCTTTTGTTTTCTCCATTACTTGATAGAGTAGCACAATGTTTGCTGTTGGGAAAATTTATGAAAAAAAGAACTGAATTAAACAAGAAGGAAAAAAGATGCTAAGATCAAAGCCAAAAAGTATTTTCATTTCTCTCTGTAACTTCTCTTTACATTGCAGCTCTGCAAACAAATCCTTTCTCACCCTGCATGATATTCATAATGCACTCTTCTACTTCACTGTCAGAGTCTGACGGTTAGGTGAGAACATGAGTTTTACAAACACTAGTGACTTCTAAACATGAACGTGTGAAAACCTTACTTGCCCCATAGTGATTAGTCTTGTATGAACTTGAAGCTTTTTATACCCAATAAACGGAGCTTTAATGCTAGGGTATCAGACCTGAGAAGGACATTGTACCTGATTGTTTGGGCGTGGACATTATTGCTTATGCTTCTTTAGACAGCATGATTTATTTATTTGAAAGTATGTATGAGACCTACTGTGTTCCAGTCCCTGCTCCAAATAAGTAAAATAAAATCCTCGTACCCTACTAGAGCTCACGTGGCAGTGTATAAACACAGTAATAGAAAGGTATGTATTATGTTAGGTACAGGGATTCGTCAAAATATAGTGAATGTGTCAGCTGAAGAGATTATTACAGTAAGACACATTGTGATTAATCTTCTCACACTGCTTCCCCTCACTTTGACACATTTACTGTATGGTCTCCGTAACTTTTTTGTTTGTTTTTGTTTTTTGACACATACTTCTGCTATGTAGTTCAGGCCTTCAATTCACCATGTAACTCAGCGTGTCTTGTACCAATACTCATCTCAGACTCTGCTGAGATTACCAGCGTGTCCCACCAAGTCTTACAGTGTTTTTTTGACTTTCTGAAGCAGTTCTGAAACAAGTGTGTTCTGAATTAAGGGGAGTATTTTGAAAGGGATTAATAGCAATATGTCCTTTACCATAATACATTTTTAAAAATTTAGAGATTCACCATGTTTTTTAATCACACACATGACGGAAAAGAATAAAGGAGAAGAAGAGAAGGGAAGAAGAATATGAACGGCATAGTATGACCTACTGAACAGAAGAGGTTTCTTTGGGAAGATGTCATTTCATTTACAAAAAGGAAGGAAAAAAAGATAGAATAATGTCCCAGAAGGAAGAATCATCAACGTGAAATGCATCTGAGGACATAAGGTACTCAGTATAATTCACAAATAGAGAGAAGAACGGTGTCTCTGAAATAATTAGTAAGGGGAGGAAGAACAGAAAATGACGTTGTAAACTTACAGAGAGACGCAATATGTATCCATCAATTGGATTATCTTTTAATCCCGAGCTTTGCTCTGAGCTAGGATGGTCCTAGAACACAATGAAAATTTGAGTTTCCATTTCAGCTGGTTCTGTGTGTATTTTCTTAACGGCAACTGTGTCGAAACTAAAGGGCCAAAGCAAAAAGACCAAGAAACAAATTATGATAATGTAAGTAAAATAAAACTGGCCAATCCAATCAGATGAGCAAGAAATAACACACTTTGTACATATTTTTAAGATAGATCTCAGGAGTTTAGTTCTTTGGATGTAGAACAGGAGAGGCAGAGATGAGTAAAAAATGACTTCCAAGGTTCAGATCTGAACAACCGAGACAAAAGGAGTTGTTACTAGAAGAGATTGGGAGAAGTGTGAGTCCAGAGCAGGGTTAGAAAAAAATCCTGTCTTTGAAAATTTAAGTTCGAGTAGTCCAGAAGAAATTCAAGAGCATTCTTCCAGATGAGTAATACTTTCAGTCCAATAAAATTGATAAATTTGCCATAGCTTAAATATAAAACTTAGAGACAGTATGGAAACACTTTATGCAGTGTGGAAAGCCATACTTTATGCAGTAAGGAAAGCCATGTGACAGGAAGGCATCCACTAGGAAGTGATCTGGAACAGGTAAATTCAGGGCTCAAACTCTGGGTCATTATATTATTTCATCAGCAAACTGAGGAGGAAGCAGAAAGGAGACAGAAAGGAGCAATATGCAATGCATAAAGATGAAGGGAGAGCATGCTGGCAGAGGGAAGCAAAGTGAAGAACACATTGTAACGTGGAGAAAACGATCAGCCGTCTATGTTATGCTTACAGAGCATGAAGGTCTGGACTGAAAACTGACGTACAGACTGGCAGCATGGAGGTTTTGGTGACATCGATAAGAAAAGTATCAGTAGACTGTTGGAGTAAAAGCTCGATTACGCTGAATTCAAGTAAAAGTGAAAGGATCCATCCAAGATAGTAAGACAATGAGTATTGGGAGATCTTCTACATTTTGATGTGAAGAAAGCAGGAAATATAAGACAATAGAATAAAGACCGTAGCTAGGGGGCAATTCTTTTTTGAGATCTGAGAAACGAAATCCAGAGGTGCTGCTAAGGCAAACCTTATAGAAGCACAAGGTCAGTGATGCAGGAGAGTCAGTGAGGGGGAAAAGTCTTTGTGAAGGTGGCAGATAGTGTCCGCCACACAGCAGAGGGTGACGAAGCGGAAACAGACGATGATTTAGTCCTGATTTTATTTCTGACTTCTTTCCTTCTTCGTGTTTAAGTAATGAGGGATGAGAATGAGGAAGGTTTGGTTGGTGAACAGGAACAGAGAAAGATGCCATCAGGACAGCTTAATAGTGAGCTGACAAAGAAAATAGCCACTTACTGTGGCATCATTAAGACCCACTAAATGTTTTCTGCTTATACAAAAAGAACATTCAATGTGTTGGCTTGTGATTCTCAAGCCACATGCATCTGTACAGTACCAGCACTGAGAAGGTAAAAATAGAATATTTCAAGATTTGTACTTTGATAACTTAGTATGATAATGCTGGTGAGTAGCAGAGGGACAGAGGCTGTAGGAATGACTTGAGTTATGGAAAAAGATTGTCAGACTATCAACAAAAGTCATGAAGTGTTGAGACACTAACAGAAGACAGACAATGTGTCATTGTGGTGCTGCAACTCTGTGTACTAATCATGATAGACAAGGAAAACATAAGGAACAAAAATTAAGTTTAATGTGACAAGAAATTATTAACATTTCTTAAATTACTAATAACTTAAGAGAAAAGAGATCTTCACTAAAACTGCTTAGTTTCTTGGAGATTCTTCCAAAGCACCTTGTATTCATTTAATTACTCATTTATATTTAAACCTGACATCAAGCTATTATATGAACTCTTAAAGTCCTAACTAAACTCATGTCTGAAAACTTCAAATATGAAACTCCCAGAAATATGTTCCATGCGATAACTTCCCTAATTTTAAAATACATAAGTATGCACAGATAAAGGCAGGTTTGCATGTTAAAATAATTACTCAATCATATTTTAAATTTAATAAATTAGTACTGGGATAATCCAAATATTTAAAAACTTTTATGCTAAATATTCATGTTACAAGATTTTATACTCTTTTATTAGATTAGTTTATCAGTTTATTTTCATGATAATTACAATGCTAATGTGCCTGATGAGTAAAAAAGATAAATGAGATAATGTATGGAATGATAAAAAGTGGTCCTGAGCAGAAGAAGAGTTCTAAGAGAGTCCCAAACAAACTGGATGTTTTGACATTAAAATTCCTGATTCTTTTGGCACTCATTGCATGTTCTGCAATACATGTGAGCACTGCAGTATTTCTACCAGTAAAACTGCTTTATATTGAGTCTGTCTGACACTTAAAATCTGTGCAGATTAAGTAAAAGAAAATTTATTTGTCTCTTACCAAAAAAAAATCCTAGGCCATTTCAACTTCATTAATGCCTGAGGCTCTTCCATGTTTACTGCTTGATCTTTACCTTTAAAGTCATAGCATGCCTTTTATCATGTTTGCATTCCACAGGAACATGGAAGATGAAAGGGTGAAACCCGTCCGAATTTAACTGGCTTATACCAGGAAGCGTTGAATGTCTTAGACAATTTCTGTAAAAGAGAGTGAGACATAGAGATGAACAACTGTTTTTCCTAACGATATAATAAGGAAGGCAGCAAGGATGGATTGTAGTGGATTGTAGTAACGCCACTAGCCTTCAGCACCAGTTTGTCATTTTCGCCCCTCAGGTCCTGGCTCCTGCCTCTCTGTGTAAACCAAGAAACTCTGATGGTTGACCACAGATCATATTTTTAGTACTGGCCCCAATGTAATTGACCAGTATAGCTACTCAAAAGAATTCAAATAATGCCATCAGAAATGAAGTAAAGAACCAAAGCCCATGCTTTTGAGGGTTGTAATGGAAAGTTATTTTTAATCAACAAAAAGCAATAGTCATTATGAAGAGTAAGAAAAAAACACATGATCAAAATGCATGCATAATATACTAATTTGTGCAAAGACAGCAAAAGTTAAGTTGCATTTCTTGAATAAAAACCCATAACATTTGCTCTTTGTCCTGTTCTGTTCTATCTTTACACTCAAAATATAAATACTTTATATAACATTACAGAATTTGATGACTCACATTGCAGAATAGATACATTTTGCTATAAATCAGACAACAGATATTATGATGCTTATATTCTATGGCAATGAAAATATATTGTGTTCTAGGTTCCTTCTAATTCCAAAGCTCCTCCGTGCTACTTACCTAGACAAGCTGATCCTTATTTAGTTTCCTCAACTCAGTATTCCTCAACGGGCATAACAGCTGACCTGCAGTTGAACACGGCCAGTGCTAGAGTAACACTACCTTCTCAACCGATCTCCACTCTTCGTGTGGAAGTGAAATACCATAAAAATGATATGTTACAATTTAAGGTATGTTTAATATAAGTAACCTCAAAGCTTGACTCATCTCTTGAATTCATTGAGAGAGTTTTAGTGGATTAGCTATTCATAATTTCAGTGTAATATTAAGGGTATGTATTTGGTTGGAATATTTTGATTCTACAAATGTGGCTTTGCTTTTTTACACAGTTCATAACTAGGTACTCAATAAATGAATTTTCTTATTTTTGATAACTTTGATAGTGTTTAAAGATGCAGTGGTGGGGCTGGGGATATAGCTCAGTGGAACAATCGCCTGCCTAGCAAGCGCAGGGTCCTGAGTTCAATCCCCAATACCGCCAAAAGAAAAAAAAAAAAATGCAGTGGTAATTTGATAAATAAATGTATGTTAAATAAATGTCACTTTTTATGTAGATAAGTCACTTGCAATTGAATAATGTTAATGTTTTCATTAAAATAAACTCAACAGGATGATTACCATTTCAGTTATTCTTCAAAGGCAATTTTGTAGGAAGTACAATAACGAGTAAAAAACTAATTCTTTGAATCTTTACAGTTAGTGATTTTATGTTCAAAAAAGTACAGGGAATCCACTTAAAAAACTATTGGAAGTAATTTAGATCAGCAAAATGCATCATAAAAAATAGCATCTCCACAAGATATTCTATTGTGTGTTGTGTTTCACAAATAGCTGCAAATCTCATTAGTAAAATCAAATGAAAAATTAATCAAGTCAACAATCAAAATATCAAACATCACTGGAATAAGTGGGTTGTCTATGAGGTAAAAGATATAAAAATTGTTGATAGCTATTTAAAAATGCTAAAAAAATTCTGGAGACTAAATGGTGTTTGTGATGTTAATTAGCTTTAGATTAAGTGATAATTTAAAATTATTTCCATAAAAATAGTGAAAAATTTATTGAGACTTCATAAAATAACTTAAGTTGGACTAGAAAAGTAAATATGTATAGTAATATTTAAAATTTTAAAAAGGGAGCCATAATGCCAACTTACAAAATTAAAATAATATGGAGCTAGAACCAGAATTGCCTGACAGATTATTGCAGGAAAATGTCTCCAAAGCTTGAAAACCCTGAATATATGCACACATACATAATATATGTGTGGATATGTATGTAAAGTGCAAAATTTTAGTGAAAATAATACAAATGTCAGCAATCAGTAATGAAGAGATGGGTTAATAATTCATGTATAAATTTGCTTGCCTCAATCATATGTTAAAATAAATCTTTGAGTGGGTTACATCTGAAAATTAAATCAACTGTAAGCCTAAAATAAAGTTTAACTGTGAATTTATCTTGTATGTTGTTAGTTAAAGTTTATAGATTAAAAGGCATAAATCAATTTATAGATAAAAATCTACAGATTTTGTTATTCAAAATAAAATGTGTCTCTAGAACAAAAAATGAACAATTAGAAGATACAAGCAAATATCTCTTTCAATACAGTAAAAAAGCCACCACAACTTACACAATCATGAAAAATATGAAGGCTTCCTAAGCAGATATTTAAGAGAGGAAAAAGCAAAAACTGAAAATCAAATTAGGAAAATATTTATACTCATCAGAATTCAAATGAATAAATGACAAATTCAAGAAAGTGGAACATAAATGTTGACCATCACAGTAAAAGTCACATTTTCATCAACAAAGTAATACAGTGTCACATAACAACTCGAACACGTTCTCAGAAATGGGCTTCTGGGCACTTCTGTCCTTGTATGTGAGTGTCACTGACAGTCACAGTGTGAATAAGTGCCTCGGTCTCAAACCACATCAGATATGTGGTGTATCTTTCATCAAAATGCCTCTATGTAGCACATAGCTGTAATTAACATCTTCAGTTGCATATAATTTAATACAGAGTGGTATTAAAGTACATACTTTGGTGAAAAATAGTAATTAGGATAATAATTCCAGAGAGTAGCTTGCGAGTAGTGTCAAAGACCCTAAAATGCTTATATGCTACGACTGCACTATCACCTCTAGAAAATGTACTGAGGAAGGAATGGCAAAAATCAACAAAAAAAGCACTAATATTTATTGTAGCGTTACAAGTTTGGTAAAAAACATTGAAACAACTTTAGTGTTCAACTATGAAATGACAGATAATTTTGGTATGTGCATAGAATGGAACATCTAGTTCTAAAAGTTTTAGTTTGATTTCTTCTATATGGAAGATAAATTATACACCCTTTGCAAGACGATCAATATAGAGATGCTCTTTGTTGTCCCATGTGTTTGTGCTTATAGACTATATGGTTTTATGGGCCAATTAAGTTCTACATAAACAATAATTTTAACTATCCACATTTTGACTGTGATTTAACATATTGAATATAGGTATAGGCTATATCAATAAAAAGAACGAAGTGTCTATTTTTCACTATTTCTCTGCTGTAGATTTATGATCCCCAAAATAAGAGATATGAAGTTCCAGTTCCATTAAACATTCCAGCCACTCCAACGAGCACTTCTGAAAACAGACTTTATGATGTTGAAATCAAGGAAAATCCTTTTGGCATCCAGATTAGAAGGAGAAGCAGTGGGAGAGTTATGTAAGTGAATTACCAGATGGGAAGGGTGTTTTAAATGTGCCTGCTGGAGTGAAAAATTAAACGATTCACACAGCTTTCACTGTGCTAGGGTAGCATCATATTAAAAGTTTTCGTTGTGCTACATTAGTTGAATTTTATAATTAAACTACTAAAATATCCACACAACTATCAGAAAGGATTAATAGATGATTTCCTTTACACTGTGATTAGTTTTATTCATGAATATCAGACTTGTTCTTCCAATTAACTTTCCAAACCAAAATTCTTAGAAAGCATGTGCGCTACTAAAAATGGGTAACTGCATGTGAGTTATGTAAACATTTTATTAGAAACATGTTAAATTATTTATGGTCACTGGAATGTGATACAGGCAATATTTTCTCTTTCTGGCATTGTTGAAAAGTTGAGATAAAAATCTGTATTTATTTTTATATATACCAAATACATTTCATTTTAAAATAATTGTCTTCGTTGTAGCCCAACTACAGTATATTAAAATATAGTGAAAAGTTTTTAAACCTTCTTTTCGAAAGAGCTAACCCTTGTCCTCTTTTGTACGCAAGGTTCTTTTATTTCCTCACCTTTTGCATTATTCACACTGGTTACACAGATTCAGGGATTTTGTTTGAGCAGGCTCTCACACGCATACGCACAGGTTCACTGTTCTCTCACGTACTTGGTCCCCAACTTCACATACTTCCAAGGGGCGGGTTCAGCGTGAATACTGTGTTTTAACCGCATTTGTGCCCTCTGCTGCCTGCCATGATACCGTTCTTCCTCCTTTAGTCCCTTTGCTCTTACATTTTAAACTCACTGTACTAGAATTTAGATGCTGTCAGAGTGTTTTCAGGTACTGACAGAATGAATAACTGTATCTGTTCTGCATTAATTTTTTATTAAGATAAACTCTCTAAGACCAGACTGTTCAAAAGGATGAGATGCTAATTGGAATTTTAAAAATAATCATGATGAAGGGGCATATTATTTTTTGAGGTATTATTTTCTACTAAATTATTTTTCAAAGTAATTAATAAAAAACGTTGAAAGCGTCTCAAATTCCTTGTGATACTCATGTTTCCTTTTCGCGCCTGTCACACTTCTGTTTCACCAGTTAAAGCCTTCTTTCAGACAGCTGGGGTAACAGTGCGCCTTTCTTGGCACATTTTGTCACAAACATTGATTTTTTTCTTTAAAGCTGGGATTCTCGTCTGCCTGGATTTACTTTTAACAATCAGTTCATTCAGATCTCTACGCGCCTGCCCTCAAAGTACGTATATGGTTTCGGAGAAGCGGAGCACACCGAGTTTAAGCGGGACCTGAACTGGCACACTTGGGGAATGTTCACCAGAGACCAGCCCCCTGGGGTAGGTACTGCCCTGTGACCAGCCTGAGGCAGCTCAGACCACCGTGAGTGCGCAAGCTGCTCTGCTCACAGTTGAGGATTGAAGAAACTAAAGATGTCCAGAGTTTCTATTACAGATCTCTGAAAAAAAAGTAAAATTACCATAATTTACAAGATAACTTCTTGCTTGACTAAGCTGAGAAGTCAGGTTGTGATACAATTTCTTGACTCTTTCAAATGCATAAAAAAACAGTGTGTTCACTATCCCTGAAAACAGCTGTGTAGGCTTCTCTTTAATGATTATACTACTTTTCTAAAAAACTACTGGTTAGATAATGATTTGGTATGAACTTCTCCCTTTATAATTCTGAACTGCAGTTCTGCGTTTTTAAGATCACTTACTCTTCTGTGTTTGGTACTACTAGGGCTGGAAACGAAGGACTTCAGGCTTGCTCTCTCTCTCTCTCTCTCTCTGTCTCTCTGTCCCTCTGTCTCTGTCTGTCTCTCTGTCTGTCTCTCTCTCTGTCTCTCTTCCTTTTTCATAAAGTCTCGTGAAGCCGGTAGCTTTCCAGGTTGGAGTGGAGTTTACGATCCTCCTGCGTCAACCACCTTGGATGCTGGGATTACAGACCTGTTCCACACCTGGTTTAGCTACATATTTAAAATGTTTCCTGTACTTAGGAGACTTTGTTAGAGTTCTGTCTTATTAACTGAATATATTTTATGAACATATAATAAACTTTTCAACAAATAACATTAATTATAATTATCCATGTATACCATAAAATATTTTAATAAGAAAATATCTTTAATTTTCACATATAATACACACTTAAAAGATTCAGTACAGAGCTACAAATGTGAACATTATTGGAAGCATTTTTCTGTGAATTGCCTGGATAGCACAATAAGCCAAGCAGCCTTCTTGTTATTATAGTATTTCAAAGAAAATTTGGTTCCCATTGGCAGTTAACTTACTAGAATGTTGCATCAAAATGCACTTGAGTTTTGCAGTATTAGTATACATATTATTTGATTAATATAATTTTCATCTTCAATATATAATTTACAATCATATGCTAAAAGTTACTGAAATTCAAATGTGGAAGAATGAATTTAATGTTTTATGAATCTAAAAGTTTATAAGTTTTACAAACTTCTTTTCTGAACTCTGGTTATTTTTATTATTTTAAAAATTTCCAGCATACTTTATTATAGAAAATAATTGCTTTTCCTTTCTCTTTCTTTCCTTTCTTTCTTTCTTTCTTTCTTTCTTTCATTCACTGGGGATTCCATGCAGAGCCTTTCCCCTGAACTACATTCCCAGGTTCATTTTATTACTTTTTAGACTGAGACAGGCTGTTGCTAAGCCACTGAGTGGCCCAGGTAGGGCTTGAGCTTGTCTTCTTTGTCTCAGTCTCTAAGAGTTGCTAATTTATCAATCAAGTAAGACAGAACCATAAAACTTGTGGAAAGAAACCTACCTATTCGTATTTGAGTGACAAATTCTATGTTAGTTAATGTGGCAGTTTTTAAAATTGTTTTATTAGTACATGTTTGCAGTACACAATGTTTACATTCCTCATATGGAGTTAGTACATGTGTGAAGCACATTCTTAATTCCTTCAGCTGCATATATTCATTCTTCTGCTCTAAAGTGCTAATATTCAAACACATTTATGTTAATTTAAGCTCAGTTTCTGTACGCCAAAAAGAACATTCATATTCTGAGGCCTAATCATACAATGAAATTTAAACTATCTTTAACTGAATTCACTTTATGAAATATGTATCATGCCTTTTTATTTCAGTATAAAATGAATTCCTATGGATTCCATCCCTATTACATGGCTCTGGAAGAGGAAGGCAATGCTCACGGAGTTCTCTTACTTAACAGCAATGCAATGGGTAACAATTGTTTGTTGAATTTTCCATAGGAGGGATAGATGGACATGTTACTAAATGAATATCTCCTGCCTAGAAAAAGTAACATCTTATTTTTTGTTGTAGATGTCACTTTCCAACCAACGCCGGCTCTTACTTACCGTACAGTCGGAGGAATATTGGACTTTTACATATTTTTGGGCCCAACTCCCGAAGTTGCGACGGTGCAGTACCATGAAGTACGATGACACATTTCTGTTTAAAAATATAAAGTTTTCTTTACATTGCAAAGTACTTCTCTTATGTGTCATGTCATAATTTTTTAAAGGTTATTGGCCACCCAGTCATGCCACCCTACTGGTCCTTAGGGTTCCAGCTATGTCGTTATGGATACAGAAATACTTCAGAGGTGGTGCAGCTCTACAGTGAAATGGTGTCTGCTGGGATCCCTTATGTACGTATATTAGCTTTCAAGAGAGTGAGAACTATGGACTGTCTAAAAGCCAAATGGAATGCTTAACGTGCATGTACTTGGGAATTATTGTAAGCCTTTAAGAACGGTTAGTGTTTAGTAACACTTTATAAACCGGATATGAGGCTTTTGTGTACCCTTATCCGACTGTTGAAGAAGAAAAGATAGTATTACCTGTTTTCCATCCTTCTCTTCAGTTTTACAATCCTGAGTTTTACTATGCAAACTTTCATGGATGTGATTTGCTTTCATAAATTATGGGTTGTATAGACAGGGACACTCTACATACTCTCCTTATGCTAGAGCAAATATACAGTAATTTATATCATCAACTGATGTTACAAATTGCACAGAAGGAATAGGGGGAAACCTGGACATTTCACTCCTGGAATAAATAATATTTGTAATATGCAACACAGAATGAAATGCTTTGTGACATTTTTTCTACACTCAAGACTGGGAAATTACATGTTGTTGAGTACTGCGATTAATCAGCCCTTGTAATTTGAGTTTTTAACAAAATTGGGTATCCCAGGGATCCTCCTAGGAACAAATATTGAAATATACAACTCTATATATGAGAGCTTCTTCTAAGAAAAACAAAAAGAATTTCATTATAAAACATTAGTAATTACAATAGAATCCAATATTAAAGAACATGTTACTACGGTAAAGTTATTTATAGAAAAATTGATATAGAAATATGCAGTGAATGTCAATATAAAAAGGAGACTCTTTGACTTTTGTCCTACTATACTAGCCATATTTTTAACAGCTAAAAGAATAAATTAAAAACATTTATTTCAGGCCAGATTAAAGATTTTATGATAAAATACAAAATTTGTTGGTTGAAATATATTTCCAAGGGTCTATTTGTTAATAATATTTTGGTTATTTAAACTAGACTGTTCTAAAAGTGATTTTGACAGATAATATAAATCTTATATTGTGGATTTGCTAATATTCCTTTCTTACTATGCCCCAATATTAGAACAATTTGAAATTATTCCAGATTTACTTTATAGTTCTTAGAAATACAGCAACATTTATTTTTGTATGTACCATATGCATATGAAATTTCAGTTTTTCAACTCAGTTTCATGGCATCATAAATTGTTTTACCTTTTTATTTTCCTATGTCCCTTAATAATTACTTAAAAATGTACTATTTAGAATACTTAGTTATAAAACTAAATTACTAAGTGAAATCTTGACAATACAGAATGACATATGACTATTCTTAGTATACATCTGTGGATTCCACTTTTCTTCCTTGAAGACAGCAGTAAACAATTAATTCTCTTTAGGATCAAGGGAAGGGAGCTGAAGCATGCCTGTTGCTGCTACTTTAATAAGTAGGTGGAATATGATCTGCTTCTTCCTGTGTGTTTCTTATCCATTGTCACATATGTGTTTCAGGATGTCCAATACACAGACATTGATTACATGGAAAGACAGCTAGACTTCACAATTGGTGAAACATTTCTTGAACTTCCTGAGTTTGTTGACAGAATAAGAGGAGAAGGAATGAGATACATTATTATCCTGGTCAGTATTTATTTGTATCTGATCATAGTTGTTTTAATGCACCTAGAATGAGGGAAGGGAAAGTGTTTCAAAGTAGGAAGTGTACAATCTTAGGATCTACTCCCCAGTCGGAAACATTCTTCCTCTAAAGTTTCATTTTATTTTCATAGGTTTGTATTCATGCTTATTTTTAGAGATATAAATCTATAGCTGGATGTAAATAGCAAGATGCCTTCTTAGTTACCTTCATGTTACTAATTCAGAATATTTTATGATCAGTGTCTTATAGGGAGCAAGCTAGATCACCAGAAGTCTCATCAGGGAAATAAAGAACTAAACAAAGAAACTCTGATAAGTGTGGTTCACATTGTAGACAACACATTTTAGAAGTTGTTAGAATTTTCTAAGGAATGTAGGGGACAATCAACTACAGTTTTAATGTTTGTCTGACTGAGAGCACAAACATGATAATGGAAAACTATGGTGATTTAATACAGCTCCCGAAGGAGTTGTACTTTTATTCCATACCCACTTAGCTTATCGTTTATTTTAATTTTAGGATCCAGCTATTTCAGGAAATGAAACAAAACCTTACCCTGCGTTTGACAGAGGGATGCAGAAAGACGTCTTTGTCAAGTGGCCTAACACCAATGACATTTGCTGGGCAAAGGTACTAAATTAATATCTTAAAGTAGAAAAATTGTGAAAATGGTGGTTCACTGACAGTATCCACTGAATTAAAAGGTTAATAATATATTCAGAGGGAAAGATAAATACACAATGATTTAATAAGTAAAAAAACAATGTGTACTTTTCCAGTTCAATGTAAAAAGCAGATAAGGAGTTCCTACAAATCATAAAACCACATACAATTTTTTATCTGGAAGCTGATTTTAATTCTTGGTACTTTTTCTTTTTTATTATAAAATTATTATTATTTGATGTTACAAAAGTAATTCAAGTCTGAGTATCTCTTAATAAAAGCAACAGTATTTTTAGAAGTTGTATCGCTGATGTGGACAAAATATCATTCACTAAATGGCATATAAGTAATGATAGTTAAACCTCAATATATGAAAATTTCCTAGAATAAAGTTTAAATTTTTTTTAAAATAATGAGTAATAAAACAGCAGATAGTAACGTCTAGAATTAAAAGATCTTGGAAACCCCTATCATGAGAGAGGGAAATTGCGTGAATGTTTGGATGTTAAAGTTAACGCATGAGTGGTAAAGGAGGTGACACTAAACCAGAGTCTGCACATCACACACTTGCACCGTGCCCAGGTTCACCACTGGACATTGTCCGGTGCAATACGTTATACAATGTTACTATTAAAACATGTAGAATGAAAGGGATCCGCAAACTCTAGAGGTGATTTTTACAGGGTTTTAAGTTGGTCTAAAATATTGCAAAATAAAATGATAAATATGAGTGATGAAATTAGTGAAATACAATAGCATTTTAAGAATCATGCCACTATAGGATATGGCATATTGGCCATAGAATGAGATTTTTTTTTCCCTGCTTTCTCCCTGTCCTATAAATTTACACATTTCCTCAGATTTTGTCCTCTCTTTCATTACTTGCTAATATTTAATCTCTCTTCAGCCTTGATTAGTCAAGGAGTATCTTCATTACCTCGGTTTTTCAACATAGATTCAAATTTCTAGAGCTTTCAGCATGATGGAATGTGGGCTCTGCTTTATGCTTTTCTGAGTGGGGTCCAGAAAATCATTTCTAGACAGTAAAGCAGCAGAAAGGCAGGGATTTAACACTGTAAAAATTAATGGGTTTGTGTTCTTTAGCATACCATTAGTCCATCAAATCTTCAGGTCTTTTCAATTACTATATTCAATATTTTTACCTTTTAATCCTGGAGTAATTCTAGAAATATTTCTCATACATTACATTAAATTTAATTTAGGGTATACTATTCATATTGCTTCTTAATTGAATCTATTGATTGCATGTATTTTTTCCAAAAGTATTAACCACTACAAAAGTTAGCAATGCTTTTTCATGTTTGCTGTGATAAAGAATAGACTGATATGGCAAACAGGGACAGTGCCCAAGTATTACATATGTAAGAAAGCAAATTTTAAAAAATTGAGTGCTTGCAAGTCTTCGGATCCTGACAATATAATATACCTCTAAATATACTCCTCCTAATTTTCATCACAATAGCATCATACTAAATTTATTTTGAATCTTTTTATTCATATACTATAGGTTTGGCCAGACTTGCCCAATGTAACAATAGATGAGACCATCACTGAAGACGAAGCTGTTAATGTAAGTTTTCTATTGACTAACTCTTCAGCAGAAATTAAGCACTTGGACATAGTGATCAATTGACTAATAATTCACCTTGAATATTTTCCTTAGAAATATGCATCATATTTTAAAATTCTCTTACGTCATATTAGGTAGTGATAACTAAATTTTCCTATTATAAAAAGTCAATCATTTGATTAAATATTTATGCTTTACTTAATTCAGGAGATCATTCTTTTTAAATAAGAATTATTTTAGAGTGATAAATTTTAACATGATATCTACTCTCAAATAATTTTTATGTGATGAATGAAGTGATACAAATTCTACACTCAATGTTATTTAGCTTGTCTCTAGAACTTGAACTTGAAATTTTATGTGTGCTGATTAGCAATTCTCTACTGTACCAATAAACTTTGGCCACCACCATTCCACTCTTCTATGAATCTGAGAGTTTTAGATATTTAATGTAAGTAGAATCATATGAGAACTGGTGCAGTATTTGCCTGACTCTGGCTTGTTTTACTCAGCATAGTGTCTTCTAAGTTCATTTGTGAAAGCGAAATAAATTGGGACAATATTTCATGTAAGTGATATTAACAAGGAATGAAATATAATACTTCAGTGAAGATATATTTTAAGTCAAAAACTGTTACAAAAGCAAGATGTTACTTTATAATGATAATTAGGTCAATTTTATTGGGGAGATGTAATGATTATAGGTACATGTAAGTATATGCAACATTACAGCACATTCATACAGAAAGCAAACACTGACAGAATTAAAGAGACAAATAGTAAATCAAAAAGAGTGAAAAATTCAGTCTGCAGTACTTTTCAGTAATGGATAGAGAAAATGAGGTAAAATTAACCAAGGAATAGTAGGTTTATATAATACTGAACAAAATAGAATTAACAAACATGTAAGACATTCCACTTAAGAGCAGCAGGGTGAATATTTTTCTCATGTGATATTCTCTAGAACAGATCAAATTTTATGTAATAAACAAGTTTCAATGTATTTAAGATGATGGAAATCATAGCAAATATCTTTTCCAGGCACATTGAGAGGAATCTAGTAATCAACAGTAGAAAGAAAACTGATAAATATGCAGAAATTAATACAGTGTTTGAATGAGAACGTCAAAGAAAAAGTAAATAATTACAAAATACCTTTAGACAAAAATGAAAACAGAAGTTATCAAAGTTCACAGGATGCAGTACACGTAGTTCTGAGGGAAGTATGGCAACAAACACATTGGAAAATAGGGCAGATCTCAGACAACCTAATTTTATACCTCAAGGGATTAGAAAAATAAAAATAAAACCCCAACTTATCATAAGGAAGGAAGTAAAGATGTAAGCAGAAAAGAATAAAATGAAAATATAAATCAATAGAAAAATATCAACGAAACTATCACCGGCAATCCTTTTAAGTCGATCAAATTAAAATTAGTAAATCATACACTTTCATGTAAATGTAAATAAATCAGGGAAGCTTAAAACTTAGCAAAATTACTTCTAAGTCAGAGACAAAAGAGTAAATACATTTAACTGTACTGTTGTGGAAAAGCGTCAAAATTTTTTTTTTTTTTTAATTTGATAAATGAGTTCTTGCATAACAGTAGTAAGACCAGAAAAACAAGTCCTAGCTTCTAGCATAGATGCTGGGGAAAAGCTTCAACCTTACCAGAAGAGTTTAAATTACAGCATGTATAAGGAGGTGTCCCAGTACCTGATACATTTTCTAGGTACAATGATTTGTATTAAAGATACCAGAGCAGTCATCTAAAGGAAAGTGATAAACCAACAAGTGAATGAACTTTAAAAAGCAGAAAAATGGAACTTTAAAAAAATCTGGCGCCATCTTCCACATGAATTATGTGATCTGGGGGAAATCTTAGCACAAATCTATTATTCAAATATAGCAATATTAAGTGTCCCATCCTCAGAAGTAAAATTTAATTATTGGGCAGAATGATTAAATTAAGCCCCTCAAAAATATCCATTATTTTGTTCATCTTTATATTCCCCACTCTGCATTTTTTTCTATGCACACTTCCTTCCCATGTGCTCTTCATGAGGACTCCAGCAGTTACTAGTTTCAACATGTTCCATGGAAGCCTGCCTGTTAGGACAGGTGTTTGAGGCACTTCTAAGAGCTACACAAGGTCAGGCTTGTAACACAGTTACCTTGGCCTTGGAACTTACGTATGGGAAATGGCAAGTAGGGGATTTCACGGATGTGAAATGGAATAAAATCAGTCTCTTATGCTGAAATTGGAAGGGTTGTAGGTAACAAAGAAAGAGAAAATGATTGACTGGCCTAAATGGACAATATGCTGCTTGTGGTGGTCAGAAAGGTGGGTAAACACAATTTTTAATGAGGGAAAAGGTCTACAGTACGAGTCCTTTCATCCTCCCCATGCTTCAGAAAGGTCAGCGTGCACTCTAGAACGCTCATAATACACGACAAGCATTGTAAATAGATTTCTGAATGTTCTGAACTGTTTCTTATGTTCTATGTTGGACCACAAGGCTGTTCCACTCTTCGCATGTGTGTCCCTCCCTCCATTAAGACTCAGAGCTCGCTGTGGTGATGGTAGGAAAATACATTCACACAATGATGTAATTAATGCCGATGCCTTGTTTTCATTCATGCATGACTGGTGGATCTGACATAAGTTTTTGATCCGGATATTTATGGTCTCATGTAAAGCTTTCTATACATAAATCTGATTTTTTATTTTATAGGCTTCCAGAGCTCATGTAGCCTTTCCAGATTTCTTCAAGAATTCCACAGCAGAGTGGTGGGCAAGGGAAATTATAGATTTCTACAATAATCAAATGAAATTTGATGGATTGTGGATTGTAAGTAAGCTTTGAACATTTTATCTTTTCAAGTATTTATGTAGTGATAATGCAAAATTTTCACTTCATCTTAATTAAGTTCACACAACATTTCTTGTTGAAAATTAATGGTTTGATGTTCTCTTTGAGAACTTTCTTATCCAAAAGTTTGAAAATAGTATTAGCAATTTCAAAAATGCATATGGATACTATTTACTGGACATTACCAACCAAAATAGCCTCTTTTCCTTGCTAGAAATAAATTTTTGTAAACATGTAGTTTATTTTTATTCAATGTAGGAATACATCTCACATAAGTAATGGTCAAGCATTAGTGTAAGAAATAAAATCTTATAAATGTAATGATATTGTTTTTTTATTTCTTTATTTTGGATAAAGCCTTAAAACACTGTTGCTAAGATTTTTAGAAATGCAATTTTCAGATAATATAATAGTATTTTAAAGGATATAGGTAAAAATACATTACATAATTTAAGTGGCATGATCATAACGTGATGAATATTTAAATTTAAACAACCTTAATAAAGTTAAAGACACATTGCCATTAATTCCCCGCAAAATCCTCCACTTCAAATACTCTTATCCCGTCATCCTTGCCACTTTCAGAAACAGTTTTTTAAGTCCTCTTTGAAGTCTTTCGTTGCACTGCCTGAGTGATTCAAAACATTTACCTGACATGGTCTTTTTGACGTTGGAAAAGAGCCAGAATTTGAAAGATGCCAGATCCGATGCATAAAATGGAGAAGGACACCCTGTAAAGCTGTGTGTTGAATTCCTATCATCTTGTTTAGTGAAATTCTGTATTGTTTCTAATGTTTCTAAAATTATTTTTATTCTCTTTAAAATAAAAATTTGCTGTACCTTATGCCACATGTGATACAGATCATCGTTGTAATGGAGGATGATGCCGTTTGTCCACTTCTGAGTCTGTTTTCCACTCACATTATTTCTTAAACAATAAGGCTTTATAACAACCAGAGTGCACTGTAGGGTTCCCAGATACAAACTCAGCTCACACAATTCTATCAAGATCAAAACAAAATCATCGCCCTAATGTTGGGTCATTATTGATGCACTTTTTTAAAAATGAGAACTGGGTGATTTCTACTAAGAGCTCCAAATCCTGGTCTCAGAAGCATAACTACAAACCCAAACTTCTTAAAAAGCTGGAATCATGATTGAACAATTTCAATAAAACGGATTGTTTGTGTTCTAAGATTTACAGCACATTTTAAAACACATTTTCTTTCAACCTTACCTCACAAATGATCAACTGCATGAAACAGGATGAACTTGTCACACCCTGTTTCTAAAGTTTGATGTGTACTTTTCATATTAAAGACCCCGCCTCTCTGTGGGATGACCTCACCAGCAGCTATTATGACTTGTGTCTAGATGGTCACCCACAGTGGCATGTGGTCACAGATGGGGCTTTTTAGAGGTTACTGGATCTAGACTATGTGATCCTGGGATTGAAGATGTGTGATTATTAAATTATTCCACTGATTGCTTTGATACCTGTACTAAGATGGGTAGCACACGTGGAATATGAAATAGACAGAAAAAAGCTGCTATTGTTGCTTATGGCTCATCACTTCCTTGCTTTGCTATCTTTGGCCCACTGTGAACTTCTCTCCTATGCCATGCCATCCTGCCTTGGAGCCAGCAAACAGTAAGATAAATAAACCTTTACTCCTTTAACTTTGTGTGTAAAGTATTTTCTCTCAATAATGAGAAAAGTAATTAAGACATAATTTGATGCCAGAGAAGTGGGGTTGTTGCTGTCACTATACCTGATCACAGACTCAGGAGCCTTTGGAACTGACTTGTGGGAAGAGTTTAGAAAGTTTTGGAGATTATGGAAGGAAAAGTAGCCCTAGAATGTGTGAGCCTCTACTTGGTGGGAGATTCTGCTCAGAAGACTCAGAAGACCAGAAATGCTGACAGAAATGCTGTCAGTAAAGACAAGGTTCAAGAGGTTTGGATTGGAAAGATGGACAGTTTTGGCTATTGGATTCCCTAACATTTCTATTATGTCTTGGCAGAAAGTTTGTATGTATTTTGCTCATGTCTGAAACTTTTTCTGAGACTAAGCATGGCAGACTAATTAATCTTGAAGAACAAATTTCAAAACAGTCTAATGTTGAGGCTGTGGCATGGCTATTGTTGGGAGATTTTTGCCAGATCTCTCTTAAGAAGTGAGAGCAAAGAGCCCAGGAATGTGAGTTAAAATCCTGTGAGAAAGGAGGCTACAGTAAAGTTGTGGGCTACAAATGTAGTGCTGAAGAGAATTTAATCACGGAGAAGGAACAGGAAAATAGAAAAAATGTCCTGATAACATTCATAAGAACCAACAGGACTCTACCTTTTGCAGCTTCAAAATTGCAAAAGTGAAAGACTGCTCTGAGAAGAGAGTCTCAGCATACTATTTTCCAGAATGGTAGTGTCTTAGGGAAGTTGTTCCTTGGGGTTGGGTTCAGAGTGCTCGGTGATTTAGCCACTCAACCCTTACAGACAAGACAGACAAGACAGAAGGAACCCTGGCTACTTTTCCGGCCGGCAGCAGACCTTGGCATCATCCACATGGTGCTGGTTTCAGGTGCATGCAGAATGCAGAGTTGTAGGGTCAGTTTCATGGTTGATACATTGTGTCAACTTGAGGAAGTCTAGAGGTTTGGCTGAGTGACTCAGCAGGAAGCCAGGTGCTTACTTTGTATATAACCTGAGCCTATGGAGAAGGAAGGCATGGAAAATGTGTGAGTGCTCCCCGCCCCCTGGGTGGGGGTAGCCAGTTTACAATGTAAGGGAGAAAAAGAGGCTGCTTCCCCGCCACTCCTCCCTTTTGCTCTTGTGGTTTTGGCTATATTCTGCGGCTGTGAACGTTTGCCCTCTGCCATGTGCCACTCTGCCTCTGAGCCAGCCAAGTATGGACTGAAGCCTCCTCAAACTGTAAGCTGAATAAACCTTTCCTTCCTTTATTTTGGGTGTTGGGTATTTTGTCTCAGCAACAAGAGAAAAGTAACCAAGACAGTCAGGAAGGCTTCCACCCAGATTTAAGAAGGCCTGGGAGGCCCAGCAGTGTGCCTCTGAGAGGGCAGTGGGCATGAGTCTGTGTGTGAAGTCAGAGGTGCAGTGGAGAAGCCAGAATGTTTGAGAAGCCATCAACATGGATTTTTGGAAGAAAGAATGAGAGAGCACAGCTGGCCCAAGAGAGACACCCGGGATGCTACAATCATCAGAAGTGTTGTAAGGGTGGAGCCATATAAGGCCTTTGGAGTTCATATCTTGCTACGGATTGCCTCAGGTGCCTCAGCACATGGAAGTACAAGACTTAATGTTTGCCCAGCTGGATTTAGGCCTGGATTTGGTCTCACCTCTTTGTATCCCCCTATTTGTGGCTTTTGGAATGGGATTTCTGTCTGGTACCATTGCATGTTGGAAGTGTTTAATTTTCTTTTCATGTATAAAATGGCTTAGAGCTAAGATTTTGCCTTAAATCTCAGAGATGATGTGAATTAGATTTTTCAGCAATCCTGAAACCCTAAGGAGTTCAGCAACTCTTACAGATTGACTAAATGCCTTTTGCATAAAGGGATGTGTGTGAGTTTTGGGGGACCAGGGCTGGAATGTTATGGCTATGTCTAGGTGTCCATCCAAAGCCACATATAATCATAGGAGGTGCTCTTTCAGAGATGGCTGGACAGAGGGTGTGTAATGCTGATGTTAAGGTTTGTGATCACCTCGGTAGTCTGCTGATTGGTTTGGCTCTGTGATGAGCGTAACCCACCCAAAGGGTGGGGACCTTAAATACAATATGAACAGACAAAATGGACCCATGATTGTCACTTGTCAGTTGTCTCCTGCTGCTTTGCCGCTTGCTGCTTGCCATGAACCATTTCCACTCTCTGATGCTTCTCTGCCACACCCCCACTATCTTGGAGCCAGCCAATCATGAACTAAAACTTCTAAAAAGTGTGAGCACGGGGAATCTGGAATTTTGTGTCACCAACCAGAAAATTAATTGAGACAGTAGGATTCACAGTATATTTCTACCCCACCTCATGTGTCTTAGAAATATAAAAATTAATCCATTTAGTTGGGTACAACACAGTTAAAATATCATTAAAAATGACATCATGCTTCATAATAAGAGGAATAGATAGCAAAAATTAAGAATCAGTGACCTAAACTAGGTCCCTTAATGTCATTATGGCCTTTTATCATTTTAATTTTTAAAACACTAAGTAAATATAACATTTTAAAGCCATTTTGATTTATTTGCTCTTTGAATTAGTTCTTTTTAGAGTATATGTTGTAAACTTTCAAATTCACATTTTTCTCTCTCGAAGGATATGAATGAGCCATCCAGCTTTGTAAATGGAACAACTACTAACCAGTGCAGAAATGATGAGCTAAATTATCCTCCTTATTTTCCAGGTAAAATTACACTATTATCATTATTTATTAATGGTTTCATATACACTGTCAAAAGCAGAGAATGGAGTTCATGTTCTTCACTTTTACTACATGCTGGCTCACACTTTGACCCATTAACAATCCTATTTAACATTTAGAGGGAAAATTATCAAAAAATATTTCCTACTCATGTGAAGACAACTCGAACTTTGTTTGAAATTTTTACTTGGGTGTTTTAAAAAAATCTGTCAAGATTTAAAAAATCATTGTTAATTAAAATAATTTTTAAACATATTTTGATATGTTTATTTATGTATTTAAACTAGTTTTACTGCTACATTTTTGTCATTTGTACAGATCACATTCATCAAAGGAAATTTGTACCTGTGCATAATATTTCTTAACTCCTTCCCCTCCCCCTCACCATGCTTCAGTTCGTCCTCGTTTCCCTATTCACAAAAGCATTGTCTTCATGTTTTTCCTTCCATAGTCTTATTTTGAGTTTTCCCTTCCTTTCCTTTCCATACCCCTTCTCTTGTTCCCTTTCTTATTGAATATTTTCTTCCTAATTTAGGTACTAGCATCCATTTTTGTCCTTATTTATGGTTTTGGGTTTTCACAAAAGAAAAACAATGTATTATTTTAACATGTGTCTGATTTATTTCACTTACAAGTATGGTCTCAAGATGCACTCATTTACCTATAAATGTCTTAAGTAATGATCCATTGTATCCAAAATCCATATTTTCCTTATCTGTTCAGCAGTTGGTGGGTATATGTGCTGTTTCCAAGACTAATTCTTATGAACTGCACTGCTGTTAACACGGAGGCACATATATCCCTGTGGTATTGATATGATGCTTTTAAAAATATTTTGGCAAATCATCAAGAAGGGAAATACTGAGTCTAATGGAACCTCTAGTTTTAGTTTTCTAATGACTCTACATATGGATTCCATACTGTTTGCACTGATTTACACCCCCACCAGCAACAGAGGAGGGTTCCTTTTTCCCCACAGCCTCACTAGCATTTGTCATTGGTTGATTTCTTGATGACAGCCATTCTTTCTGGGGTGAGATGCAATCTCAGTGCTGTTTTCATTTTTATTTCTTGAATGACCAGTGATGTTGGGTACGTTTTCATACATTTATTTGTTCCTTGTACTTCTTTATCTGAGAAGTATCTATTCATTTTGGTTGCCCATTTTTGGATTAGCACTTTAAATTGGCAAGGGTCTGATTTTTTGAGTCCTATAGCTTGTAAAATGTACTTCCTATTCTGTGGGCCGCCCCTTAGCTCTGTTGGAGGTTTCTTTTGCTGTGAAAAGCTTCTTAGCATGACGTGACCCTAGTTGTTAATTCTTTGTCATATGTCCTGTGTGACTGGCATATCTTAGCCAACACCTATGTCTTTGAGTTTTACCTAATTTATTCTCTAGCAGAGTATGTGTTTCCATTTTAATATTTAGGCATTTGATCCATTTTGATTTTAGCTCAGTGCATAGTGAAAAATATGAATCTAGGTTTACTCTTCAGCATGTGGAAAGTCATTTTTCCCAGGACCATGTACTAAAAAGACAGAAAACAAATAAAAATAAAAGTAGTAAATGAAACAACATATAAGCAAGATGTAATCTAAAACACCCACTTTGCTTATAGCGAGCCCAGAGGGCATTAAGATGTAAGAATCATAAAGCCTCCACCTGAATTTTATGAAAGAGTACCAGCAGAACTAATGAAACAGATAAATAAATACTTAGATAAAAACAGATCAGATGTAAGCACGCACACAAGAGACGGTGGCCATACTGAAGGAAATGATCTGTGAATTGAGAGTAGACATAGACAATAAAGAATTAGAGGTGGTTGGAAAAACCATGAATGCCCAATATAGGAAAGAACTGGATACCTAAAAACAGATATCTAGGATGTTAAATATTCTACTGAGAGTGTACGCAGCACAGTGAACCAGTGTGCACACAGAATATCACATCTGGAAGACAAGGCTGTGCTTGGTGATGATCAAATGATTAACAGTAGCAAGGGACCATGAAGAAAAGTCAGTCTACCACCGGGAGCATGATGTGAAGAATATAAGGTTACTTGGAATCAATGAAAAATCAGAAGACAACACAGCACACATGAAACACCTATTCACAGAGTAATAGCAGAAAAGTTCTCAATTATGGAAAAATAATTTGATTAGCTAGATCAGAAAAAACCCACACCGAAATACATAATTATCAAGATTCAAGAAATTCAACACAAGAACAGAATATTAAAAGCTGTTATAAAAAAGAAACAAATCACCTGTAAAGGAAAATCCATAAGACTTCATAACACAAATCATTAAGTCCAGGAGAGCTTAGAGTAACGTCTTTCAATCTCTAAAAGAAAACAACCTAAACTCAGATTGCTGCAGCCTGAGAAGTTACATTTTAAAATTGATGGAGAAATAAGATATGCTCCTAATAAAGAACACCTGAAGGAGTTCATGACTACCATGCAACACTACAAAAAATTCTGAAGGACTGTCTAGAAAGAGGCCGTAGAGACAGCAGTTCCAACAACCCTGATAGAATGAGTCCACCAGGCCAGGGAAACCATTAAGCAGAAGGGAAAGAAAGGTAACCAGCAAAAACAAAATAATATGACAAGAATAAATCAATATATATCAGTTATAGCTATCAGTGTGAATGGTCTCAGTTCTCCAATTAAAAGAAACAGATTTACAGAACATACCAAGACACAAGATTCAACAATATATTCCACACAAGAAACAGATTTAACTCAATGAAGTATTCAAAACCTGAAAGTTAAAGGATGGAAAACAATATTCCATGTGACAGGAAATGAGACACAGGCAGGGGTAGCTACTGTGTTTGCCGGCAAAGTGGATTTCAAGCAAAGACAGGTCAAAAGAGACAAAGACGGCCACCACATACTTGTTAAGGGAAAAATCCAAGAGAAGAGATAGCAATCATAAACATATATGCAGCAAATACCCATGCACCCTTCTATGTGAAACAAACACAAATGGATATGAAAGATTAGATAAACATTAGTACACTGGGGAACTTCAATAACATAGTCACAAATAGACAGATCAACTACGCAGTTGACAAAGAAATATCAAAGCTGAACTGAACCTCTGAGCCAGTAGACTTAGCAGATAGCTACAGAGTGCTTCACCCAACAATAAAAGAATATATATTCTCAGTAGCATATGGGACTTTCCAAAATAGACCATATATGAGCTCATAGAATATGCTTAATTAAATGCAAAGGAATTGAAATTATCCCATGTATAGTATAAGATCATAGTGCAATGAAATTAGAAATAAATGGCAAAAGGAACCACAAGAACTTCATATAGAAATTAAATAACATCTTGAACAACCAATGGGTCATAGATGAAACTAAGGAAAGAAATTAATTTGTACACTTGAATGATAATGCCCGTACAACATATTTGGACTTATGGGATGCAATGAGAGCAGTCCTATGAGAGGAATTTATAGCGGTAAATTTCTACCTCAGGAAATCAGATCAAGCTCAAATAAATGACTTAATGTTCAATCTCAAGTTTTTAGGAAAAAAAGAGCAAGGCAAACCTGAAATGCACACAAGAAAGAAAATTTCAAAAACCAGATCAGAGATTAATGGAACTCAGATTAAGAAAACGATACAAAGAATCATTGAATCAGAGTTGATTCTTTAAAAATTAAATAAAATAGACAAACCATTAGCTAACCTCATCTAAAAAGGAAATAAAAAGACTCAAATCTATACAATTTAGGAAAGAAAAGGGCGAAATCACAGTGGATCTTATAGAAATCCAGATCAACAATACCTGCTTTGAAAACCTGTACTCTAAACAGATGGAAAACTCAGAAATAGACAGATTCCTAGAAATATATGAATTATCAAAGCTGAGTCAAGAAGATATAGAAATTCTAAATAACCCAATATTAGTCAGTGAAAGTGAAGAATTATAATACTATCCACAAAGAAATGTCCAGGTCTTGATGAATTCATTACTGAATTCTACAAGAACTCTAAAGAACATCTAATGCCATTACTTCTCAAACTCTTGAGTGAAATTGAAAAAGAAGCAACACTCCCAAACTCATTCCGTGAAGCAAGAATTACTTTGATACCAAAGCCAGGGAAAGACTCATCCACAAAATAGAGCTACAGGGCCATCTACTTAATGAACATAAATGCAAAAATCCTCAATAAGACTGGCAAAGAGAAAATCATCAAGAAGATTGTATATCATGACCAAGTTGGATTTGTTCCAGGGATGCAAGGATGGTTCAACAAATTCAAATAAATAAATGTAATACAAATTAATAAATAGTATTATTAAATGTAATACAAATTAATAAATATTATCATTAAATGTAATAACAGAGCCAAGAGCAAAAACCACATGACCCTCTCCACAGATGTCTATTTATTTTACCTAGGCATATATGTGAAATTTTATCACTTCTTCGCTTACCTCTGACCTAGGTTACTAACACACAAAGTGACAGCTAAGATCTGCAAAACACAACTTATACAAAGAAAAAGTAGAGTAAAAGATAATGTACTGTTTTTTCTTTGTATTGGCATGAGTGTAGATCTTTATTACACTGAGCATTGCAGATTAATTTGTAATTAGAGAGGAGTACAAATGTCATAAGTTAATAATTTTAAGAACTGATTAATTCTGTTATTAATTTCTTTGTCAAAAGGATATATCAATGGGTAAAATGGTCTTCTTTGATTTAAATAATAATTTCTGATATTCTTTTGCTCAGCAGTGTGAATATAAATAGTAATAGATTATATATATATATATGTATATATATATATATATATATATCTCAAAATACTTAGCAGAAATGAAAACTTAAGATAATAGATATATTAATTACCTGAGTTGATTGGTACTCAGTATATACATGAATCAAATGAAGCATCACACTGTAACTTATAAATATGTGTAAATATTGTGTGTTAATCACAAAAATATACTAAGGTGAAAATTAAAAGCATATATAGGTATGCGGTACACATTTTAAAGCAGAACACTTATATTATTTCTGTTTTTATTTTCCCCAGAACTTACAAAAAGATATGAAGGGCTACATTTCAGAACTATGTGCATGGAAACTGAGCAGATTCTTAGCGATGGAACATCAGTTTTGCATTACGATGTTCACAATCTATACGGATGGTCACAAGTAAAACCCACTTATGAGTAAGAGCTGTTTGTAATTATTCTCTCACTTGTCTTTGCCTTTCAGATCTTAACTTTAATAGCACCTATTTCCGTGTCCTGGTAGCACTTTTGTTCCCAGTTATACTGTGAAATTCATGTTTTCTGCACTTCCATTCAACAAAATGTGTTTATATTTATCTATCATATGGGCTTTCATTGTTTTTATTTTCATTTATTCCAAAAACAATTCAAGACCATTTTTACTTTGTTCTCCACCACATTTCTAGTACAGTGCCTGACAAATAGTAGATTCATAAGGAAAAGAACCAGATAAAGCATATAAAAAGCATCACTTGGTGTTGCTGATGAAGCTATTAAAGCGTGCCTAGGTCTGCTATGGAAACCTACTGCTGCCCGAGCAGAGCGCCTCTGGTGGCTCCTGCACTTCTCAAATTTTAATTTCCCGCTAATCTTCCCTTTAGACAGACTCCTTTGTGAGACCACTGTAATGGGCCAACTATTCTCAAGCTATCAAGTATTTATTAGTTCTGTTCAATAAAATGTCCTGCAGTGATACAAATGTTCTATAATTTTTTACTTCCGTTATTTGGTGCCCATCAATCAAACATGGCTGTTGAGTAATGTGGCTAGTACGAATGGGAATTTTAAAGTTTATTTAATTTAAGTGATAAGTGACTATGAAAGAAGAAGTGGTTAGTGACCACTCTCTTAGAGAGTATAGCTTCCTGGGTCGCTGGATTTTGAAAGTACAAATAAAATTCCTCAATAATATATGCTTGGTTTAGTCCTAGCATGTAAATGATTCCATTTCAAATGAACAAATTAAATGGAAAATTATTACTTCGCTGATTACCATAGACTCGTTCACCAGGCCCCAAAATAGAGACCCCAAGTCTTTTTAAGAGAGAGCAATTTTAACTTTCAACAGTGTCTTTTTATTTGAACAAACATTAATTGCATGTATTTTTTGTTAGTATATACTGTGACTCATAAATTACCCTCATTTTGGGATATTGACATCAATATATAGAGATATAGATGATATAGACACATAAATGAAACATATGCAATGTATACAGAATCTTCATAAGTTTTCTATCCACTTGCCCTTCCTCAGAATCCCTTCCCATCCGCCCAAAACCTATTTCCCTGTTTCTCACTATTTCTCTCTAAGAGAAACCATGCGATATTTACCCTTTGGGGTCTGCTGCATTTCACTTAGCATTACAGGCTCAGGATTCAAGTTTGTCTTTATTAGCCTTATTAGAACATAATATTGAGGAACAACTACCCTCAAGCAACATCACTTTCCTAAACCAATAGATTTAAAAGAAAACCCAAAAATATCAATAATTTCTGGATTGTTCCCTTGGCAAAAATTATCTACTTGAAGAAAATGCCTCATGCAGAAACTCAAAATACTACTTCATCTCTATCAGCGCAGTACAAAAGACAACTGGCAAAAGAGGGATTGTGATTTCCCGCTCCACCTACCCCACTGCTGGACGCTGGGCAGGACACTGGCTTGGAGACAACTATGCGAACTGGGACAACATGGAAAAGTCCATCATTGGTGCGTGAGAATCACCGTCTGTGTCTTCTTTGTGTTTTCCCATTTTCTGATGATAATTCATAAACTTTATGAATTCTCAACATTTTGCCTTTGACATCATAATATGTTATAACACAGGGCCTCCTGAAAAGTACATAGCACAGCAAGCAGGATCAAAACTAATGTGTAGAATCTGACTGATTATTTTACGAAAATAGTTTCATCTTCTTTGCCCTAAGTTTTCTGGTTGAAAAGTACAGGAGCTGGGAAAGACAATAATTGAAGTGAATAAAAAGCAGGTAGAAATCCTAGCTTGTAGGGAATAAGAATCACTGATTACAAGCTAAAAAAACGAAACATTTCCCTATACATTTTGAATTTCTAATCATTTCTAAACAAGGTATTATTTTAAAGAGGACAGAGATACTTTTTGATATCTAGTGTTTAAATCTCTTTACAAAGAAAGCAATATTTAGAAATGTTCTTTTTAAAAAGAGCTGGAAAGTATCATTTATTCTATTTGATTTAATTGGTGATTTCCTGGAAAATTTTATTTAAAAAAGTATAATTCGAAAAGGCAAAAGATTTATGTGATCTGAAGAGAAACCAGAGTATAATAAAAGTATAATTCAATTTGTTTAAATAGTAATAGCTATAGAGAAATAATTTCAGAAATGAGCTCTGTTTTCAAAAATGAAACTAATATAACTGCTATCATTTTTTCTCTATAATGCATTCAGAATAGATGTGTGGAAGCTGAGGCAGGAGGATCGTTACAAGTTCGAGACCAGCCTGGGCTACAAAGTGAGCTCAAGGACAGCCTGAATTGCCTAGTGACACCCTGTCTCAAAAAGACAAAAAAAAGAAAAAAAGATGTGTGTTCTGAACATTTCATATTGCGAGTGTTACATAATCTGTTGGATTTTAAATACTATAGTATACTGTTTAAATAAATACTATGTATACTATTCAGTAAGAAGTATAAATATTGTATAAGTTGGTACTTGGATATACTATGTTAATAATCTGAAAGCTGTGTAATTGAACAATAGTTTATATTAGAATATCTTCACTAATTGGAGCAAAAATTTTAAAATTTATGAAGAAATAATTTTGTAATATTTCCCCCAATTATTTTAGGTATGATGGAATTTAGTCTCTTTGGAATATCATATGTAAGTAGAACTATTTGTTTTATCTTCATAAGTTATAAATATTATGAAAAACTATGCAAGTTTCATTAAATATAATACTATGTTTTAGACTGGAGCAGACATCTGTGGTTTCTTCAACAATTCAGAGTATCATCTTTGTGCACGCTGGACACAACTTGGTGCATTTTATCCGTATGCAAGAAATCACAACATCGCCTTTACTAGAGTATGTAATGACTGTATTTACTTCTAATTCCCTCCCCCACTAACCTCGGAAGTTTTTGTATTTTGATACATCCGACCTGGTTGATTTGCAAATGAATGTTTTAAATGTCTTCATTCATATGAAGGATATACCTTAGTCATCATTTTGAGAATTTTCTAACTTACAATATATTATATTACATTTTGAGGCACATGGTTTGCTTACGACCTACTTAATATAGTCATTTTATGTAATTTTGGAGCAGTAAGGAAAAGAATCATCTGACTTTACAACTTCTTTCAAAACGGAAGAGTGGGAGCTGGGATATATCTCCGTGGAATAAGTGCCTGCCTGGCAAGCTCAGGGTCCTGACTCTGATCCCTGATACTGCCAAAAAACCCCAAAAAACCAAAAACCAAACCAAACAAAAACAAAGTGGAAGAGGACAATAAATAAATTAGCTTCAAACTCAATAACTGGAAGCAAAAGTCATTACAGCAATAGATAACATTGCTAGAGTTAGAAGGCAAATATGAAAACAGTTATTTGAGAAACTGACAAACAATAAAAGGAGTAGGGTGTGAGAGAACTAGTTTCTGTGCGTGGCACAATGGGTTGGCAGAAATTTTTGAGTGATATAGGGAATCATACTAAATTTGTAGAAAATTATGAACAGTTGCGGGAAATACCTTACTACGTGCTAAAGATATCACAAGGAAATGCATGGGATGAACGGTTGAAGAGAAAATATTTGAATGACAGGATCTAGCTGTAGTTACCAAATGGTAGAGCTCATGAAGTTCTCTGGAAACTGCACCACCATGGCAAAATTTAGTTGAAATAAAAGAAAAGAATGACTTCAGAAAGTGCCAAAGTGCAAGGACACAAAGCAGGATGAGACCACGTGCAGGAAGAATTTGAAAGTTGGGCAGGAAAGATGAGAGTTGGTGAAATAGGAATAGTTTAGTGGGGAATTGATGGCGATAGAATTTTAAAAGTATAGCATTGAGAGGGTAAGGAATGAATCAGTGCAAGCCTGAAAAGTGGTTATTTCACATTGCTTGAAAGTCTGTTATCAAATACTGATGAAGGCTTTCTGATAATGGTTCATGTATTGTAGGGAGACTTCGCGCTGAAAGACAATTTTATGTTGTGTGTGTACACACCGGTGGGCACACACAGATAGATCTATCTGAATATTAAATGTGTTTCCCAGAAAATAGAATGGTGGAGTAGCTAAGTTACAGAGTCTTGTCAAGAGTTGGTTTCTCAGAGGGTGCTCGGAAAGACCGTAGATGAGAGACTGTTAAAGAGAGATTTGCGTAGGAGAGAAGCATGAGTGCAGATGTGTGAAGGAAAGTTTCAGACTGCAGCAAGATTTGAAATTCCCCAGAGTGGTTATGTGCTTGGGGCTTTTGAAAACAGACCAAATGGACAGTGGAAACACTGAAAACTATTTCTAAATAAAAATCTACACAAGAGAGGGAGCTCAATTTGTTTAAATATGAGATAATATAACTGAACCTAGGAATGTATTGCTCAGAATTAGGTGCTTTTATATTAACAGAAACATAAAATAAATTTAATAATATTGATAAATAGCATATATGATCTTTGCTTCTGGTTTTTACTTGATTTTGAAAATAATAGCAATAAAATTATACATAGCTTGACAGTTGGACTGTTTCTACAAGATTTTTGAAAAACTTTTTGTACCCTAACACTGCATGTACCAGCGATGACACTCAGCCCTCATTCGAACGTTCTTATTCCCCAAATCTAGAATAGTTATGGTCTTTGTAAACAGACACAGCTATAAAATGATCTCTTAGTATGAATAAAAAACAGTGAAAGTGTTTCTCTTTGGATTTATAAGATACTTTTGTGTCTGCAGTATAAATTAAAACATAAAATACCCCTCATTTTTCATGCTGTTATTAACCAATGTGTTTCCTGTCATTATTTTATTCTCTACTATCAATGGTATTCTATGCCCTGGAGCGTGTATCCCAGAGCAGACTACAATGTATCTTTTCTTTCACTTAGCATGGTACCATCATGAGACTTCTTGTGCTACTGACTCTCCTTTAGTAGTCCAATCTCTTCACTACTCAAGAGGACACGAGACGTGTGGAGTCAACACGATGAGGTCTGCATGGGCCTCGTTATTTTAGGCCAACTCTTTGTAGAGTGTCGCATCATTTCCTACATCAACTCTCACCCAACACTGAGTATCACTTTAATGACAGTGGATTTTTATGTATTAAAGTATGAAGGACTCTGTGTGTGTTCACCTGAGCTGAATCAGACCATGCACTTCATTTGTAGTTTTCTTATTAAAATGTGAGTGCAGCATTGTGGCTTGTCACTTTGTCACACGGGATAGAAATATAAAATTGTCTTCTGAAGCAATATATAAGACAAGACAATGAATTAATATTTTTATTTTCTGGATAAATATTTGAATATTATGATTTAAAATGAGGCAATTTATTTCATTTTGCTTTGTTTAGAGACAAGATCCTGTTTCCTGGAATGACACTTTTGCTGAAATGGCAAAGAAAATTCTAGAGATTAGATACACATTATTACCCTACTTCTACACACAACTGCATGAAATCCATGCTCAGGGTGGTACTGTTATTCGACCTCTTTTGCATGAGTAAGTTGCAGTACGTTTTTTCTTACCACAAATAAATAACTTTCATTTAATTTAAAAATTGCTTTCCTATATTGCAATATGTTCATTGGTATTTTAATATATATTTTGGGTGTAAAAAGTGCTCACATAAGTCTTTCTACTAATAAATGGACTGACACCAGTCATTAATGCATGAAATAATTTATTTTGCTATTTGAAAGTAATAACTATTATATATCAGACATTATTCTAAACACTGTAGATACATAGTTACATTTAAAGTTTAAACAATTCTTGCAGAAAATTGATATTCTCTTTTGTATTTAATTGAGATTTTGTGCCTTCACTGCAGGAGAATGGGCTTGTCTTTCCTGTAGATATGTTAACAGGACATTCTGAACATTTTAGACATTCTTTTTAGAAATTTAAAGATGCTACTTTCATATCTCAAAGTGATGTGAAAAACTCTTAAAAATTTTATTCCATGGAGCATCATTGCTCCAAATATTTTTGCTTTTCTATTTTTAAGGCTGATGCAAATTGTTAGTCAAATTTAATAATAATAAAAATTACAATGATAACAGTAAAAAAATTCTAGATAGTCAAAATATTTTTGCTTCTTATGTACCCTATGTTATGAGCATAATTAAATGAGGTGATTTCTCAAATTTCAGTATTTATAATCCAAAAAAATCAGCAACTATTCACTTAAAGCAGTAGTATGCTAATTCATTCAACAAAATTTTAAACTAATTAGTCTTCTATTTTAATAATGTAATAAAATATCTAGTTAAATAACTCTTCTTTGATTTAGAAAATATTCTAGTTGCCTCATCCATTGTTCTGATAACATTTTGATGATGTGCTTGCTTTTTCATGTACAGTTTAATGTTCATTTTTCTTATCCTTATTAGTGTACCAGAATTGTTGGACTGTCAACTCTTGACTGAGTCACCCAGCAGAAACGTTATTATTAGCTATGCAGATTCCTGTCCTATGAGAATGTCTGTGACTTTGGTTTCAGGGCACATCCATGGAAGAGTAAATCTAGCAGTCCATTTTACTGCTGATCTCAGATATAAAATAAAACAAACCATAAAGCATTTAACTTTTTTTTAAAAATCACTGATTTTAAAGGAAAAGAAATATGGGAATTTCATATTCATTATTCTCAAAATACATAATGTTTTGCTTTTTTATGACCACTTGTACCTCAAATTTAGAAATTTCTTAATATACGTCAGAACATTTCACTACAAACTTACAAAGCAGTACCAAAGAGCTCTAATTTACATAGGATAAGTGAATTCTTTCTTTAACTTTTTGTTAAAGTTAACAAAGCAACATCTTTATAGATCAAGTTTAGAGTTCTCTTCCACAGAGTTTTACAAATTTTGCTTCTTAGCTTTTTGATCATATTCTAGTCCAAGCTCACGTACGTACCCACCCCCATGGATGGTTTGCAAGGTGATATAATTGGTCTTATGTTCCATCCCCATCTTCTGCTTGTGCTAGTGTGCTTGGACTTAGCTTAGATTTATTTATATTGCACTATTCCACATTTAATTCTGTCATAATTTTTAAAAATATTTTTCATATTTGGAGCTGGGAATATAGTACAGCAGCACAAATGCCTGCCTGGCACATGCAAGGGCAAGCTCCTGAGTTTGATTCCCAGTACCATACACCCCCACACACACACTTCACATATATATGTACACATTTTTATACACACACACACACATATATGTGTGTGTATATGTGTATATATATATATACATACATAGATATATATATACATACATAGATATATATACACACATATATGGTTGTTATTTGAATCCACAAAAATCTATACCTCAACATGTGATTTGATAAGCATTTTGTCATGTTTAGGAAGGAGAAGTTTCTTTGATTGAATTTATTATTTGTACTTATTCAAGGTTTTTTGATGAAAAGGCGACTTGGGACATATACAAGCAGTTCTTGTGGGGCCCGGCCTTCATGGTTACTCCTGTCCTAGAGCCTGTAAGTCTTGCCACCTATTTTGTTCATAAAATGACATTTGCGTTTATATGTCTTTAATGATTATATCTTTAAATTCCAGTATGTAGAAACTGTACGTGGCTATGTCCCTAATGCTCGGTGGTTTGACTATCATACAGTAAGTATTTAAAGAATTCTAGGAAATTGACTGAAGAGAAATAGGTATGTGTTAAATTACTCTTTCCCGTCACCAATGATGTATCTTTTGATTTTCCACTTAAAAGGAGTAAAATATTTCTTGCTCATTATAGCACAATCTAATGAAGACACAGTGAAAGTTAATTTATTTTCCTAGAGTTCACTATATCATCATTGATTTTTTTTTAGTAAATAACATGGGAAATTTACATTATATATTAAAAGGTCATTGCCTTTTATTGGTTTAGCAAAATGATCATTAAAAGTAATTCCTTCCTTCCAAGCATAATGCACGAGAGCTGCTTTTGTTACCTTTCAAAACTCACACCATTTCTGCAGGCAAGCACCACAAAAACAAGTAGCTGTACATTAGTTGCAGAGATATTATAAGGTCCTTTATTTCACTAGGATTTGAGCAACATGAATTCTTGAATACGTTTTTGTGTTTACATTGTTTATTAAGTTGACAAGTGTAGCATTTGATTTCAAAATAAGCCCCTTCAGGTGACTGTTCTGCTGTGCCATCCCAGCTCTTGGTCCTCGTTCTTTCCTCCCTCCCATGTCTAGGGCCAAGATATAGGTGTCAGAGGAACCTTCCATCATTTTCCAGCTCCATATGATACAATAAACCTACACATTCGTGGGGGCTATATCCTACCATGTCAAGAGCCTGCTCGTACCACATTTTACAGGTAAGTTAACTGTTTTCAGCACTCTGATTAAATTTTGCAATAAATCCTACTACAGATGTCAGTAATTAAAAAGGATCTGAAATACCTGATTTGCAAGCTTGGGAACTAGCCCGCCACTGTGCTATGGATACGTTGTCAGAGATAAAGGATGGTGTCATCAATGCTTGTAGCATAAGAAGAGACAGAAAGTCACATGAACTTCAGTTTTCTTTGTTCCTCAAGGCCCATGGGGGGATGGGAATTGGGCCAGGTAGATGCTGCCCAAGTAGCGTGTTTATGTCTCAGCTGAGCAATGCTTAGTTTAGAGGAAGTAGATATTTCATAGTACTGAAAGCAAACTTACCCATCATTTCCTTGGAAGAGAGATGCTGTCTTTTTATAAGGGATGCTAAATAATGCAGTAGAAAAAATCTTACCCTTTCTAATGCTCTTTACATTTTAAAAACCTTAGAAAGATAAATCAGCGAAAATTTGTCAGTGACTCTCTAGGTGAAATATGCAGGGGCAAAAGACACATGAAAAATTCTTCCCCACTGAGAATTTCTCATTTAATGTAAGAAAGCTTCTCAGTCTAAAATAAAAGCTAAAGCAGAATACTGTTTGTACACAGTATTCGGAAGCATTGACAAAGTCTTTTGAATGGATGCCTTACCTCAATCTTTTTCTTCACCTTTAATACAGAGAAAGAAGTATTATCTACTTCTTGAATCATGATTTTTTTAATAAGAACTTTTTAAAGAGTTTTAGGTTCCAACAAAATGGAAAAGAAGGCTGGAATTTTCCAAGAGCTCCCCGCTTTCATGGCTTTCTCTGTTGTCAGCATCTCTGGCTAGAGCGGCACATTTGTAATAGTTGCTGAGCTCACACGGACAGAGCATTGGCGCCCAGTGTCCACGCTTTACCCTAAGGGTCGGACTTTGTGCTTTACGTTCTGTTGGTTTAGAAAAATGTATAATGACTTGGATGAATCATTGTAGCACTGCGCACCACTGCTTCGGTCACTCCCCAGAGCAGCCTTGCGTTCTACCTATTTATCCCTCTCTAACCCGACACAGACACCAATATTTTAACTGTCTCCATACATTTGGTTTTCCAGAATTTCCTACTTTGGGAATCACACAGTGTATACACTACTCAGATTGGATTATTTCACCTAGCAATACATAGTTTAGTTTCCTCCATGCCGTCTCTTGGTTCTAGGTCTCATCTCTTTTTGCTTTTGAAATGTGTCCCATTTTATGTGCTTCTTTCTCATCTTTAAGCCAATATTGTTCGCAGCATCACTGGTATCATTCCTCTCTCCGTCACTTTCCCATCTCCCCCCTTTGCCTCTCTGTCAGCCCCGTGGTAAGTTTCCAGGCTCGCTGTGCTGCATGAAAACAGATATCCACTGACAGTTCGCTGTCGTTTAGAGCTTCCCACTGTCCACAAAAGATACAGACCTGCCTTTTCGTTGCCTTTAGCACAAACTTTTTAAATTTGTCTCCATTCATCACTGATCGTCAGAGCCAGGACTTTGTTCCTGAGTGCCGCCTGGTATTCTCTCCCTCTCCTTCCCTAACGTGCCCATTTTTCCAGGGATTAGAGGCCCATTCTGTGTCGTGTGGCTGATGAAACATACGTGTGGGGTGCAAAGTAAGGGATACAGAGCACAGGCGTGTGCACAGGGTGCAGTGCGGGCTGTGAGAGTCTTCCTGACCTCAAGTTGTAACACACACTGGGAAATTGTAGGCAAATCAAAGTTTTTACACACCAACATCTAAGATGTTGCTTTTTACCCCTGTGACTACTACTGATACAGTGTGTTAACTGATATATAATGTATACTGATATAAAAATGATACTGATACATAATTATACATATTATATATCAGTATCATATATACATATATATTTCAGAGCTGATAGAATTTTAAGATTCTGGATATCTAGAGATTTCCTTGGTGGTACATCTTTCAATATTTGTGATTGGAAAAGGTAGAGAGCTAACACTAATTTGACTGAGAAACCCTTCCTTAACAATAAAGTTGTCAAACCAAATTGCTTCCAACAAGTTACCGTAGAATGAGCATGGGGCAAGTATTCGGTTTACAAAAAGGACTCCACAGGCATCAGCATGGAGAGATCGTTCATTACAGAAATGAGACTTAGAATCCAGCCACACAGGGCTGGAGGTACAGCTCAGTGGGCTAAGTGCTTGCCGCTGAGCACTAGGGCCCTGAGTTCGATCCCCGGTCCCGGAAAAAAAAAAAAAAAAGGGGAACCATCGGATGGTTCCTTCTTTAAAAGAATCCAGCCACACATTGTGTTTTCATAATTTCCAATGATACTTCAGTGATCTGTATGTAGAATTATGGTGAAGGCTTGAGTCAAAGATGATTGAAGTGTTACTACAGTAGTAATGCTTAGTGATGTGTAGTAGCTCTCCGGGAAGAGTATCAATCAAATTAATATGTTTTAACTCTATGAGGCCGCCTCTGTGGGTTACAGTAAGTAAACTCATATGATCAAAGGAAATGGATGCTATTTTTGTACTAAATATGATGAATTGTAGGAATTGTAGGATATAAATGATAGCATTAATAATTTGTATCATTCCTTATTTTACAAAAGAAAGAATTCTTAATTGTCCACATCTAAATTGACTTACATTCTATTTAAATGCTATTCTTATTTGTGTTCATTTGGGTACTTGTATGAATGTCACATTACATAAAATGTAATATTCTACAAACATAGATGAAAATATTTCTTGTAGTCGAACAAATTATATGAAGCTCATTGTTGCTGCGGACGATAATCAGATGGCGCAAGGATCTCTGTTCTGGGATGACGGAGACAGCATAGGTGAGTGTTCCACTTAGTAGATAAATATAATTGATGATATGCATATTTTTGCACGTTACTTTTCTGTTGTGTATTATTGTGTTTAAGAAGTTGACTACAAATTTACCGATAATATTTGAAGCTTCTAACAGGGTTTCATATTTAAATGAACCAACTTAGATAAACAATGTCCCAAATATTTAAAGATTCCCTCCTATCTTACTTATTCTTTATCCCTGATATGAACATCTGAGTAGCTAAGAGATTTGCACGAGCAGGACGCACCTACAGTAGAAGCTAACACGGCGCTGTTGACATAAACAGACACTTGGTTCCTATGAGATGAGCTAGCTAGGCCACTGCACTCTGCCCAGACTGATGCGCAAGCCTGGCTCCACAGGGGTGAGGCCAGAAAATAAACCGAAGTGAGTTTGGGCTCTGCACTTTGCTGTGGTTCTTGCAGGCTTACACGTTTGCTTATGTTTTAAATAGTCAGCATTTCACAAGAAGACATCTTCACATTCACATCTACCTTTATGGCACCTGTGACTGTTCATAATGCTACTCAGGCAGCCACCCTCCCAGCTGTCAGTGTTCTGCTTTCCGTTGGCAGGAGAAATGCCATGGGCATTGGTTTAGATGTTCATCCTGGGGCCCACGTGTGTTCCCCTGGCTTGACAAGAAGGCCAGAATTCTGCCTTTGAGCAAAGTGTCATTGGGAGTGTAAAAAGCGGAAAAAGAAGACTACCAAGAATAGACTGCCCCAGTGGGAAATCTAAACATTGTCTTGAGACAAAGCTCAGTAACAAGAATTAATTGAACTTCTTATGTGGTAGTTTGCAGTGTAAATAAACTATTCACAGATGATGTGTTTTCACTAATGACAAAAACATGCATGTATTTTCATTCAAGTTAATAATCTGCAACCATAAAAAATAAGGTAAATTAATAAATATATTAGAAAGTGGATATGGTATTCATATGGTAGTGAGCAAACATAAGGTTGGGAGAAACTCTCTGCCTAACATCTTGTGATTTCGAGGGTGAAGAGCTCGCTGCTGTTAGCTAAAAATCATCCGTCTTGAGAAATCTAATCTTTATTGACATTAAATGAGGGTCTATAAAGTTGAGGCCTTTCTTTTTCATCATATCCTGTGTTACTGTATGAACTTTTAACTTGAACACAATCTCCCCTTCAAGCTGTGTTATGCATAATTTACACCCTCGTTTGGATTCTTTGAATCTCCCAATTTAACAAACCGAATTCAAGCATTCTAACAGGTAGAGAGATGACCCTTCCTTGAAATTGTTTCTCAGTGCTTCCTATAAAAATATACAGAGGTAATAACTTGGTATGGTCCTCACACTAAGTTTCATGGATGACTTTTCTTTAATCACCGGTGTTTAATAGCATCGTTCAGTTCAACTAGTCCCTTCATACAAGAATAACACTAGTCTGAACAATTATAACTCTAATTTTGTACTATTCACGATCTCAGTATATTTAATATAGTTGGATATAAATCCCTAAAATTTCTTGATTAAATACCACCACTAACAAAGAACAAATACTTTTAGGCTCTCAATTGAGTAGATGAAAATTTCCAAATTTTTCTCTTATCGAAAACGTACCAATTTAGATGATAGGTATCCATCTGATTCTTTCCTTCCGTCCTTCCTTCCCTCCCTCCCTCTCACCCCCCTCCCCCTCCCTCCTTCCCTTTCTTCCTTCTTTTCTTCCCTTCCACTCTACCTTACCTTTCTTTTCTATGTTTTCATCTCTGTCTGCCTTCCTCCCTGCCTTCCTTCCTCTCTCCCACCCTTCCTTCCTTCTTTCTTGCTACTGAGACTTGCACACAGGCATTTTGTTCTGAGCTACATCTCCAGCCCCTTTATGTTTTTGTTCATTTGTTATTTGAATCAGGGTATTGCTGAGTCACTAACTTGTTTAGGTTGGGCTCAGCAGGTGTAGTGCTTCGGATGCTCCCTCTCACAGTTTTGGGATAGAGGTGCACATCACTACCCCCGACTGTATTCTTTCCTTTGAACAAACATGTTCAAGTTTGATGGTACATCATAATGTTGCAAACAAATTCTTTCTCACAAAGAAAATCAATGGTGGATAGCTTAAAAAATAAACTTGTCAGAAGATGTGTATACATTAAGCACAATTTGGCCTCTCTAGCTACATAAGTTATGGTTTAGTAAAATGTTACTTCTACTTCTCCTAATGAAACAGACACACATGTGCCCTTGACTAATGTGAGATGCTTGTCTCGCACTCCTTCAGCAACATGGCCGATACCTTCCAGCACCCATCATCACTGCTTCCTACCCCTAAGTGTGTGCTTACAAACTGTCCTTAAAAATTTAGGATGAAGTTGTTTATTTAAATGGCAAAATTAAAATACCTAAGACATATTAACAGTAATGTACCTTACAGTACATATTAAATTAAGTATGCATACATTAGTATATACAGAGAGGAATATGGCAAAATATAAATATTAGTATAGGAAAACATAAGGTGCAAATTATTTTTAGTGAATTAAAGTACATGAAGAGGGCATTAAAGTATGTTTTTCATGTTGTTCCAGTATTCATTTCAATCATACATTTGACTTTCATTTTAGCATTTATGCAATACTTTTTTTTTTTTACACAAATACAGTCTTACAACTCAAAAAAAAAAATCGGGCTTGATTATAGACTTTCAGAATAACCAGTTCCTTCACGTATGAAAATTCGTTTAATTACCTTGGGACTCACTGTCTTTTTCTGGAGAGCAGGAATAATAGTAACACATGCTAGAATAGTTGTTGCAAAGTAGTTAGAATTTGAAAAACAAGTGTTTAATAAGTATTTATTAAATAAGTATTAATAAGTAGTAAATTACTTTATAATTTGTAAGATTCATATGGCAATAATAGCATTTAGAAAAAGACATAGACATAAACTATATTTTGTCAATTTGATTTTAATTAGAAATTCATGAAAAAAATTTGGTGCCATTTTACCTAGAAAGAAAATTAAATATACTACTCTTTACTATGCTTTAAAAAATAAAATTATATCACTTTTTTTCTCTACAGACACCTATGAAAGAGACCTATATTTGTTGGTACAATTTAATTTAAACAAGGTACTTAAGATCACTTATATGCCATTGTGTTAATATCTGTAACTTTTTATACATTGATTATATGATTATAATTGATTATATGAAATGATCCACTGAAATATACAAATAGATCATTTTACATTATTTACTATACTATGAAATACATTTTGGTTAATGGAGCTATGTATGTATATACATAGTTTTAAATAATTAGTTGTTTTGTTGATGAAGAGTTTAAATCATTTTCATGTTCCTTTGTAGACGATTTTAACAAGCACTGTATTGAAAAATGGCTACATAAATAAAGCAGAAACACGGCTTGGATACATTGATGTGTGGGGAATAGAATCAACTGCTGTCACGCAGGTTACTTTGACATATAATGAAAATACAGCGCAACTTAAGTTCAACCATACTGTAGCCCAAGGGGTAAGTGAAATAAGCAAATACTCTTTAAAAATGTAGCTGTTCAAAATATCTCTGAGAATGTTATGCTTCTCTGGCCTAAATAAGCCTAAATTTTGTTAACTATAAGTCTTTTTCATATTGTACACACATTGTCACTAAATATGTCGCAGATAAAATATATTTGAACATTATTTTCAAAATTAATACAACTGCCTATGAGCACCAGTGAATGCAAGTGCATTAAGAAATTATACAAACACTAAAGAGTTACAATTCTTATATTAGAGCAATGCTTTTTATTTGCTATAAATAACGATATTCATTTTTAATGTTACCGGTAATCTGCTTTTTATTTGAACAAAAAATTTAAGCCTGCTTTTCCTTTCCAATTGAAGAAAATTATGCAAATAGACAATGTCTTAATGCTATGCCCATATTAAAGTCTTGTAAAGAAGGGTTCAAGGCCACGTGTTTAGTTCAGTGGCATAGGGCCTGCCTGGCAAGAGTGAGGTCCAGGAGGTCCTGGGTACCAAAAACAAGAATTTGAAACATACATTTTAGAAAACAGCTTCTGTAAGCATTTTTGCCAAGTTTGAGGCTGTTTTTGAGCTTCTAAACTGTTTGAGTGTGTGAGGACACACTCTTTTGTATTTTAAAGTTGAATTAAGCAAACTAGCTGCTTATGGAGGAATTAATTTATAGCATAGCAAGTTGTCTGACTGGGTCGTAAGTCCCTTGGGATTTCAGAACATGTTCAAGAGCACATCTGAAAGGTGATTTCCTCTCTTTGAAATTTAAGGCTTGTCCTGCTACTATTGCTGCTTAGTAGAGTAGTTGAATTTCCCTTTAATGTGGAATGAAGACACTCTTCCTACTCTGACGTTAACATAACCCTTCCTTCTGTAAATTTCGTCACGGTTGGGAAAATGTAGTTTACTATACTGAGTGTCCTTTCTTCATGAAGTGGAAGTTGAGAACTTGGGCTCTTACATCCATTGTGCTCCTTTTAAATATGTTTGTGGTTTATAAAATTCCAGGGTAAGAGAATGGCTGTTTATCACCACGATCTTCCATGGTGGATCAAGAAACTGAAAAAAGGAGGATTAGTTCCCCAGGATGAAAGAGTCCATGTCTGTTAGTCACTTCCAAAGTGAACTTTCCTGTGCTACTCATTTTCCGATCAGATGAAAAACACTAGCTTGTTTTATATATTTTCCTGATTTTTATTATAATGGTAAAGTTCATTACTTTTACCATAAAATTATGTGATTAATATAAACTGAATAATACATAAAATATTGTAATATGTTAATGTTACTTTAGGCTCATTTTACATGGCAAAAACAGACCATGGAAAAATTTATCCTACTGCTTGTAAACATATCCACACAAAATTTTAGAAAGTAAAGAGAAGAGTTTTTGAAACTGTATCATTACCCTCATGATTTAGAAAAGTATTCCTTTTAACCAACAAGTATAGGTAGTTTTTATGGGTGCATTTGAATAAAACATATTTATAAACCCCTAATCTTTTCCATAGATCTGCTGTATAAGGAAAGGAAAAGATGGTTAATTTGTTTCTCTTTCTGGGTTAACCTTTTGCATAGGTGTGGGAACTTTATGCAAAGGATGGTTGAACTGTTATATCATGACAATTTTAAAATAAAAAGTGTTCAGCAATGGAGAGAAGGGGAGGGGGGGAAAGGGCAGGACATAAAGATGAATTGAGGTGTATTGTGTACCTGTGCCAGCTCCCCGAAAGAATGTAAGCATTACGTATTTGTACAAACACACACCACTAAAAAATGTTGATGGCCAGGATGTGCCACACAGAGAGATCCTTTCTCAGAGATTGAAATATCCATAATTGTTCATAAAAAATCTTCCCAGGAAAAGCTCTACCTAGTTGACAAAAGTAAAAGCTCTACTTAAAGTGATGTGGTGTATCTCCTGTTAAAAGAACTAGCTTAGGTTTTAATGTTCAATGGATCAATTTTAAACTTGGCTAATGAATATTCAGACAATTAACTTTTAAATTTTACTATAAAGTATGTTAATTTGATCCAAATTTGCTGTGCCTTGTGAAGAATAATCTTAAAAAAATCCTGAAGAGAGTGTTGTATATATGAGAAGCTGTGTAGAATGTTGATATTCTTTTTGGGTTGTTTATATTTGGTTATTAAGTCCAAACTTTCTGAGCTGAGGCACAGATAATCATATAAGTGTAAAGGAAAAAAAAAAAACAATAATAGTAAGGTCTCATTAAATCATTATATTTTATAAATAGATAATTGTTAGACTACAGCTGCTTATTTGACTAAGTTTATTATTATTTCGTATGTGGTCCAACTGAAATTATCTTCAGTAGAAGAAAGCAACACATAGAAAATGAAATCATTGTCAATATAGTAAACCTACCATACCCTTTCTTGTTGAGATGAAGAAAAGCATACTTGTAAATCAAAACCTTAGATGTGAATGACTGCATATCATTTAAAGGAAGGAAATGTAGTGATTCTGGTAGAGAAGGTATAAATAGCTCCAAGTTCAGAAGTACTAGAAACCCTAACATGATATATATCAAGATACATAAATGGCTGATAGTCTTGAATTTTTCTGTATTTGACAATCATATCTTCTTTTTATAATTTATTTTTCTCATCAGTAAAATAGATAGATTGGGTAGAATTATTGCTAAAATTATAACTTGCTCTGGAATTAAATAACAATAAATAATAAAATTCATCAAAATAAAAAAGAGAAATGAGATATATCTGTTCACCTAGAGAAAAGTTAAATGGAAGTCATTGTTATTAAAACAACAAAAAGTGGTCATGATGAAACAATTAATTATAATTTTACTTTTTTTTAGATATTACAAATTGATCTGAGAGATAATGGTGTGACTCTAGATGAACCCATAGAAATCAGCTGGTCTTCAAGATAATGCTCAGTTTGAATTCTCAAGGGGAACTTAATACTGGATTTAAGTTTCTCAGCACTTATTGGCTCCCCTCTTCACAGATCTCCTGTATTCTATGACATAAAATTTTTACAGCCCTTGTCTAATGATTATAACACAATGTACATCAGTAATTATGCTAATTTTATTATGGTACTATAAGCTGGATTTAATTTTTCTAAACATATGCAATGGCATTTGAATAGTTTTATTTACTATTGCTTTAAAAAGCAGCTAAATCTGCAAATTTAGTACTGAATAACTGTGTCATTATGATATAAATAAAATAGGTGATTTTTAGATTAAGTGAAATTTGCAATTATAAATTATTTGCACTATTTTCGTTAATATTTTTGAGATTTAATTTATGTTACATCTCATAAGGTTTGATCATTTTGTATTATGTTTTTAAATTGCAGAGTGGAAAAATAAAATGTGAAAGTGTTCATATTTAAATGCTCACTTCGTCTTTGTTTTCCTAATATAAACCTTACTTAGTTTGGGTTTCTATAACAAATTACCGTAATCTGATGGCTTGACTTTATTTTTCACAATTCTTGAAGCTAAGAAGTACACAATCATGCTGGTACTCAGCGGTATTCAGACTGTGATTTCTTTATCCTCATGTGTCAGAGAAAGAGAGGGGAGGCTGGAGGGAGGGAGAGACACACAGAGAGAACACAAGAGGGCACGTTATCTCCGAGTCTTTCAAGGGCACTCATCTTACATGGAAGCTCTACCTCCTGAGATAATTACTTCACAAAGACCCATCTCCAAACACCGTCACCTTTGCTGTTCAGGTTTCAACAGGTGCATTTTTGGAGGACACAAACACCAGTCAGCAGTAGAGACATAATTTTCATATATAGGAGGAAAAAACTAGTATTCATTATCAGTTAAATAAATAATTCTAGTTCACTGACTCAGGCTTTGACACTAAATCACAGCCTCAAAAACATTTCATTGGTATTTTTACCATTCAGGTTACTTCAAATTTCTTTAGTCAGCTTTTTTAGAGCTGCAGGCCAGAGTAGGTCCGTTGATGCTGGTCTCAGAGCAGAATCTGGTAAATTCCCTCCTCTTGTCTTTGCAACCAATAAAGGCTGCTGGTGCAGAAAAAAAATCTTAAATCAACTAGTTGTGGCTGGATGTCATTTTTTTCTTGTTAGAAACTTGGGTCATTGTTGTAATAGACAATTTAAGGAATTGATAATTCAGAACACAAGGGTATGAATGACAATAAATGCGATAATAACAAATTGACTTAATCCCAAGAAATTCTGCAGGTATTTAGGGGAACTGTCAATCTATAAGTGGTAAAACCTTCTGGTAGCAAAAAATCCAGAGCTACTGCTTGTGGGAATTCTAAACGAGCTGAGCCCGTTTCAGACGATAGCCACTTAGCATTCATGAAATTAGGTTTCCACCTTCTCTTTTACCCTCCATTCCAGATGCTCTCACAAAAGGCTAGTGAAAGCATTATGCATATTCACTTGTTATCAAGAAAGAAAATAATTCATCCTTGACTGCTCTCAGCTTGCAGTTGCTGTGGCTCTAACAGTGAAGCCAGAATACTTTCAGTTTAACATAACAGCTGTCATAGGTCACCCGTGTCAGATATGGGCCCCTTATTAGCACAAGGGAACAGGAGAGAATAGACCAGTCCCTGAACAAACAAGTGATATGAACCCATGCTCTCTTGGATTATGGAATTTTCTGACACTTTTGGGACAACACAGTCTAGCTTTAGCCTAATTCATTCCTTCTACTTCCTTGAAGAAAATCTTATAACGACTCCTAAAATTGCCAGGAATGAAGAAAATGTACAATCTTTAGTGAACTGTGCTTCCTTAGACCTTCCCTCAAGTCACATGCCACAGCCTCAGTTTCTACAGCTCCTCAGGACTCTCACTTGGGCTTTCTGTGTTCTGCGTGGATTGAGTTTTCCTCTGATGGTAGCTAAACTCATTTATTTCCTTCCATGTTTATGTTAAAGGCATCAACACTATGGCAACAGAGAAATGGAGGTAAGCAATGTCTGCTTTTAAGGTTAATACGATTAATGAGACCTAAGGCACTTTGTAATAAATTTTGTTTCTCACAATTAAATTAGTTAAAACATGTTTAGCTGCTAGTTTCAAATACAGGGCTACTAAAGTGTGTGCCATGACATTATGGAGAGAACTTCCCGGTCCTCCTCGCTGCCCGGGCGGTTTATATTTGCAATTCCATGAAAAGTTATTGGAATTCTAGCAAGTTAAATCCAATCTACTGTGTCCAGTGCAACCCATAGTGGGAATAAAGACATTAAGGCATATTTGAAGTTATGGAGAGCCAAGGGGTCCTAAGTCCGGCCACGATGATGGCTAATGAACCAAGGCCTTTAGCCAGGACCAAATCTGGATTTTATTCATTTGTGAAGAAGTGGGTGGCTTGAGGATGAGTGACAGTGAGTGTGGCAGAAAGTATATGAGTGCTGTGAGCTGCGCTGGGTAGGAGGCCTGAGGTCGCCTCTGCAAACGCAGAGAGAAGGGTCTGCAGAAAGAGCAATCTGCATGACACAACTGAGACAGTGTCTGATGTTTTAGAGTTGGTGCTTCAGCTCAGATGTATAATCTTCCAAGCCCCAGGCAGTTGTAGCCTGTGTCTCCAGGCCGGATCCTAGCTGACAGCATGGAGCAACGCCTCACACACCCTTTCTCATCCTGGCTCACTGTGGGAACAACGGGCAGTCTGGGGAAACATGCCTGCGGTCCTCAAAGACTATCATGAGCACCTTGGCTAGATTGATACGCATTGCTTAGAGCCAATAAAAAAATAAGGAAAAGTTCTAACCATGTCTATGTGTATCAATACATGGAAATACTGTTGTGGTTAGCCAAAATGGGGCAATTGCTCTTCTTTCAAGGACAGTTGCCCAAGTTGCCCTGCACAGATGTCACAATTTTATTTAGTTTTGCATTTCATATCTCATACATAAGAGCATAAAGGGTTTCAGTTATTCACTGTAAGAGCTAAGGGTAAATTACTTACATTTGAGTAGCTATCTATATATTCCTGTATTTATATCTCCTTTACAACACGGAGAGATCTATTTTTCCTTGCCCGGCCACTACAGTTTTGCTTTATAATATGTCTAGTAGACATCCCAGCTTTTATTTGTCTAGGAAAGGCAGGGCAGGTAGAGCCTCGAAGACGCTGCGAAACTCGCTTCCGTGTTAGTTTCTCTATTGCTGCACAGCACGTTATCTTAAATTTAGCACTTTCACATCATTTAGTAGATTTCTGTGGTGGGGACACTGAGCACAGTGTAGTTGGATCTCCCACCAATGCTGTCCTGAGCTGCAGTGAGGCAGTGAGCGGGGCTGGGCTGTCATCTGAACAACGGAACGATGTACTTCTAAGCTAACCTAGCTTGTTGGCCGAATTCATTTACTTGCAGCTGTAATGATAGGGCAAGAGAGACCATTTTTCTGTTTTTAACTCCACATTAAGAGAAGTTCGCTTAAGCTGTGGTTGACCTCACTCTTACCCCCTCGCCTCGGTAGGTTATCAACCCACTTAAAGGAGAGCAGTCATAAAATGGGAACAGAACAAACAGGAAGAATTGGTAAGTGGGCTAAAAGTTCACCTGTGATGCTCATCTGCCATCTGGCTGTCTGATAGCTTCTGAGCAAAGTTAACTTTGTGATAATTGTGTGACATTCTTGTAAGATTCCCCAAAATAAGGTAGTGGTTACTGTGGAAACCCAGAATATACCTAAACCAAAGGTGAGACTCAGATTAGTGCAGACATCTCCTCCGGCTCCCGGTTAGAGTCTGTCCCTCAGCTGGCCCCGAAAGCTTTGTCTGCTCCTGCTCTTTTGATCTCACGTGAATGCTGCTCTGGATGAACTCGCTTGCCATATCATCTGGAGGCTTTGAGCAAGAGATGGGCTTCACGATTAAATCCCTTGCTTGAAGAGGCTCTAGCCTCCCAGCCATGCCAGCTGCTCTTCGGTGGCTGGGTGCCCTGGCTGATTTCACCCGGCTACTGGGAGATGAGTGCATACCTGGGCGCCAAGCTTGTGAGCGGGAATGACGAAAGCTCTACTTTCAGACCTAAGTAAGATTTAAAATTGCATTCTGTTATGTTCCTTTGGTTTCTTTTTCCACACAAAATTTGATGGGCCTCGGCTTCCAGACATGGTAGCCATTTGGTTTTAGCATAGCTGAGAATTTGATCACAGTTTTGTCCCTGCGTTTGTTCAGAGTTTGCCTCTGAGTTTGTTTTGGACTTGTTCAGTCTTGGACTCTCAAATTTTGAATTTGAAAGAGGATCAGAGGCGATTCCTGACTCCTGGGACTGTTTTGCTTCATTCGTCTGTTTGTCTGCTCTGTGTTTTTGTCCCACATGCGAGTACAATTTCAGGTAGCTGCAGCCAAATGCACATGCAACTCTCAGTGGGGGAGGAAAGACCTGAAGAGGTGAACTGTTCTGCCTTTATTCTCATTTGAGCTATCACGGGCTCAGTAGAAAGTGAGCCCACAATTCTGGTTTATGTATGATTAAGAATTGTGAGAAATTTAAAAGTGATATGTGTTTGTGGGTTCCCAGATCAAGTTCTCATAATTAAGGAAAGGTCCCCTAGGAAGAAATTTCCTGTTTTGCCCTGGGCACCTGAAGAAGATGATCCTTTTGTCTCTGAACTCAGCCACCACTGCACCTGGTACACCCCCTTGCTTGCCTCAGCAGGAGATTCCTCTTCAGCTGGGGCACTGACCCTGTGGCTTTCTTTCCTCAGCACCATTTGCAACTTTCCCCCAAGGCAATAACAGATTTGGATGAGGATGTTTCCTCGCAGGTCCTGTCCCAGTCCTGCCTTTCCAGCAGGCTGCCGTGATGGAGCTGAGGACAACCTTCATTCTGCAGTTGGAGAATTTACAATCCCCCTTTGCAGAGCAAACTCGGGCTGTGATTACTTTGCTGGAATTGCTGTTTGAAACTCACTGCCCACCTGATGTGATCGTCAACAGATAATGTTAACTTTGCTTTCTTCAGAAGGAAAGAAAAGAATTTTAAAGGTGGTTGAGAAACAAATGAGATTAGATAAGGGAAAATCTATAGAGGATAAGAAAACCCAAACTGGGATTATAACAGTGAGGAGGGGCTAAATGTTTTCAAGAAAGAAAAAAATCAGCAGGCTTTGAGGAAAGGGATTCTTTCTGTAGCTCATCACCCCACTAACATACATAAGGTGGCAGAAGTCTCCCAAGCTGCAGAAATTGGAAGGTATTGCAGGGATGAACTTGTCCCAAGTGGTAGAGATTGCCCAAATATTATTTCATGGCAGAGAGGGTAGAGAAGGGCAGTTTAAGCAGGAGCAGAGGAAAGTGATGTTAGCAGCTTACAGAAGAAGGCACAAAGGAGAGAGGAAAGAAGGGTAAACAGGAAGAAGGGCTTCGCATTCCCTTGCATCTGCACCAATGTGCCCATTGTAAAGTGAGGGACATTTCAAGTGAGAGTGTCCAAAGCTGCTAGACAAGGAAAGAAAAGGAAAAAAGGAAGCATTTGTGGTGGAGTCAGGAAGTTTCAGATTGACAAGGTCACGGGTCCCTATCCCTTGGCCCAGGGGAACACATGTTAACTGTAAGGGTAGGGGAAAAAATATGTACGATTTTTTTAATAGACACTGGCATGTATATATCAGAAGTTATTCAGTCAATAGCCCCACCCTTAGGCCTGTAACGGCAAAAACAGGCTGAATTGCACAGAAGACCAAAGAACTCTATTTAGGGCAAACAGAGATTATTGAATTTCAGGCCGGCCACCGTGCATCTCCCAACTAACAAGTTAGGAGGCTCTGTGCCTGCTGGTTTTGAGTCAGGTCTTAAATATGTTTTGGGTTTCCATGGTTACAAATTGGGATGTTACATTTGCTGACTCAGGCGGCCATGTGGTTTTCCTCTCATCCCATGGGACCCAGGTCATTTACCGGTCACATGTCTAAACATGATAGGTGTTTCTCCCATCTTGTTCCATTTGTTTCCCTTTTTACAACCTATACATTCCTTTAGGATTACAATGTTTATCTAGGGCCAGGGATGAAACTACCCAGGCAGGGTCACAGATGGTTATCTAGGCCTGAGTGTTCGTATCTTGGAGAGATATTTCTGGGCAAAGTTTGACTGCAGGGTTAGCTCTCACAATTTCCTAGGACACATTTAGTCCATAACTAAAACTATTTTATCTAAAACAATATGCTAAGATCCACAGTCCCCTACAGGTCAAAAGAAATTATTATGATCCAATTTGGCCAAAATGTATCTGAGTGCACTCTCTTTATAAGCAAATTGTCTTGTGTGTTTTTTGTTTTTCTCTCTCTGTCCAGTCTGTAAACAGCTGTTTCATTTGAGCTCAAGATTTTTTTCTCCTTTTCCTATTTTTTTTGTGATTTTGAAATAATGGTCTAAAATTTAACTCGGTTTATAGGTAAGCATCACCTAAATTAAAAATATGCTTCCACCAAAAGTTGCCAGCTGGTCAAAATGATGTTATAATTGGTTTTATAAATGCAATGCTTATTTTTGTTTATATATTATGATTTGAGAGTCTCTAATTGTTCAAATTTAATGTAGTAAGTTTAGAGATTGTATTTTCATGGATTATGAAAAATTGGTTGAAATAATTAAACAGAAATCTCTTAGGGTGAGGAGAGATTATTAGACCGAACTCTTGATGAATGAAAAGCAGCTGCTTAGAATAATATTAACCAGTTTTTGTTCATGAATAAGGAGCCCCTATAATTTCTGTAGCCTTACAGGAGACATTCGAATAAATATTGATCAAAATATCTTACTGTGATATGTTTACCTTGTTCATTGTCAAAGGTTAAGTTTTTAAGAAAAGGAGGCAATAAGGTTTCTTTGATAAAAAATGTAATTGGTACAAAACTGCATTAAGAAACAAAATAATCAATTCATTATTATTAATTTCATAGTGTATTAAAAGTATTCATGCCTGCTAAATGTACAGTATTCTAAAATATAATACTGGGGTTGTTTATAGTGACAGACATTTTCTTCCAGGTTCAGACATCTGCCTTTCTCCGATGCTTTAGATATTTGTGATAAGAGGCTCATGTCAAGTCAACCTGAGGTCATCAGCCAAATAGTAATTAATAATGAAATCTATCTGAATTATTATTAAAACTAGTTTAAGATAAATTATGTTTACCTAGAAAGACAGGTATCTGGTCTTTTCAAAGTGTCAAAAACTGTTTTTCATGGGTAATTTTAGAGGTAATTCACTACTAACTTTGATTTTGTTTTATGTCTTTATTACTTTATAGTTGTTTCATTTTCATAATGCCTTGCATTTTTACTTATTTTGAAGTACTTTTATGTTACATGTTGGTGTACATAAATATTTTCTTCAGTTTTGTTTCATGTATATATGATTTTTAAAAGTTGTAAACTATCCTTTTTAATTTGATAATTCCTATATGTCAATTTATTAAAAATAACAGCCCTATTGTAATAGTTAATATATATAGTACTTATTAGGAGTATGGTTCTGTATAGATAAGCTTCTTATTACAATGGCAGAATTCTGTGGAAAATTAAGCTATATAGATCCTGTTTGGCTATAAGCATTATACAAGTTTTGCATTGTGTCACTTCATTTATTACCAGAATATATCTATTTTGTTAGTCAGTGACCTAATATCTTCATGTTTTTCTTTAGTTACATTGCACATGTACACATGATACTTGGGCTTTCTTAATACCAAATCTTTGAGGTATGACACAAACAATTTCATTTCCCTTTCTGGGCCTTCAATGTTTACCTGTAGAAATGAAGTACTGAATGAACTGACCTTTCTTGGTACTTTCTAAGGTGTCCTTTCTGTCTGAGAGTTTAACTGGTCATACATTGAGAAGCATTTGCATATAAAGGAGTGTGATCTGGCACTCTATTAGGAATTTATAATTATGAAACATCCCTACTTAAAAGGAGCACATAGCCTGTCTAGGAAAAAAAAATGCACAGTTGTGTAAATTGATAAAATTAATAACAGCTCAGACAATGTTACAAATTTCTTCAATGACATAAGGACAACAAATTAGGTAAAAGATTCTTATGTATTAAGTACAGATAATTGACTAAAAGACTATCATATTGCAAGATGGATAATTAAATGTGTTACAAAAATGTCATCACGACCGTTACGTTATAATACTATGTTTAAGTTTGCTCTGTAAAACTTGCTGTCTGTCAGCATTCTACAGGGATTCACCTTCTAGCACATTCATGTTTGGTGAGAAATAGCAGTTCTGGGCAATCCTTTATATTTCAAGGCTCTTCTGGACATTCAGCAAGTGAGGTTTGAAGGCCAAAAATTACAAAGATAGATGGGCTAAAGAGATAACCAATGTGGTCCTAGCCCTCCAAAACACTTCAGCCTCCTTGAAATATTCCTTTCTGCTGGTTTCCAAGCCAGAAAAAATGGGTACCACCCAGCCCAGGACTTGTGGGCAGTGAATGCCCCGGCCGGAGCCCTTCATCCTACTGTGCCCAACCCCACACCTTGCTTAGTCAACTCCCACCCCCTTAGACTTGATGTACTGTGTTGAATTTTAAAGATGTTTTTTTCTGTATTCCTTTTCTGTTGCATCCCAAGAAGTTTTTGTTTTTGAATGTAGGCTCCAGAGGGAAGAATGGAAATGTACTTTATTAATGGGACCTGAGGGCCTTCAACCCTGCCTTACTTTCACTGACATCACTGGGGCCATCTGAGCACGACTGTGTGAAAACAGTCGAGGCCACCTACTCTCCCAGACTGGACCTACAGGACACACAGCTCCAGAACCCAGACTTGACACTATTCCCAGACAACAGCAGCATGGAAATTGATGGGGTTCAGAGGGCAGAAGCCACAGTTTTCACCTTTGAGCAAGCTGTCCAGTCTGAGGCTTTCCCTCCTGGCATGTTAGCACAAAAGGCTGAACGGATGGCACTTACTTGAGCTTTGGAGATAGGGAAGGATAATCCCAAAATGCCTTTGCTACTTTGAATGTTTATGGTGCCATCTACCAGGAAAGGGGCCTCCGACTATGTGGGGAAAAACTCTCAAGAGATACTGAACTTGTTGTGGGCTGTTCTGCCGCCAGCCAAGGCAGCAGTGATCCATTGTCCAGGCCATCAGAAAGACACTTTTCTGGGGGCCCAAGGAAACCCAGCCGTGATCTAACAGCCGGACAAGCTGCTGTTGGAGACTCACACGGCTCTGGCTCTAAGGGCCCCACTCGTCAAGCAGAGCTGAAGTGGGCCACAGAAGGGGAGCCCCAGGACCACATGGAGGACAGGCTTTGCCGGGAGGGAACGTGTGCTTTCCTGAGGCCGCGGGACACTGCCATCCGCGAACTGCACCACGTACTCCCTGGGAACAGACTACCGCGGCGGGGCTGCTTGGTCATCACTTTTCCATCTCTAGACCTTGGACCTTGTGTGTTTCTGTGGCAAAACAGATGCACAGATTCTGCTCTCAGTAATCCAGTTTCTTATCCACAGAAGCTGGCTGCAGTCTGCAGACAAGGAACACTCCCTTTTGAGAACTTTGAGGTGGATTTCACAGAAATCAAACTGACCCTTGGGAGCAAGAAGGATTTGTTGGTCCTCATTTTGTTCAAAACCACCCCACAAGAACTGAGACATCTAGAGAGGTGGTAAAGGTTCTCATACAGCTAGTTATTCCCCAGTATGGGCTCCCCTTGATGGTAGGGTCAGGTAATGGGCGTGCTTTCATGGGCCAAGTGGTTCAGAACGTTTCCACAGCCTTAGGACTGAAACTGAAGTCACACACCATCTACTGACTGCGGAACTCTGGACAGGTAGAGAGGCAGAATTGGATTTTGAAGTCTACTCTAACTAAGCTGTGCCAAGAGACTGTGGCAAACTGGGTGACTATGCTTCTGATGGCCTTGCTGAGGTCCTACGCACCCTGTGCTGGGGTGTGCATACTCTGGTGGAGATCATGTTTGGGGAGGCCTCCTCCACTTTTGCTCATCTTGGAAATACTGCAAGCGATAAGTGATAGAAACTGAGACCCCACATGGAACCAGACCAGACCTTCTGACACGAGGGAAGTCTTTATTGGGGGAGGGACAGAGTAGCAGGCTACCTAGCGGACCAAGGTAGCCCCGAGCTGAGGAAAGTGTGGGCCTTTAGGCTCTTTTTTCTGGCGGGGGTGGGGGTGGGGTAAGGAGATGTCCCTGGGCCAGAACAGGCCGAGTCCCGAGAGGCGAGCCCCAAGCGGTGGGGAGGGCATCCAGGCCAGAAGCCTGAACGGCAGGAGTTGCCCATTGCAGAACAACCCAAGCAGGTGAACTGCCAGAGCGAATGGGGGTGGGGATAGCTTTTGTGGCTGAGGGGAACGGAAGTGGAATGGGTAAGGGAAGGAGAGAAACATTGAGTTAAAGTTTTCCCACGAGGGGGGCGAGGCTGGCTGCCTTGTGACTTATCAATAAGGACTCTTGATGGACTGGGGGAGTACCTTTGTAACTACACACTGTGTGCCCTGAGTGGATACTATTCACCTCTGGTGAGCTGAGCTGGCCTCTCTGTATCTCCTGTGTGACCAGCAAGATGTTACAGTTACAATCCTTATATGTAAAGTCTGGAGCCCCCACTGGTAGAGAGATGAAGCCAGTCCTGAGCCTCACCGTTTCTCTACATGTGAGGTTTAGAAAAAGGCAATTAGATGGGATAATGATGACATGGACTTGGTAAACTGGGCATGCTATATGTGCCCAAAAGCAATGGAAAAAATGTGGAAGGAGTTCAAAATGTTGTCAGGTTAATTCCTTGGCAAAAGCAGTATTACTGAATAAGAGAGGACTCAACTTACCCTTTATGAAACAAGGAGGGGGTGTGTGTAATGACCTCAAGAAAAAAATTATTTTTATGCAAACAACTCAGGAGCATCGTAGAAATGCTTGTCCAGTTGGATGGAGAAACAAAGGAAAGGAGAAAGACATACTATAACCACTAAGGGTGGTATGAGGGACTTTTCAACTGGGAGCCAAGATTAACCTCCCCAAATGCCAGGATCACAGGGCCCCTGGTGATTACTGTCCCTACTTTGGGCCATGCATAATTAATCGTGTTAAAAATGGATCTAAAGCAGTGTAAACCCAGCACAAACGATGTTCTAAAGGAGAACACCAATCATAGAGTGGAGACCAGAAGCCCAGCGTGTGGAGGGCTGTACATGTCCTGGAAAAGGGAGATATGCCCTTGGTTGGGAATGATGTGGCAAGAGAGACTCCGTTCTCCTGTTTCTGACTGCATATGAAGGGAAGCCACGTAAAGTTCGCTGCGGCTGAAGTTGACCCCACTTACCCCCCTCCCCTTGGTTAGTCATCAGTGCGTTAAGGGAGCACAGAGTCACATAATGGGAACAGAGCAAACAGGACAAATTGGAAGGTAGGCTAGAAGTTAAGCTGCAGTGGTCTTCTGGAATCTGGCTGTCTGATAGCTTCTGGGAGAAGTAAACTTTGTGATAATTGTGTGACATTCTTGTGGTGAGATTCCCAAAAATGAGACAATGGTTACTATGGAAATCTAAAATGTGCTTATACCAAAGGTGAGACCCAGATTGGCACAGACATCTTCTCTGGCTCCTGGATGCAGACTGTCCATTAGCTGGCTCAATAAAGCTTCATTCACTCCTATTTTTTCAGTCTCTTGTGAATGTCATTCCCAAGGAATTAGCTTGCTGTATCAGTAACATAGAGGACTTTCCTCTGCTGTTTGTGATCTAGAGGCTGCTTTGTACGTGTAGACAGTGCTCTGCCCTCCCCAAGCCTTCCTGCAGTCCCTCACCACATGTGCCTCCCTACCACAGCCCAGTGCTTGTTTAAGGCAGCAAGGAGAATCTCTAGCCTGAGAGTGGAGGAGGATGAACTCACTGCAGTGGAACATCACCGCGGGAGTGTCATCCTTTTACCTGTATCATATTTACTAGAGCAGATCTGAGATGCTGTGCACACTCAGGAAATTACACAAAGGCATGAATACCTACAGTTGAAGATCTTGGGAACCACTCTAACTTCAGTTTGCTCCACCCCTAAACTTACCAATGTACCAAACCATAGTTGAAGTCCCAAGCAAATTCTTGGGTAACAGTATCACTCCCTCATTTCCCCTCTCGTACCCTGGCATACTGGAGAAGCATGAAATGTTTTTTGCCATCTGGGGCAAATGCACGATATACTGAGTGGCTGTGAAATCAGATTTCCTGTTCCGGATACATATTGCACCAGTTACTAGGTGTTTGTTCATAAGAAGTGCTATATATTTATTACATACTGAGATATAAATGTACCTGACACACTCTACAAATACTCTGTGATACATCAACTAAGCTCACTGGTCTCTGATCTCTTCAACTCTATGATGTGGGTTGGGATGAGGCCTGTGTATTCAGCTTATTGAGAGCATAAAAATCACTGTTCCAGATATATAGTAGTCATTTCCTGAAAGATGCAAAGTATATCTGAATCAGCTCATTGTCATGTCAGCTTTATGTTCAGAATAACTTACTCACATACTCTAACCCTCCTTTATATCTTTGTAATCAATTTCAAACATATTTGAAATCTTTCTCTAATGATCGTTTACATCTTTTATTGATAATCATTCATACAATGGCAGAGTCAATGAATTAATTCATCAAATTAGCTGATGTTTATATCTTACATTTAAAAATAATTATTAAAATATCTATGCTGGTATCTACTTCAAGATTAAAAGCTTCTTCTGACAAAATTTTCTTAGTACTTCTCAGGTGTTCTCACAAAGGTGTCCTGCTTTAAATGGTACAATAAACATAGATTTCAAGCTGGTTAACTTTGTCACATTGTGTGTGTATAAAATTGATTTACCAGTGCTCAGAATCCCTCTATATTTGTCTGTTCCACTTCACAGTTGTGCCTGCCATTTATTAAGAACATAGTAGTTGCTTTAGTTAGAGGTATCTAAGTGTATATCTTGACTTGGCACAATTGTCTAATATTTCTTATATATTCTTCAATTTATTAGTCTGGTGTTAAATTTGTATTATACTAATTAACTTTCTCAGACCTTATAAACTAAGTTAGTTAGCATGGTGCTGGGAGAAGAGAAGGGTGGAGGGAGAGGAGGAGGAGAAGTGAAATGTGTAACGTGCATGTACAACATCCCGCAGCGAGTGTGAAAATCCAGCGCTGCAAGTGTGTACTAATAACAGTCAATACTTAAATAAAGGAATACAAAAAGGTCTCATCTGTTTGTGTGTAAAATGTAATTACATTATAATTTTAAAAGCTCCACACTTGGACATATAAAAGATATAAGAACCTGTTCCGATGACAATAAAGGGATAAGTAAACAAATATTTTCATATAAAATGGCAGTAAGAGTAAAAATGTTAAAACATGATTTATGTTTCAGTTTTACTTAGTATTCCTGTTGCTTAGCACTGAAAAAAGAGGTGTGAAGTTTGTTAAGTTGTTTGCCACTATGTTGTATTCGGATGGCTGGAAATAAATTTGACACATCCTAACCACCCCTGCTACGCTTCAGTCATTACATGTTTTGTACATTACTCTTTGTCCTGTGGCTCCTTCCCAAAGTGGAAAACACACATAAACGCATGAGTAGTGACTTTCTTTCAATAGTACAGTAGAACCCTAATCTTGGTTTTCATATTTATACTTTAGTTTGAATAGCTACAAATATAAATTTCTTTGTACTTCCTTCACTTCTAAAGATTAAATCTGCTGGGTGCTTTAAACATAAACCACCAGCGTGACAATAGCATGGCGAATTTGGCCATTTAGAGAAATATTAAAGTTGTTACTCATCTATCTAATTGAACTCTGATAAATCTTTGGGTTATTATGGAACTGAGATGTTGCTCTCTGTGAATTGTAGGTATAAGGGACACAATTTAGATAAATTTCCAAGTCTCTTAAACACTTGATTACTGGGCATTTCCAAGAAGTTTTTATAGATTCTTTGTTATTTTTCATCTAAGTTCTTTGTTTGTTTTTTTTTCCACATTGCCAGAGTCGGCTCCAGACGCTGGGCTCTGTGTATATAAAGGTAAGGGCAATGCAAAAATATGTAAATAAGCAAATACGCAAAAGGAAAGAAGGTAAAGAACCAGCAGGCTCTTTGGTGATTGCCAGCTGTAATAGCCAGCCCTTGCCCCACCATTTTGATCAGTCCTGTCTCTCTGTAGCTATTGCCAGTAGCTTTTCTCTTTCTCAAACTTTGCCTCTGTTTACCCGTGCTTCTGTGTTGTACCTCCTCTTCTCTGTGCCCTTCTTTGCTTCGATGCAGTGGAAAAACACTATTATTTATTGTTTTGGCCATCTCTTCTCAGGCTAAATTTCTCATTTTCAGATTGCATGGTTTAAAACAATGACATCTGAAGTTTCTATGAAACTGCGTTAGGTTGTGTCACCTGATGTCAGTCAAATGTAAGTTCTCTGTGGAGCTGGAAAGCTGCATTGCCTGGAAATCAGCAAGTCCTCATCTTCACTGAAACGTAGTGTCTCAGATTTAATTTTCATGATCTTTCGCCACATTTATGTTTAAATTTTTTTGTGTGTAAGCTCAGAGATTCAGGAAGCAGGTAAGGATACAATTAAAAACCCACAAACAAGTATATACAAACCCAAATTCACGGAACGTGTGTTGAACAATTCTCCATGGAAGGCTGTTTCGGGGAGACGTTGACCGCAGCCATTTCTGTTGTTATTGTTGAGAGAGTGTCAGGCCTGTAAGATTTGCGTTTTATTTTTCTGCCCTTTGTCTCAATTTTGTCACTGTGCCTTCTTTATTAGTTTCATTAGAAATTAGTTTTGGAGCAATAGTCTTATAATATAAAACCAAGAAACTTCTGTTGTCACATTTATTTGAATACTATGTATTTATCAACCTTCCACCCGGCTAGTTGGAGGCATAAGACATCAGAACACCGAAATATAAAACCAAAAGGAGCTGCTACACGGAAGCTAAGCATGAATTATATAGATACTTATTTACTCGCCAGTTTTTCTCTCAATATGTCTCTATATAATATATAAACTTACATTTGACATAGTTTTCTCTGGTTGGCTATCCAAACAGCAGATTTCCACTTCGCATGAATAGAACTGTTGGACAGTTTGGGAAACAGATTGGGAAAATGGTATATTTAACAAATTACAGAAGAAAAATGTTCTTGTGTTGCACTGACTTCAGAAAGATGTACTAGGTAAAAAGAAATGCAAGAATAGGGCAGCGTCCAGCTTATCAGAAGCCACTATGGTGTCTTGTTAGGATAAATATCCTCAAGTCAGTCTGTTCGAAATTAGTAATTTTTTGCTCGCCTCAGAGTTCTGAGAGCAGCCTCACGCCACATGCAAAGGACTCTCCCTGGGAGAAGTTTTGTTTCTACCAAGTAACGAGGATTCACACTCCCACTTGGCGCAGTTGGAAAGATGACATAATGTTTGAGGGGCTTTTGTCTTTCATTTGTTACAATTTCTCAGGGATGTTTCAACATGAACATAGGTTCCATAATATGGGGAAAAATAAAATACCATTTCCTGAGTTCAGGGTGTTTATTTCTTAATCAGATTCAATTATTAGATTTTTAGACACTTCAGAGATTGAGTGATGAAGTGATCAATAAACAAATTCTCACAAGAGTATGCAAACTGCACTGTTTCTTAGGCTTTATAGTTTGCAATTACATGTTCACATGTACTTTTAGACCTTTTATGACCTCCATAAATGTTTCATTTTCTTCAAAATTTATATATATGCATCTTAACTTACATTTTCTTTAATGCAATTGTTTTACTTTGCACCACAGATACTGTTAAAATTTGGAGAGACTTCAACATGTTTTCTTTTCTAACATTCTATTTCCTCTTTGTTGGTGTTTGTATCTTCTCATATTTTAATTATCTAGTAACCCTAAAAGTTCTCTAGATGACAGCAATTTTTGGCTGTTATTTTTTAAATTGACATATCACAGAGGACCTGAAATTATTGGTCTTTTAATCACGTAATTTTTATTACCTAGTACATTCACATGTTATTTTACATTTAACTGATGTGTAGTTATTTTTTTCTTTCTTTGATATATTTTATGTGTTTTTCACATCAGTTTCATAAGCATTTTAAGATTCCTTTGATGTAACTTTCTCTTTACTGCAGCTACAAATATTGTTTCACTTTTATATGAAAATCAAGTTTGTAACAATGACTTAGTAACACCAGTTTACTTTACAAAAGAGACTGCAATAAACCAGGTGAGCTGCAAAGACAATGAGTACTTGTGTGTTTTAGTTCTGTCATCATCATGCACCTTCGACTTATTAACAATGGGTACCTTGTCTCTCAGTTGTAATTTGGGGAATATGTAATAGTCTACCTATTTAAATTTGTACTTATAATTCATAAGTACGATTTGCAAAGATAATAACTTCAGAAATAATTATCTAGAAGCACAAGATTTAATAGCATTTTTATATGATTATTCTGATATTTTATCTAACAGCTAAAATATAAAGCTTATTGCTCGTACACATAAGTTACAGTAGCACAGCAATTTATAAAAATTTGGGAATAAGTTTATCTGGCAAATCAATATGCAACAACTAGGATTATAAATATACAAATTAAACTTAGAGACAGTCCGTACCCTGCAAAGTTTATTATAGCCTTTTATTAGTGACAGATTTTTTTCTTATGCTTTTAACCATTTTCTGAGATGGAAGTTGCTCTAGTTCTGTGGTCAGTAAATTCCTGAGACTTCAGTTCTCCCGCAACACATCTTGCTCTCCTTTACTACATGCCAGCTGGCCCTCTCTGGCACTGCCTTTCCGGCTGTGACTTAATTGAAACTTCACCAACCTTCAGGCAAGAGCCCTACCGTGGGCTTCACATCCGCACAATCAGCTCACACGTGGACCTTCCAAAACTGAACTCATGTGGTTCCCATCCTCAGTGCCACTTTACTTACCAGATGACCTTCCCATTCATTCTTTCTTATTTGGAATTTAAGTCTGACAAGGTCTGGCAGTTTTACTGGGAAATAGTTTATCTTTCATCTTTCAGAACAAGCACACCACCACATCCTGCTAATTTTAGGTGCTAATCTCTGTGACTTTAATGCCTATTCTTAGGTATCTCACCACTATCATTACAAACTATTTTATAATATATCTCAGCCTGTAAAATTGATAATTAATTATGCTGCTTTCTACAACTTCCTTAGTTCTTGTTCCCTTAACTATTTTTGAAGAAATTAATGCTTATTTATTAAAGGGCAAATATAATGTTAACTCTGTGTCCATTGATGGCCTCCCTTTACTCTTAGAACAAAAAAGACTTAATGAAAGCCCAGGTGTCTCCCCAGTCTGGTGGAGACATTGCCTGAAGTGATATGGACCTTATGCTACATGTTTATAGCTACTGCTGTCCATTTCACACTCTGTATCAATTGAACTTAGCTCCTTTGTGCTCCAAGAAATGTCATATGTCTTCACATGAGGCAATTGTATATTAGCTCCTCTGGACACCACAGGTCTCTAGGTAACCATATCTAGGTCTCTCCAGCACTTGCCAAGTGTCACTTTCCTGAGGAGAATATTCCAATTACTCTCTGTCACCTCCCCATGGCCCTTTCCTAGCACTGACTATTAGAAGAGACGCTGCACATTTTAATAACATGTTGGTCTCTTGCTTGTTCTCCATCCCTGTGAGTTCTTTGAAAGCACAGACTTGTTTTATGTGTTCACTGATGTGTCCCTGACACGTGGGAAGGGGCCATGGCTATGAATGCACAGACAGTACATAGTTTGGGGATGAACTAGTTGGTCTTATTTAATTTTGGCAACACTTGGTGCTCACGTTTTATCGTTACTGTACAAATGAGCGTGGTGACTGCATTTCACTTCTGTCTTACAAGTGAGACGATTGGCTTACAAGCAGCAGAGTGCAGATGAGAATCACAAGGGCTTTACTGTACACTATGTCATTTTGATGCCCTCACAGGTAATTGTGTGAATTTCAGTGGTGGAACAGGAAGTGTGTCCTTTAACAAAGCAGTTAACATTATATGCAAATACTTCTGGAATAGTCCACTTCCCAGTTTTTACTTACTTTAAATGATACGTATGAAATAATATACAGAAACCAGTACCACTCTGCATTTAATTGATGATAGGATGTTGAATATTTACCAGATTGGAGGAACGTTCTCAAACTTTACACATTGAAGACAGGCTTCTTGCCCTCCTGTTCAGTGCTCCATAGTAGTGTAAACTGATGATAAATGGGATTAGAATGTGTTCCACTTTCTGGGGTGAGAGGTTGAATGGGGCTGAACCTGCGGTTGGCAAATTCCTTGAAACTAGAGCAAAGCCAGTCCAAGGACATGGAAAGGCAGAGGCAGACTGTGCCGAGAATTGCCCTCTAGCTCAGTTGCATATCGATGGGTGTCTGGCCCTGGCGTTTGTCCTGGTTAACTGCAGCACAGGTAGCTTTCAGAATGTTTCACTTTCAGTGTTCTCAGCAAAAGCTAAGATCTTATACTCTGGATCCCATCCTAAGTTTTTGCTTTTTTTTTTTTTTTTTTTTTTTTTTTACTTTGTATAAATAAAGACACTGGGGCTGAGACACTGTTGCTGCTTTTCCATCAGAGAAGTCACGTCTCATCTACTCCCAGGTTTTTCTTCATGAGTTTTATTTAGCCTATCATCACCCTCTCTCAGGACGCCACTAGCCATGCGGGTTGTGGCAATTTTCCAAAATTGAAACCTTTAAAATAGACTTTCCTTTGAAGAACTAAATTTTGCTAATCAGGCACAATGTGAAACAATGAAAACTTGGGAAATACAAGTCAGAGTCTGGTGGGAGAACTCAGTAGCAGAACATATCCTTAGTAGATGCAGGTCCCAGCGAGTCAGACACGTTGAAAAATCTTAATATATCTTGGGTGTTCTGCTTCTAAGTTTAGATTGCATTTTGAAAATAATTTATGGAAGAGTCAGGTGGATATGTATTTACATATTGATCGGTACCACTTAATATTTCTCTTCATTTGCCACATCATTTCTCTAGCCTTACTCTCTTGAGGTGTAAAGTAGGACTATGGCTCATGTATTCTGTAATGAATTATGTGTAGTTGCTGGTATTTTAGTATGTAAATATGAATATCAAAATGATAAATACATAATTTGTATTTATGATTATATTGTTATGGATTCTATCTAGGTGACTCTTCAAAGCCTCATGGACTCATAGGTGCGGCTTTTGGGTGGTGACTGGATCATGAGTGTGTGATGCTGGATCAGTCCATGGATGGGTTCATAGATGGCTGTGATGTTGGGGGTGAAGCCTAGTGGGTCACCCTGGGTGGGCCTTGGAGGATATACATACACAGCTGGCCTCGTCCCGGGATGACTCTGCTTCCTTCCTGACTTTTCTTGAGCTGTCTCTCCTCTGCCATGCTGCTCTCCTTGGAGCTGGCTGACTGCACAGAAACTGTTATGAACTGTGAGCTAAAATAAATCTTTCCTCACTTAACTTTTAGGTGCCGATTACTTTGTCCCACCAGTGAGAAAGTAACTAAGATATATGTAAATTAAATTGTCTAGTGTGTGAATAGGCAAGAACTAAATATAAACTATGTGGTGTAAGAAACAAGCCTTCTGGTGTTAATGTACACCTACCTGCATTTTGAGAAGTGGTGTCAGCATAGATCCCTATTCCTTTCTCTCCCCATACAAGTTAATCGTGAACTCCATCTCTGTGTCTTGAGTTTGATAAAGTTACCTAAGAAAAATAATCTTACTATGGCTACTATATTTTAAAACATTTAAAAAGGTTAATTCTTATCTTAAATTATCACTCTAATGTACATAAAATTTGATTATTTGCAACAACCTCTAAATCAAACATAATTACAACAAAAAAAACATTTTAATCACCACAAAATATGCCACTTAGAGGTGACCACTACAGCAGAGGTCTCAGTGTTTGTGTATAGAGAAAGAATTCAAAAAGTGTTTTTCTTAAAATATTTATTTTTAGTGCTAGTGTAGCGCATAAACATTCTAGTAACATTTACATTGTTTATATGTTTTTAAATGTGTTAAAAATCAATGTTATATTAGGTATGAATAGACTTGCAACCAAGACTATTAAAAGTACAGATTCACTTAATATGATCTATTTTTGCTTATATTGTCTAGGAATATTTTAGGGAAGAGGAAGATTTCATTGTCTTTCATAGCAAAACAACATCACTTTCACTTTACATTTAATCTTATCTTTGGATATCATAAAAGTATACTTTTACTAGTGCTATATTTTTGTTCTGTTTTTCCATATGTTTCCTTAATTCTCACCTTTAATAGAAAATATGAATTTATAAGCTTACTTCTGTGATTCTAATTTTGAAAATTTTCATGTACAAAATATAAATTAAAGATTAGGTGAGGTGACTCAGACCATCAAGTTGCTGAAGGAGGAAGCACTCAGGGAACTTTGGGTGCTCTTTTGCGAGGTAGGGTCCCCTCCCAAACGATGCCTCCTTTCCACTCTATGAGTTCCAGGGTGGACAACATTGAAAGCTGGACCACTGCAGCCACAGGTTACCGTGATGTACAGCTTCCCAGTCATGGATAAATTGTCCAAACCAAGAGTGCAAATGAAAGTTCTTATGGCATTTCCTTTCAAATATTTATTTCTGTTCTGGTTTGTATCAAGGACTTTCTTTGAATTACTTAAAGAATACTATAATTCTTGCTTTTCAGACTGTTTGAGGAAGATAAATCTATTCTTAGTGACTTGATACAAATTATTCTTCTGAGTTTGCCAGAGTGCTGGGCAAGTTCCGGTACTTGGCTAGTTCAATAAAGCAGAACTAACTTGTGGCTGTACAAACTGATTTCTATAAATCACCAAAGGCATTTCAAGTTACTCAATACATCAGAAATGTGTATTTAAATTTTAGCACTCCAGACTATCAGATAAACTTATTGTATTTCAAAATAGGAACTACTAGCTCTGAGATTACAAGATCTGTGAGTCTTGAATTTTTAGAAACTATTTTGACATGGTTGCTCTGTATTTTATTTTTCAGAAATGAGAATTTCAGTGATGTAAAGAATTGGAGAGCCAAGATGATCAATTACTAGAAAAGCATCCAAAGAAACAGCAGTAGTAAAGTCGATTTCTGTCCAGAGGGAACCGGCTGAGAGGATGTTTATATGATTTCATATTGTGATCTGTATATCCAGGAAATTGGCAGTACCTTCAATGAAATGCTGAAATATGAAGTGGGTATCAATAGACATCTCCTACAATTAACATTTTTTAGTGTGCAAGGGAAAGGATCAAGTAGAATGTGATAAAATGTTTTACTTAGTCTTGGAACAAGTGCAGTGAAATGCTGTATTCAATTCCAGATATTCCTGGCTCAAAAGACCAGTCTACCAGCTAAAATTATATGTGTAAGGAAAGCAAACCCAGAATAGCATATAGCATAAGGAAAACACTGGAATAAAGATAGGTGTCAGGAAAAAGTCATGTTTCCTAAGTGGAAAAATGCGTAAAACTTTTGGAAATTTGTCAGAATTGTATCCTATTATATTAAAGGGCACAGGGAGTGCTCAATCTCCTTAAGTCAAAAGGAACTAAAGAACATAAGTTGAAATGGAAACACTAGAGAGAAAATACAATAAAACATTATATCCAATTTCAATAATGAAAAGCAACTGGGAGGGAAATTGCTTTGACTGTCAAAATATTCAGTCCAGTCTGAGTGCACCAGTTCCTTTGTCTCCCATGCTTTCAAATCAAAACTGACAATGTACAGGTAAGTGTCCTCTGATCAGCAATACTGCACTCATAACCAGCTCATAAGAATTTGAAACGTGTTTAAGAAATTTAGAAGTGTATATTCAATTTGTTTAAGGGGTAAAATGCATTATATAACCACTGTAACTTCAAATGAGACCTATTTCATAGACTGCCACAGATTGCTAATACTTTTCTCTTTATATTCTGTGCATTGTATTTTAATACAAATAAATCATTTGCATTATCATACCTATGTGGATTAGCTAAAAAGGGAGGGTTTGTGTTGAGAAGTATATTGGGATTCTGGTGGGATTTTTTTTTATAGGTGGTATGTGTCTTTTCTCCAGCTGCTTTGAATATTTTGTTTTTGTGCTGAATTTCTGGAATCTTGATTATTACATGCCTTGCTGTAGATTTATCTTGGTCATGGCTGTTTGGAGTTGTGTATTCTTCATTCATTTGTATGTGAAATTCTTTACTCACAGTTGAGAAGTTTTCTGCCATTATTTCTGGAAGAGGTTTTTAACAGCTTTTGTGCTGCCTCCAGCTCCCTCCCTGATTCCAGTCAGGCTTATTTTGTCCTTTGCTTCATCCTGTAGCTGTTGGATTGGTTTTTCATGGTCTCTTGAGATTTTAAAATATCTTTCTTTTCCTGGTCATTAGGTGCATCATGTCTTCTAGATCTGACATTCCATCTTTTCCTTCATTCTATCTGCTGTATAAACTTTGGTGGAGTTTCTAATCTCCTGTGTTTCTGCTTGGATCTGCTTCTTTGATTCTATTTCTTGCTGATGTTTTTCTGCATGTTTCCATCATTTTCCTGAGCTCCTCTGTTTGTTTACCTGTGTATCCTTTAATGTCTTTTATTTTCATAGTGATTTTTTTTGCACCTTAGAAATTATTTTTTCTGAGGCTATTTCCATTTAATTTTTAATTTCTGCTTCTGTTATTTCCCAGAGTTCTACTTACTGGCTGCTAATATCCTCTATCTCTTTGTGCTCTGGACTTGTCCTTGGTGGGCTGGATGTCTGGGACTGCATTTTGCTTTTTCATCTTGTCATTTTCTATTTTATTGTGTTATCTCTGTGAGTACTTTTTGTTTTCTAGTTAGACAGCCTTAATCATTGAAGCTGAGGCTTCCCTAGGAGGTATCTTTTCCTCGCATGTCTCCTTGTGTCAGCACCACACCCCTGGGGTCTCTTCCTCCTGGCACTGCCAACTCCTCCCACTGTCACTGTTGACTCAGAACAACGGAGGGTGAGCAGGGTACAGGCCCACACTCCCCACCCGAACCGCTGCTCTGGACTGTGGAGGGGGCACAGGGTGGGAACTCATTCCCTTGCTGTTGTCTCCTCCAGCAGGAAAACGGTGGCAATGCAGATTGCGTGGAATGTACTCACTTTTCTACTGGGCCAATGCAGGGAGCAGACGCACTCTCCTCTTACTTTATCTGTAGGTTTCAGATGTGCATGTCTCGACGGAAGTAAAGGAAACCACTTTTAAAAATTTTCTCATTCTGTGTCCCACATTACCCAAACATTTTAACAGTCAAATGTAGCCAACTTTATGATTATGATTCCTATAAGCTGCGTTAATATCAATATACCTAGTATTAGTAACTTGTCATGTTTATACAGTATTAAATAAATTGCCTTCCATATTCACCAATATAAGGCAAAGACTTCTCATCTCAGAATAACAGGGTAAGTGAATAGAATACTTGATTTAAAATCTATTATTCTTAATTGCTTTTGAATACTACACACTGTTTTCCACCTGTTGGACACAAATGATCCATTCTGAATTTTTAATACTGTTTTGAAAGTCTATTACAATATGAAATGTGTGAAGAATCATATGTGCTGGACAAATGTTTACATCCCCTGATAATGTTATTTTTTTCTACAAGACAGAAAATGGGCTTTATGCTTTTTTTTAATTGAGGGTTTCTGAGAGGCATGAATATGATGTCTTTAATGTTGTTTTCCTGGGATAAGTTAATCATGAGTTTTCTCTTTTCTTTCTCTCCTTCCGTTTTCTTCTCTCATTCTGTCTCCCTCTCCCTTCCAAGGAGCGTGTATACTCTGTCTTAGCCTCACCACACTGCCCAGTGGACATATTAGAAATGGCTACTGTTATTTCTTACTACGTTAATCAAGTTTTTGAATCTGAGTTGGGGGCATTTCATTTTATCCAGTTTCCTTTTGTGTGAGTAAATGTTAGTAATACCTAATCATTTCACTCCACAACATCAACATTTCCATCTTAGCTCCACCCCAGATCACCAGGCATTAGGTTCTCTAAGGAGGGTGAACCTGGACCCTTTCCCTGTACGGCTTACAGTAGGGCTCATACTCTTGTGAGAGTCTAATGCTGTAGCTAATCTCACAGGAGGCGGGCTCAGGCGGCGCTGGGAGCTGCTGTAATGCAGCTGGAGGGCCTCCTGTTCGCCTGTCTCCAGCTCACCTCCTGCTGTTGCGGCCCAGTTCTAAACAGGCCATGAACCAGTACTCGCCTGCGGCAGGGGTTGGGGGGCCTCCGTTTGACACATAAGCACAGGTCATGCTTCCATTTGTGTGTGTTTTCTTCAACTTTTTGATACTTGCTTCATAGTACTTAAGTGTAGAGGTTTTTCACCTATTTGAAAATTTAAATTTTTTTTTAGTTACTCTAAATGAGATTGTTTCTTTTATTTTCTAATTAATAATTCTTGTCCATGTATGGAAATTCTACTTACCATACATGGTTTTTTGCATCAAAGTACAAACAAATTTTACTTTCTGTATATTTTGCTTATATCAAAATATAAATGAAATGTGTATCTTTGATATGTTCATTTTGTAACTTTTATAGAATTATTTATTAGTTTTGACCAAGTTGTGTTCAAAACTTTGGGATTATTGATGGATGATATGTTATGAAAAATACAGTCAATGTTTAGATGTTTAAAAATTTATTACCATAAAAGACACATTAATGTGCATTCTTCTCTCTTTCTGCAGTTCTTGAAGTTCTTTTTTTGTAAATATATTTAGTTGTGCTGCACTGTCTGCTTGAATTTCCTGAATCAATTAAAAACTTTTAACTTCAGTGTGCACTTAGACATCAAGGAAGAGACAGAACTTGTCCTGTCCCAGACCCAGAGAAGAAGGTGCATAAAGACTCATCATAATATTTTTGCGAGCATGCCTTTGCCCTGGGTGGCACTGGGCAGCATCAGTAACCATATTTTTGATACTCAGTGGGCAGCGTCATTCAACACATTTGTTGTAAAGATGTGAAGGAGGACTTTGATGATGAGCTTTCTATTCAATGCTCGTATTCAATATTAATCTGTTTATCTGATTATATTTTATATTTATTTGTAATTCAATCTTGAAAGAGCAAGGAATTTATTCATTTCCTTTCTGACTTTTGTTTCTTTTCACATAACAATGAGAAATGCAACAAACTTACTTATTTGTGCCTTATGAATAAAAGAGAGTGAAGTAGAAAGGAACTTTAATGAGCAGGAACCCACTGGATGTTTGTCCTCTAAGGCAGGGACCTTGTCTTTTCTGCATTTGTTCTGTACAGTTTTCAGCACACTCTTGGCCCTTGATAAATGTTATATAATACCAATAACTAAGCACAATTTAACATCTTTCTTCAAATGGCGTGTGTAAAATGTGGTTAATATATAATGGTTCGTTTGAAGCTATCATGTAAAATCTGTCTCTCCAAATATAAAAAAAATAAAGTGGAAGCTATAAAATAAAAAGAAAGAAGGAAAGAAGGAAAGAAGGAAAGAGAAAGAAAGAAAGAAAGAAAGAAAGAAAGAAAGAAAGAAAGAAAGAAAGAAAGAAAAAGAAAGAAAGAAAGACTTAAATTCAAAACCTTAAATCCAAAATCTAGCATCACAGCAGAGTGCTTTGCCGAGTTCTCCAGCACCCACCTTACTACAGTACATCTTCCCCCACCAGGCATCTAAGGTAACTGGCAGCATTTCAGTTTTTCCTTGACTCCCGTAACTCCACGCACCATTGAGATAGGAGCTGTTCCTGGGGACAGTACCGCTGCACACACTGCTTGGCCCCATGGGCTTTCTCAAAGCTTGGTGGAAGCCTCCAGGACAGTTTATCTCTTGTGTTTGTCATGTGTGCATTCAAACATCATGTGTGCAATGTCAAGATTTGCCACTGGTATGAGTTGCACCCAGGTGACCTGAAACACGCAACACTTTTTGACTGCCTTGACACATTGAGCAAGCCTGGGAAAATACAGCATCTGAGGGATCACATCCCAAAAGATTCTGCGCTACAAAAATCTCTGAAATCAGCTTGTGTTTTTGAGCCTAAAGTGGGTGGTGTTTTGACAAGTTCTGAGATGCACTGGAATCCTCCCTATTCTTCCAGTGCGAAGTATTTGACTGCTTCCTCTTCTTCCTCTTCCTCTGCCCCTCCCTCCTCTTTTCTCCTCTCCTCCCCTTTCGAATTCCACCCTTCCTTCTATGCCTCCTCCTCCTTTATTCTTTCCTCCTCCTCCTCCTGCTCCTTCCCCTCCTCCTCCTCCTCCTCCGTCTTCTTTTGATTCTGCTTCACGGCACTGATAGCTTATCCCAGGGCTGTTGCACTGAGCTACACCCCAGCCCTTTTTCATTTTTTATTCTGATACAGGGTGTGACTAAGTCTCCCAGGCTGGACTTCGATCTTGCATTCCTCCCTGTCAGTCTCTGAGTGCTGCAGACTGCAGGCTTGCAACACCAGTCCCATCTTTAGCTTGTCTTCCAGTGGTGCCATTCACATATACTCCCTGAAATATCCCATTTCTCATGAAACTGTGAATTTTTAAAATCTTTTGGCTCCAATTTTCTCCTGATTTTCACTGCAAATTTGGCAGAAAGCAAACACCTGCCTCATTATCACTAACTACTGTATTGCCTTGAAATTTCTTTCAACAAATAAAGCATTCCAGCAGCTTTGCATTTAGCCTCCCACAAAGTCTCAGGACAGGGATATAATGGATTCCAGTTCTTTGCCAAGACACCTGAAGGATGGTCTTTAATCCAGTTCCCAGTAGAATCTTTATTTCTTTCTAAAGCTTCAGCAGCATAGCCTCTACTATCTGCATTTCTACCAGCCGTCTGGTTCTCTGGGCTCTCATCACATCACTAGAGCTACCACCAAAACTGTACGCAGTATTTAGCTCTGCTCACCCCATGCCAGACTTGCCCAAGCTCCCTTCACGAACTGTTTCAAAGCACCCATGAACTAACCCAAATGCACCATCCTCAGGTACATGCATTGCAATGGTTCCACTTTCAGTACAACTTACCAAAGTTAGTTTTCTGTTACTGTAGCAAAGTTTTGTGATACTGACCATATAGTGAAGAAAGGTTATTTTTCTAAACAGTTTTAGAATTTTCAGCCCATGCTTAGTCATCCGCAGTGGGAGTGTGCAGCAAACCTTCTAACCTCGTGGCCCGGGGATGGAACAGAAGTGCCCAACTTTCCACAGTCCTTGCTCACACGCTGCTCTTACTTGCTGAGGCCTCTCACTGTGCTTATCTCTTAGAAGTTCCGCCATCTCCTGACATTGCCAAACTGCCAATGCCATGGGCCTTCGGAGGACGTGGCATCCCGAATAAAATAGCTTTTCAAAATTATAGTGGTACTTTGGTTCACAAACAATTCTTTGCACCACTGGTACCACTGTGTTTCTGTTTGGAAGATGTGCGTCCCTGGAAGTGGGAGCTCTGACTCTCCATGATTATTATAATGCAGTATTTCTTTCCTTTGACATCTGTTGGTGTTCATTTTATATATTTATATATTCTCAGATTGGTTGCTGGTATATTTACAATAGTTATATCTTATTGCTGAGTCGGCCACTTAATAATTTTAAATCATCCTTGTTTCATTGATAGATTTTTAAACTCATATGTGTATAGCTATTCCTTTTCTCTTATATATTTATATGCACAAATGTATTTATAATTTTCACTCTGGTTTTGTATATTCTCACATGTGAAGTGAGTCTCTTGTAAGCACCATAAACACTGGCCTTATAATTTATACATTATCTACTCTATATTTTTAAATGCATTTAATGAAGAACAAAGTCAATTTTATTTGTTAACTGAGCAGATTTCTCATGTTGTCATATAGATTTCTATTTTTAGAAACTATAAGAACAACTTTTGTACTTACTGATATTTATGCAACTTACATACCCAGTTACACTCAGGTAATATTTCTTGTAGCACACAGCACATTGATCACGCCTGTGTCTCTTGGCCGTTTCTTTCCTTATGCTCCTTATCTCACTCTGCTTTATCCCCTCCCTCTTGCCCAATAGCAGCCTCCCTTCTACTTTCATGTCATCTTGATTGTCATCTTTTGATTTCTTAGATTCTACATACTCAGAAAGTGGGAAACTGGATTATTTTGCATGATAATTGTTGTAGTCAGGGCTTACAAGGGAAAAGATTTAATATGGGACACAAAATTTATAGGATTATTTTATAATATTCACCAGAAAGGTCAAATACAAAAGAGTGTGGAAGATTTGTCCACACCCTTGAGACCCACAGAATCCAGCTGAGGGCCCAGATCCCATGATAATGTCCTGCACAAGTCCTGCTAAAGACCTACATCCCACGGCAATGCCCTCCATGAGTCCAACTGGAGGTCAAAAGCCTGTGACAATGTCGCATCCAAGTCCGTATCAAGGATCTGTGCTGGGAAAACCCAGAGGTCCATGGTGGAAACTAGATAGTCTGCGCCAGCAGGATGAATGATCTGTACCAGCACGCTGGGGGATCTGCACTGGAGCCAGGAAATGATACTCAAGGTAAGGACCAGAGCTTCCACAGTTAAGAACTGCAGCCATCCTCAGCGACAGCCGGGACCGAGCTCCTCTGACGGTGAACACAGCTGAGCTCATATCGGGAAAACCAGCGTGACCTGCTTTTCCAGCAGAGTCAGCAGCTCGCCATCCCGCCCTTCAGGCCATCCTGCCCTTCAGTTCTGCTAGTGCTGTGGGCGAGAGCCCTCAGCTGGGCCCCCCACAGCCCGCACCACACTGTTCAGTCCCACGGAGTGCTGCAAGCTGACCATTAGTTAATCCACCTCAATAACCTATGCTTCCATCCATTTTTCCAAAAATGGTGTAATTTTGTTCTTTGTGTCTAAAACTGCCCCACTGAGTGCATAGACCGCGTTTTCTGTATTCTTTCATCTATAGATATTCACATGGGCTGGTTCACTATTTTGGCTACTGGGAATTGTGCCACAGAAAGTGGATGTATGGAGTTACTACTACAGTATGTTGACTTTCATTTCTTTGTTTATACTATATATCAAGTAGCGTCATAGTTGTATCATATGTTCTTCCTATTTTCAGTTTTCGGAGGAGCCACTACATAGTTTTCCATAATTAATCAGTCTGTTTTTTAAAATAAAATGAGTAGATGCAATTATATTCAAGATAACTATTAATAGTAAAAGAGTTGTTACTATCATATTGCTAATTGTGTCCTAGTTTTATTGATCTTGTGGTACTTTCTTCTACTCGTATTTTCTCTCTTGTAATTAAGTACTTGTTATCTAGTGGCTTATTGCCTTGGCTGTCATTTTTTGTTTATCTGTGTGGGATTTTTGCCTTGAGGCTTCTGTTTAGCTTGGAAATAATGTTTTATTATTAGACAATTACTTGAAGCTGACAACAAATATACTTTGACAACAAGAATATATCCTACACTTTTAGTCCATTGGGTACCACTCTTTGGAAATAAAACCCTTTTAGAAGTAATCAAGTCAAAAAGAGACAAGTTGGGTGGGCTAAAGTCCATAATAACAGGAGTCCTTATCACAACCAACAAGAAATAGACAAAGAAACAGACATGAATGAATCTAAATATGTGTGAGAAGGCAATGTAAAAATGAACGGGCAGATCAAAGTAATATGTTTATAAGGCACAAAATTCCAAAGATTGACAGTAATTGGCCAGAACCCACGAAAGAGCTGCAAAGCAGATCCATCCGTGCAGCCGACAGAGGGAGTGAACTCTGCCAACATCTCCAACTCTGTGTCCAGTGTTATAACTAGGAGACAGTGCATTTTTTCTCGCAGTGAAAATGGCTTTTCTCTCTGCTCTGTTACGGCAGCACTAGGACATTAATACAGTAAGTTTTATGGGAAGAAACAGGTGGGATTTTTGCATTAAAGCCTGAAAACTATGATAGTGGCCTCACTCTTCATTTTGTTTTCACTCACCATCTAGATCACGTTCCATAATTTCAATTTTTATTCTTTTGGAGAATCGTCTGGGGACTAGGAGCTTTTAGTAGGTGCCATAAATCATACAAGATAATTTCAAAAGTAAGAAACAAGTTGATTATTGAGTTCTTTTGCCATTATTGTGTGGAGGACTTACTCCTGCAGGACTCTTCAGCTGTCATAAATATGTATTGTGGCACTACTGTGCTCGTCATGATGAAACCAAAGCCTGAAAAGAATGGGAATTGTGTCCAGTGGTGATACTGTGCTAGAAGTCACCGAGGTAGAGCAAATGACATCCACTCACCCTAAGTTTTTAAAAAATCTGGTGAGGTAGAAGATTAATTTTATTTTAACTTTCTACAAAGCAGATCAATAATGTGCACATCGGTAATTGGATTATAGTTATAGACTTGCATACTCTGAATGAGTTTTTAATCTTACTCCTTTTCTTTTCCATGCATGTTGCCGAGGAACAGTGGGGAAAAACCAAGTATCCTTCGTCATGTGATTCTAGGTGGCAGTGAGCACACTGCCCACAAACAGGATGATGTAAGCCAGCCAGTTCCCACATGAAAAGGAGGTCAAGAGGCAGAAATTGTCACATGTTCACCAGAGTTCACTGATCTGAAGGGTCTAGAAATTGACTTTGAAAGAGGGGAATGCGTACTGGACAATGCAAGGCTAATTATTCAGATAAAATGGGAAAGAATTAAGAACGGCCTTAAAATCCAACCAGGTAAGTCTAGGTCATTACCAGGAAATACTAACACCTGCAAGGAGAGAACATCAACTGAATTTCTACATAGATATTCTAAAAAAATGTCTATAAATTTTATTCTTTCTGTACCAAGGGTAAGTGTACTTTTGTACTTGTTAAACTATGGTTTTGTGGTTCAGGTTAACCTAGATTTAACTATGAATTAACATAAAAGAAGAGTAGACTAAACTTAGCAATATATATATTCCTTATTCCTTTCTGTCTTAGTCTGTTTTGTGCGGCTGCAACAGAACACTTACAAGGGTAATTGATAAGGACATGTATTTATTGGGTCATACTACAACAGTCACGGACATATACTGGTGCTGGAAGCTTTGATTTCAGGGAATTTCATACTGTACTCTACTTCGAAGATTGTGCTTTGTATGCTGTGTCTTCCAGATGAGCAGAAGTCTGGGTTCCATGTGTTCAAAATAGAAATGTGCAAGATCAAGAGAGGGCTATGGTCACGCTCAGGGCTGACTCCTGTAGTGAACATGGAGTTTCAACACCTCAGATTCTCTTAAAATTCTCGCAATTTATTAGCTTTCCAGTGGCAATCAGTTTCAATATGTGCATTGGAGAGGACAAACATTCAAACACATTGTCCCTTGTTTTTAAATGTACTTTTACATCTGTAAGTAAATTATAATTGTATATAGCTATTTCACTCAGCATAAAAGTCAATGGAAAGCTCGGAGATACGCACCGTATTATAGATTTCTCTCTCCGGGACTCTGTCCTCCTCTCCTTTCTGGCTGCTATAAAGTCATCAGCTTTTCCTCCATCATGTTCCTCAACCACGCACTTTCTTCTTTGGAAGCCACTCGCCATAGACAGAAACTTTTGAAAACTGCGAACCAAAATGAACCTCTTGTCTTTTAAATTGTATTAGGCACTGTGTCTCAGCGATAAGAAAACTGACTAAGACTGACTCTGGCACTAGAGAAGTGGGTTCATTGCTGTAACGACCCAGGGGGTCCGGAAACCTTCAGAGGGGGTTTGTAGGAGGAATTTGCAAAGGTTTGGAGTTCCCAGTTAGGAAAACAAAGAAAGCTTTCAGCTGAATTTGGTGGGAGTTTCTGTCCCAGTCTCAGAAGAGCAAAATGCTGATAAAAACAGAGATGGTACATTTCAAGCTCAGGAAGTTTCAGACATAAACAATTTCACTGGCAGCTGGATTTCAGTATACATGCAGCAGAAAACTTGCTTACATTTTGTTCATGTTCTGAAAACTTTTTTAGACTGAGATTAATCAAGACAGACTAATTAATCGGATAGAGTATATTTCAAGGCAGCCTAACATCCGTGTTGTAGCATCTTTACTGCTTGCTGCTTGTAGCATGATCTACTGTGATAAAAAACACAGAAAAATAATTTAAAAGTTTCCCCTTTTACCAATGAGTGGCTGTAAAGATGGTGCAAAGGAGAACTAAGTTACCAAAAAGTTAGCATTAAAAAGAAGCCAAGGACTTTGATCAGGACAATAAGAAAAATGGCTTGAGGGCAGGGATGCAGGAGTACAAAATTTTACTTTGAGATGGGAACCTGAGGGAACCTTGTTGAGAAGTGGGAAGAGACTAAGACATCTTTCTTGTCTTCTCACAAATGACAGTTTCTGAAGATGAAATGAATTATTTGTCCACACTATTATTATGCTATTTTGTGTAGTGATTCATTAATGTTGAGGGCACTTAGAAATGATTTTGACAAGGAAAAGTAATTGGAAGGATGGTGATTCAGTTGTCGTAAAGAACTGAGAATGATCTGTGACATCCGTGTACATTTGTGTGAAAAGAAGAGATTATGGCAGTGAAAATCAAATGCAAAACACAAATGCAATTGTTTTTCAAAACCAGAAGCACATAGCCTTTGCAGATAGTGATAATTATCCACAGCATTTAATAATAGGAAAGAGATAATTTGCGGGAAGATGAATAATAGAATACTCTGGTAAAAAAAAGAAGCAGTTTTGTAAAAAAAAATTAATGTATTAAAGTAGTGCTTTAAAGGTTATGTAAAGTGAATTAGGAATGTAAGTCACAGGTTTCAACTTCGTTCAATAATTCACTAGGAGTTGTGGGTCAAATAATTTTACATTCTAATTGAACTGTCTGACAAGATGAGGTGGAAAAGATGGACCAATAGGAGCGCTTTAGAAACAAAAGTTGAAATCACTTTGTGAATAAATGTAAACAGTAGAAGAAGAACCTCTGCGTGTTGGAAGCTGGTGATTAGAATCAACATAAGTGGCACAGAAGCACCGCCCGTTAGAGACGGAGGCTCCCCTTCCAGACAGACAAGCGAGAGTCTTTCCTTAGGAATCTCAAAACAGGCCATTTGAGTTTTTTAAAAAAATTATGCTGGTTATCATTTCCTTCTTAAAATAGTGTATTTCTGACCACACAGAATACATTTTGTAAAAGGAAACAAACTGTATGAGGAATTAGAAATTTTTCAGGCAGTCTACCAAATAACTCATGAAGAGTAGTCCAAAAATTCAAGGGAATTTATTCTTAGGAAAGCTATTATCCCTTTAATATGAGGTAGTGTTATCTTATTTCCTGAATGGTCATGATTAATTTAATATTTTTATGTAGACATAAGTAACTCTAGACTTTTTTCATGTAAGTTACCTATGACTCGATTCTGCTGCCAATCAGCAAATTTTACCTCTAATAACTTTCTGCCTGTAAATGATAAATACTTTTACCTTTAAAAACCCATTAAATTATTGCTCTCAGAGCATGCAGCAAAAATTGTTATTCTAGGAAGAGAACCATACAGTATATTTCTTTTTTTAAAATGTTTTTACATATTTTACTACATGTTTACAGTATATAATAATTACATTCATGGTAGGGCCTTGCTCCATGTCTTGACTTGTCCATGTGTTTATATAAAGAAGCTAGAGCCTTATTCTATTTAATATTTAAAACTTACAAACTTTCAAAAGTGATTCATTATTGAATTCTCTCCTACTAAATAAGTAATGGTAATGTCTTCCTGTTGATATTTCAAATTATTAAATCAGTATTATGCTAAAATTCAGAAGATAACTATTGTGGTACAATGGTTATTAAAATATCAAGAGAATATGCTCTCCCTAGAGTATGCCTTCTTCTTGTACATTTTCATTGTGCTTGCTGGAAAAGGAAGACATATACAAAGTAAAGAAGAAAGCCAGAGAGAGAAGGAAAGGAAGTAAGTCTGAACTAGCTTGCTCAACAAAGAAGTTGAGCATGTTTACTCCATTTCCTGAAGAAGAGACAACATGATTTGAAAGACATAAAGACAGTTTTGGAAGATGTGAAATGAGTACAGATTGTTACAGGGAACAGAACTGAGAATGTATATAATTATTAATAAATATTAGAAAAAAAATAAATATTAGAATATAATTTGAATACTTTATGATAAAATAAAGGAGTAATGAATTCAAAATATTTATAGATTATACTCTCAGTTTATAACATCACAAATTTATCAGGCACTTCAATAGATTTTCACAGCTCTTGTATCAAACGTTTGTAACATGGTTGATTTAATTATCATTCTCTCTCTCTGTCTCTCTCTCCCCCACCCCCGTCTGTCTCTATCTCATATCTATTTTGATGTTCTCTGTACTAACTCTTTCCAGGAGCCCTCAGTCTAGTGTGGTACATGATCAAGGACAGGAATTATAACAGTACTTTATTGTAGGTCTGCAAAGAAGATCTAGTGGACAAGATATTATCAGAACAAGATTAGCACTGTAAAATGGGCCTTGGCAAATAATAGGAACCAATTATAAGAGAACAAAACACATTAGGTTAGCTATGCTTATTTCTGAGACATTAAGAGTCTTCACACTACATCACATTATGCTTTTTATGTGGATCACTGGGAAAGATATTTCTCTGTTCTATGCATGGAATTCTTCTGCATACTTAATGGATATTTAATCTCAGTGAAAAATGAGCCTTGTATTTCAGAAAGATTATTATTTTCTGATTTGTTAAAAGGAAAGCTATCAAATGATATCTAGTAAAAGAGGAACTGAACACTCTAGGATAAATTTTAGTTATATGTAATTTTTATATTCACAGTTTCTACTTCTTAATTCAAACATAGCGGGTGCATTTGTGTTTATATATATATATATATGTATCTCATATGTACATTAAAACAACAGTATAATATGTAGAGACATTAATTAAGAAAATGAAAAGCATGCCACTGTGTATACTTGAATGAAGGAATATCAATGAGCTTTTGAAGACAAGACTAGAAAATTGTATTGTTAGAGTTTCATAAACTTTGTTCTCTATCTTGAAAAATCACAGAAAGTTTGCAACTGATTTAAACCAAAATGAATAAAATTTTTTTGTTAGAAAGAAGCCTCTGCATAAATACGATGTTTAAATGACTGGTTCTTACAAAACATGTGACTGCCTTAGATTTCTGGACTGAGAAATGCATTTTATGGTCTTCTATAATAATTTAGTGTTGAACACACATGTTAATTGACTTAAATGATCAGTTTTCTAAGGCAGAAAACTCTTGAGTATGTGATTGTGTTAGGTGCCCATATTGTAATTAGTGATCTGGTAGGTTTGTAACTGTGCAGAAGCCTGAACCTTGTATATAAGTAACCGGCAGAACAGACACTATCATTTTTTGAATCATGATTGTGAAAGCGCTTATGTTATCTGTGCACATTTTGAAAAATAAAATTGGAAATTAGAAATTATTTAATTTCTCTTTTGACAAACACTAAATTCTATTCTATGGAAAAATGTCAGAGAGATAATATTTTGGAAATTATTCATTTATTTAAATACTTCATTAGTTGTGATTCCCAATAATGTTTACTGTATTTTCCCCAGCACACTCTAAAATGATTTTTGAATTGACAGCTTAGGTTTATAAGATTCCCTCAAGTAAAATATTTTTCTTTTCTTACCCATGAAGCATGACACATTTTTTATCATTTTTGTCATAAAGGATCATAAACATGTGTGTCAAATGCATATTTATTCTTTAGAATATTCCAATTGATAGATTATTAATTTTAATTTTGTGAGTTTTATTATATTAAACAATTAGCAATTAATAAGAAACCTATCACAAAAATAAAGTATTGCATTTTCAATATTTATTGAGTATTTATAAAAAAGCATCAAAATTTTCAACATCAACTGGTTTGTGCTGTACAAAATCTAACAAAGAACAAAAATATATAAACTTTGAGATTCCTATATGAATTACAATGAAAATATTAATAGTACTCTACAAAAAATAAACTTTATTTCCATTATCACACTTAAGGCAGTCTTCAAACATGACAATAACATGTTCCATACACATATATCACTTCCATGGACAGCACATGTGTTTTGCTTTCCTGGCCTTTTTGTAGGACATGCTTGATATCTCACTGATCTTGCTGTTTTGTCAGGAGGCTTTTATTATTTTGTGCAATATGTAGTTAAAAGAAACATGAAATATCAATAAAATAAAGTATTAAATTCTTAGTGTGTGTTGTACCTTTGGCAACACAGCAACTGTGTACATGTTTATAAAATCTAAGAGACAACATCAAAAATAAAAACCTATGTGAACTAAAACAAAAATCTTTCACAGAAATGTTCTTTGTTTCAACTGTCACACCAAGGCAGTCTTCACACATGACTTACGCGTGTTCCATATGTGCGCCCCGTGCTCACTGACAGCGCATGCACTTAGCTTTGCTTTCATATGTGGCAGGCTGTTCTCGTCACCTCTCTTTTTGTCCCATTTTTGAAGGGCTTCCTGTTATGTTTATAATGTGCACTTAGCAGGGAAATAAGATATCAATCAAATGAAATATCAAATGTGTAATGAGTGCCTAGAGTAGACATCAGCATTTCCACACTGCTGTTTACTTAAGAAACATAAGATCACGTCAGAAATAAGAACTATATGAATACTAATAGAACTCTGTCTACAACAAAAATAATCTTTGCTTCAACTGTCGCACCCACGGCAGCCTTCACGCAGGACAGCAGCATGTGCTGTACACAAGTGTGGCTGTCACTGACGGTGCGTGTGTCCTGCTCTCCTGCCCTCTCTTGCTGTGCAGTTAACATCTGTTTGGCTTTCCTGTTGTAGATCACTGGGTGCTGCACCTGTCTCTGCACCTGCCGGCTCAGCGCTGTGCTTCACACTGATTTGCATAGTTCTCTGGGCAGAAACATTTTGCTTTTCTCTCTGCTGTAAATGGTCTCTTATGAGTCCAGTCCCAATCCTCTAAGAAAATTTCTCCGTGATATTTTGTGCTTGTGATTTTTTTTTTTTTTTTTGGTACTGGCAATTGAACTTAGGACTGCACTTGCCAAGCAAGCACTGTGCTGCTGCGCTGTATTCCCAGTCCTGTGCTTGTTACTGTCTTTGTAGACTGTCAAGTTATTTACGCCACATGTTTAGGATCAAAGAAAACACAATCGTTGACCAATACTTTGTATTTCAGGTGACATCACAGTTGCCATGTAACTCACCAATATCCAGCTTTAGTTTGTTGTAGAAAGGTCCATGTCAGGCTTTCATTTGGTCAAGATTTACCTGTCAATGTTTGCATCATGGTGAAGTGTTGACAGCACTGTCAGTTTGTTTTGCTTTTCCATATAAGAGGTCAATCTTATACCTTTCTAATGTCCAAAGATTGTGCTGTATAATTTTCTGTTTTGAAGCTGCAACTTTTCATTTGGAGTTTCTGCTTTATTCCTGCATACACTTCCTGCACTGGTCAACTTGTGCTCTGTTAGCAAGTGAAACACAAGTTGGAAACTAGCAAACTGATGTCATATGTCACATTCTAATTAGTTTGGGATATGGGAGCAACAAGTCTGTTAACAATATTATTTAGTCTATTACTATACAGAAAAAGGACCTGAGTATCATTTGCTTGTTACTAGTGAGCAGAATTGTTTTCATTACATAACTTTTGTATTGTTACTGGAATTGTATGGAAATATAATTGATTTTTACATGTTGATCTTGAGTCTTGCAACCTTGCTGATGTTATTGGTGGCAATAGGTTTTTAGCTGATAATTCAAACTTTTCTGTACATAGGATCATACCATATGCAAGTGAAGAGGTTTACATAGCATTTTGTAATAAGAATGACTTTATTACATTTCTTGCTTAATTAGCTAGAACACAACCTTGGAAAGTGTTGATTTGAAATGAAGGCAATTGTTCTTGCCGTATTCCTCATCTTGGAAATTCAAGCAGAGTTTCAGCAGTAAATATGTTAGCTGTGGGTTTCCAGGGGTATTCTTCATTAAATTCCGGAAATTGTTTTCTGCTTCTAGCTTGGTGATTATTTTTTATTGCAGAACATATTTGGTTTTGTCAAATGCTTTTTGCTTGTATATTGGGATTATGGTGTGATTGTTTTTTATTCTTTGTCTTTTATTGTATTGTGATTTTTTTTTTGTCAGTTGATACATTGTATTTGTAAAGGTTTTTATTTTCTTAGTGTAGTAGTTATACAGAGTAATGGATTTCGTTTGGTTTATCTGCATATGCCTATAATTTTCTCATTTCTCTACCTTGACTCCCCCCACTAACCACTTTCCTCTTCTCTGAAATTTTCCCTTCTAGTTTCTTGTTACATCTTTTTCTTGTTCTTAATATTTCTAGATTCCTCATTAGAGAAAAACATGCATTATTTGAGTCTCAGAGTCTGGCTTATTTCATTTAATATAATGATGTCTCATTCCATCCATCTTCCTGTAAATTACATGACTTTGTTTATGTATAATCATGTCTGTAGCAGCACAACTCATAACAGACAAGTCTGGAGGCAACCTGTACATCCATCAGTAGATAAATGGACAAATAAAATGTATTTATACCCAATGTATTACTTTCTACAAAGGATAAATGAGTCATTTGTAGGAAAATGGATGCACATTGCAACCATAATGTTAAATGAAACACATCAGGCACACAAGTTTAAATATCACATGGTTTCTTTTACATGAGAAAGCAAAACCATAAAGAGCAAAATAGAAACAGAAAATAGAGAGAGAGGTACATCTTTCACAAAAGGGAAGGTGACCAAGAAATGAAGGGAGTAGAAGGAAGAGAAGGGGAAGGGGAGGAAAACAAAGAGATGACATAAAGGAAATAAGATGGGTTATGTACATTGACCGACTCACCGTGCTATGTGCAGTCACTGTGCTCCACAAACACGCCTAGTACAGTAAAAATTCCGTGGATCAGTATAAATAATTGAAGAAGACTCCACAGCATCCAGGCACCAGGTGTCCTTTAATCGTTTATCCGTGGACCCTCACCTGGGTTGCTTCCTTAGGTTGGCTATTGTGAACTGCACTGTGGCAAAAGTAGTTCAGCTTTCATTAGAATAAAGCGAATTTAATTCTTTTGGGTGTATAACAAGAAGCTGGCACAAATGCTAGCTCCAACTTTAGTTTGTTCGGAATCCTGTACATGAATTGATGTTTAGATATTGAATTACTTCATTTCTAGAATAAAATATAAATCCCACTTGTTAAGAATGTCTGTGCTCATACACATAAGGATAATCTGTCTATAGTTTTCTCTTGTAGTTTTGGCATCTGATTTTATTTTATTTTTATTTATTTATTTTTTTTGGCGGTACTGGGGATCGAGCTCAGGACCCTGCGCTTGCTAGGCAGGCGCTTATTCCACTGAGCTATATCCCCAGTCCTTGGCATCTGATTTTAGTAGGGGGTCTTCATAGAATGAATTGGGAAGTCTCCCCTCATCAACATTTTGGAAATCTCTTAGAGATATTTGTAGCAGAATATCTTTATTTTCTAACTACACAGGTATGCCTTTAGTTCACTGTTCTGTAACACCACCGATTTCCCAGTGCTAATGACTTTTTAGACAACAAGCACGTTGAGCTAAAGAACTCACAGGGAGAGTCACTTTTTACTGTAACACCTGAAAAATTATTTTATCACCTATTTTAGTTTTAGTTCCTGAAAGTCAGGTATAGTATTTGTATAGGTTTAGCAATCTGAATATATTATATTAATATAGTTATTGAGTCCTTTTTTTTGTGCTGTGTTCTGTTGTATAAGTGCTCTTCCTTATCATTTTACTTTATTATACTGAGATGTTGACACAAAATACTGGTTTATTTTGCCATTCAAATTCATGGGGTATTTTAAAAACTAATATGCATGATAAATGATATCCTCTGAGTAATAAAAAATGAACACTTGCTAGAAACTGTAATTTAACAGCATAACTTTTTCCATATTGCAGACATGAAAGCAAGCTAATTAGAGATTATCTAAGTATCCTTTTTATGACGGTGTCTCTAACAGACACCGCTCTACCTTCTGATTTATGTTCCACTGCAGAAATGTGAAACTGTCCCACGTGGGAGCACAAAAGAAAGCTCTGCGCTCTTTGTTTGACTGTTGCACTATGGGAACCAGTGCATGCACATCTGACAGCCTAAAAATAATCAGCGAGCCCTGTTACTTGGCTCTTTTAAAATAATGAATTTGCATATGATGAGCCTTATTTTCCGTGTTGATAACTACTGCAAATCTGTGAGAAGTCTATGCAATAGCCTGAGTCTTATATGTGGTCTCTGCTCTCTACTTTGCAAATAAAACTAAAATTGAGGAAAGCATTAAAGTGTGTTTGTCTGAGAGCAAAGTGAAGCAGCTTAAAATTTGCTCCCTGGCTTCTATTCCTATTGGTAATAATTCATTATTTGAGTGGCAGGCACTTAAATTTTACTATTGAAACATTTCAGTGATACCTGATGTAGGTGATAGATGAAGCATGTTTTGAGACACATAGTGTACTTTGTTACTCTTCTGTGTTGACTTTGTGCTCTAAAAGACTTCTGTCATCTTCAGTCAAAGTATTACAAGAACCCGGGAGGCTGAGGCAGGAAGATCACTGCAAGTTTGAAACCAGCCTCGGCTACAAAGTGAGCTCGCAGCCAGACTGAACTGCATAGTGAGGTTCTGTCTCAAAAAAGACAAAAAAAGTATTCCCAAAATTTTTTGAAGAATTTCAGTGTTCATAATTCTTAATCATAAATTATTTCAAAAATATCTCCTTTGATTCCTGGAAAATATTCAAGTGGTTTCAAATATGAATAGAAATGAAAGAATCAGTTGTATCCTTGCAACCAAAATCAGAAATATAGACTGAAACAATGTATGTAAAGTAATTCCTATGAATGAACATTTAGTTATTTTGTTTGGAGTTAATGAAATGAGAATAAATCTCATTAAATTTAAATGAGAAGCATCCTTGGCAGACTTTTGGACTTGTGGTGACAAGACACTTGGAAAACACAGAATCCTAAGGTCTCTTGCAGGCCCCTCTCAGGGCTGAAAAATACCATAAAAATGATTTTCTTCCAAACGCACTTTGCGTCTACTGTTAAATATATATCTATGTACCCACATTACATATACATACTTTTGTGTACATATACACCAAGGTGTTTGTGTATCTATGTGTGGGAAGACATACTATTATTTTGAATTTAAGGCATTTCAAATCAGATACATGTAAGAGAGCCAATTTAGTCCCATCAGGCAGATTTTTTAAGGCACTGATGTCTACAAAATAGTTCAGAGGCAAAATATCAGAACCAGAGAGATCCAGTCCTATGGATTGATACCAAAGTGATGGCGCATTGAGTTCAGTGAGAAAAATTAGAATGAACGAATCAACTCATACTAACAGGGAAATTTTTCTAAATTATCGCTTCTCTACTCCAAGGGCAGAAGGGAGGCAGCGATTGTCTTTATATATCAATTTTCCTTTGAGGGACTCAAGGGAAAGAAAAGTGTAGTTATTTGTCCTGATTCAAACCATGACTGAGCAGAGCTGTACCATAATGATAAAAGCTGCTTAATGGAAGAAGGTACGGTTTCTTCCACTTATCACTCATAGTGATTGTGAATGTTTATTATTGAAGAATGCAAGAAATTTCTTTTCTCAAGATCTTTCAGGTTTTACGTTGCTAACATTCAACATTATATTTTATATTTAGAGCCATAAAGTCAGATATTTATTGTCAATTTTTTTCCTTTGAATATCAAGTGAGATCTTTGATTTCTTAATTTTCCATACTGGTAGAAAATTAATCACTTTTTTAATTTTAAAGACAATAAAATGGAGATATATAAACCAGAACGACACAAAAACAATAAAGGAAATACCAAAGAATGGAGACATACAAACCAGAATAACCCAAAAAAAAAGGTACAGGGAAGACAAAATTATAGAGAAAATAGTAGGGAATTAACACTGGATGCTGTACTCTGTAATGTTATCTTTGCATTTGTTAGTCAGTTATACAGATGATGACTCGTTGGATTAATCAGTTTTCTCCACCCTCATCCCCTCATCTCCATTGTTCTACCACCCAATTAGTCCTCTTCCCTCTGATAATAACTGTTGGTTTATTTACTCCCTTGGGCTTTCACATTGGGAAGAGACATGGCTGCTTCATATTGTGCTGTAACAAACATGAGTGTACACAAATTGCTATGGCAGGAGGTAGAAAAGCACCCATTCTCCAAGACAGTAGATAGGCAGGGGAACCAGGTTCACTATGGTCAAAACCCCATTGACAAGCCCTCAAGGCCATCCCGGGTCTGGTCAAGTAGGCAGGGGTTACCCAGCGAACCGCCAGGCTCTGCCTCGATTCAGTGCATCCGGGTCCCCCCCACCACTCCTTGCGGACCACTGGGCTCCACTTCTGGGTGCCTAGTTGAGTCCATGGGCTCACCCCTGTGGACCACTGGCTGCACCTCATCACCATGCTGCTGGGGGCCTGGTGGAGTCCACGAGTTCACCCCTGCACACTGCCAGGCTGCACCCCATCGTCACACTGCCAGGGACCCAGTCAAATCCACAGGGTCGCCCCCTACAGACTTCCAGTCTCTGCCCTGTCACCATGCTGCCAGGGGCCCGGTCGAGTCCATGGGTCACCCCAGTGGACCACTGGGCTCTGCCCTGTTGTGGTGATGCTAGAGGCCTGGTCCAGGACTTCAGGGTTCTCATGTAGCCTGGAGGGAGCCCCCTCCCCCTCAGGCTGCTGAGCTTCCTGACAAGGCCCCTGGGGTGCCCTTGTAGGCCACTAGTATCTCCCTGCAGGCTGCCTATGACTCTTTGGAAGCTATCTCCGCCCAGCTAGAGGACTGGGTCTGCATCCTAGTTTCAGGTCTTCGCCTCCTCCCATGTCTAGATCTCCAGTGTTGCCGCTCCCCACCCTTTGCAGCTGGGCACTGGGCACACTTACAATGCTAGGCACAAGTGGCATGAGTTCTCCCCTACCTCTGCTCACTGTGGTAGTCCAGGGTGTTTATTAAGTTTAGCTATTAGTTCTAGAAGAGAATTGGAGGATTTTCTAGGGTCTGCTGTGTAGTGTACATTGCTGTCTCTCAGACTCCAGGACTGCTGTTTTCCATGGAATTTATTGCAATGGGTTCACACAATGTTCATATATGCAAACAGTATGGAGGCCCTGTTGGTGCTCATATTAGTAGTTTAGGGTGAGTCCTGAAGCCCATGGACTCAGACTGTTGCTATCAGGGACATGTGTTGAGTGCTTGGGCCACCATGACTCAAAACACTCAGAGAGGGAGTTCAGGATGGGAGCTGAAGCCCAGTAACTCAGCTTGTGCTTCCTGCTTGGTGTTGGAGTGAGAAGGGCGTGGGGCCGTGTGATCCACCTCCATCTGCAGCTCTCTCTTACTGTTGTGCTCCAGTTCCTGTTTGTTCTTTGGCTGGATCCCTGGGAATTGCTGTGGCGCTGGGGGCACTGCTGCTGCTCTCTGCTGCCCCCTGCTGGTAGGTGCTCACACAGTGGAGAGGTAGGAGGCCACAGCCTCGGGGCAGGTGTAGGGCTGGGTGTGGAGGGCTGTGTACTGGTTGCTTTGACTCCATTTTGCCTCTGGGCGCTGATTAGAAAGGTTGCTGCAGAGTGGGGATTCTCTTTTAGTGGCTGTTGTAAATTCTCACCCTCACAATGGGTTCAACAGCACCTCCCAACCACTGCTGCCTCTTTTCTCGGCTGGGCTTTCTCCTCTCTGGTCCTGGGCCAGCTCTCGGAACTCTGCTCTCCCCTGGCCAAGTCAGGAGGCTCCAGCAAGCACGGGCCTCCAAAGCTGAAGCTGTGAGTGTAGGAATAAGGGGGCAGGCCGAGGATGTGTATGGAGCGGCGCTGGCTCCCTCCTCCGCCTCCTCTTCTCTAACTGCGCCATGGCGGCCCTCTGAGCCTTTCCTCCAGGAAAGGTCTTGTTTACCCTTTCTGAGGGCTTCAATTCTCATTTCAGATCCTTGCTGGTTCCAGGGGACCCATTTCTCTCCGTCCTGTCTTTTTCATGTTGCTATATTCCAGAGTCTGTGTGGCAATAATCCAGGAGAATCTCTGCTGCTTACACGGTTGCCATCTTCCTGGAAGTCTAGAAAATTAATCTTATATCTACCCTGGATGTTCTCTTATTTTCCAGGGTTGCACTGGGTACTGTGGGGCCCCATCACTGAGCTGTTCCTCTGCTTATACTGCTAATATTGCTCGTCTAGTAAGGTAAGCCCTGTGGTGGAGGAAAGTCTGCTAGATTTACAGTGCTGGCACAGAGCTGGTGATTCACATACGTATGACTAAAATAAGAGAGACAGTGGTAGCTGCTCAGATTTCTCCCTCTCCCTGGTGCCAGAGAACAAATTCGTGGTGGTCTTGGCAGACAGGGCTACTGTCATTTGACGTTTTCTCTTACTGGGGTAGGGAGCAAATCTCTCTTCTCTGTTAGCCTCAGTGCTGACTGCTTAGATTTTTACAGTTCTTGAATAGGAAACTCTGCACTCAAAGAAATTCTAGAAGTCTTGTATGTAGAATTATAAAGAACTTACTTCTAAAAAAATTTTATTGAAGAAAAGTACAACAGAAATTCACAACAAAATAATAGAATAACAATAGTTAATACATTTCGTATTATCTTCAAAGTAGTTACCCAGTACACAAAACAGGCATACAAATATTTCCAATTGATATTAGCAGGAACCTTCCTTTTAATGAATTAAGAGACACAATAGTATAGCTAAGTTGCATTTTTTCCCCATTTCTCCACCTTCCTTTCTCTTTTCCCTCATCCTAGTTCCTTGTACTTTTTAAACAATTTCTTCCATGTCACAGTATCTGTTGTACATTTTAGACCTTATCTACTCATCCAGTTTCTCACACCAGGGAGACAATATGATGTTTATGCAAGTGAGTCTGATTAATTTCACTTGAGTATGGTCTCAAGTTGCATCCATTTACCTATAAAAGCCTCAAGGTTATCTTTTTTATGGTGGAGTAGTATTCCATTGTGTACAAATGCCACATCTTTTTTATCCATTCCTCAATTGATGGACGTTGGGTTGTTTCCAATATTTAGCTATTGCAAATTGTGCTGCTATAAACATCAGGACCCTTATATCACTGTGGTATGATGTTTTTAATTCTTCTGGGGTGATACCCAGAAGGGAAATAGCTGGGTCAAATGGAATCTCTAATCCTAAGTGTTGGAGGAATCTCCATACTAATTTCCACAGTGTATGCACCAGTCTGCACTCTCATCAACAGTGGAGAAGCCTTCCTTTTTCACCACAGCCCCTCCAGCATTTGTTATTGGTTGATTTCTTGATAGTAGACATTCTTTCTGTAGTGAGGTGGAATCTCAGTGTTGCAGTCCTTGAATGACCAGTGATGTTGGAATTTGTTCATACATTTCTTTTGCACTTGTATTACTTCATCTAAAAAGTGTGTGTTCATCTCAGATGTCCATTTTTGGACTGGGTCTTTGAATTTGGGAGGTCTGCTTTTTTCAATACCTTATGTGTTCCAGAGAGAAGTCCTTTACCTGAGGGACAACTGGCTAAAATTTTTTCCTACTCTGTAGGTTGTCACTTCATTCTGCTGGTGATTTCCATTTTGCAAAAGATTTTTAATAAGATGAGATGCCAGTGGTTGACTCTTTGAAGAATTGCTCTGCAGTTTGGATTTTGTTCATACAGTCTCTACCTATACACCAATAAAACTTTGACTGTCTTTAAAGAAAGGACTAAAGGAGCTTTACAGCATAGGCAATTAATTATTTACATTTCTTAAAACCAAATAAAGAAATTGTCCTTTAACAAAAATCTCTGGATGAAACATTTTTATGTAAGTGTAGTTATTCTGCAGACAAGTCTGCTTATGTCTGCCCTGATAAAGAATAAAATCTGTGCATATCTTCTCTTCTGAGATCTACAAAGTTATATCATAGCTTAAATAGCAAATTTAACAGTTGTCACATATGGAAATACTATTACATCTACATGAGTGTATCTACAAAGATGTTTAATAACGACATACTACATCATCTATTCCACATTAACAAGTTTTTCCTGTAGGAAATGCATTGCCTTTTTCACTAAATATGTACTTACAGCCCTCATTCTCTTACCTCTGCTGCAGGAGTCTCATCTTCTTTCATTCCTGAAAGTCCTTGGTGATAAATTCATCTTGAGTTTCAACTTTAAAATTTTATAGTAATTTGAAATAAGAAATTAATTTGTATTCTATTTAGGTAAGTCTGTAACTGGTAGAAGCATGTCTTCTGGTGACTGCTGAGTACAAATCCCTCAGAATATCTTACCTGTATTTCATATATTGCAAACAAAATATATAACTGAGCTTAGTGGAATCTCCCAACTACAGTGTATAAGGGTGAATATGAATTATTGAAAGAATGAGATAAAGTTTAGTATCAATTATATTCTTTTATGTGCCTTTAAAATATTCTGAGTTGTTATGTCTTGGTCATACAGAAGAAAGGACTGAAAAACTTCTATTTTATTCACTCAGTTCTCTAAACTTTTCTGAATTTTATTTTAAAATATAATTGTGTCCAGTTTTTATTTTCACACTTTCAAGTCAAGGACATTTATTTTACTTTAGCATGACTTTCAAACACCCTGGTTTAATTTCAGAGAACCTGAAACTATGGCTTGTGAGGTATTTAGTGACAGCTGGTTTGATGAGCACAACTCCTCCCTGGCTGTGGTTCCCTCTCCCGTAATCACAGAAAGATAGGGCTTGCTGCCATTCTGCTTAAGCTCTTCAGTTTTCTGCTGTAAAACCATCCTCAAATGTTTCATAGCTTCATCCACATGCAGCCCATGGAGGGCCAGCACATTCTGCAGCAGCAGGGAGGCATTGACTGTCTCGAAAATCTCCACAGCAGCAGTGTGATGGGCTTCTTTCACCTTCCGCTCATGAAGATGGCCCTTCGGGGCATAAAAGGTGGCCACATGCTTCTTCCCCATCTGATACACTTCCTTGGCCTTACAGCAGCACTTCACTCTCCTCTGCTCATGCAAGAAGGCCTCGGTCCTGTAGTCATCTTACCTGGGGTACTAGAAATCCTGGAAAGATGAATCATTCAGGGTATCTTCAGTCTCCTTTAATTTTTTTTGCCTTTTCCCCTTTAAACTTCTGTGCAGTATGAGAAGTGACAGTTTCATTTTGCTGAACAAACTCTTGAGCTACACTTTTTATAGGGTCTCCTTCAAGAATACAGTTTAGAAATTGTACTGTTTTTTCTAATGAACAGTTGTGATCCTTGAAATTGTCCATCAGAAAATTTTGATCCATGGCTGGAAACATCTTAAAGAGCTGCTTCTCCTTTAGTTTAGTGGCACAATCCTTTGCAAATATAAATGTCTCCCTTTTCAAACCATGTTTTTCCTATAAGGCAATTTCTTCGGACATGATTTCTCCGAGTGATGCTTGTTTAGTGTGAGTATTCCAATGAACCAAGAAGCGCAGCATTTCAGCTGCTGCTAAAGTCTTCAGTAATTTTCTGCCTATTTTCTGAAATGATTTTGGTTTGGGATTATTGAGACCAGTATTTCCAGCCAAGGAAGGATCTTGCACACACTTGCCACAAGACAGTTCATCTTGTCTCTGTCGCTCCATTACGGATTCTTTCCATTTCTCAGGCATCACTTTAGCCAGACTCAGATCTATATGAACCAGACACTCCTCAACTGTTAGAGACCCTGAGTAAAATCCAGAGCTTGACTTGGCAGGTACAGATGGGGAGCAGTAATCTATCTCTGTCTCTGATGTATTTGTACCTTCTGAAGTATTTAATTTCAAGCCACACAATCATACTGAACTGCTACCAAAGAAGTATATGAATTACTGCCCAGTCCATGACCCTGTCCCTTTACTGCTTCCTCCTCCTCCTCCTCCACTGAAGTGGAATTCAGTGATTTCTACTTTTGAACTCATTAAAGGAAACCATAGGTTTGTAGCTCCCATTGTAACCACAACTGCCCATTGGAGACCTGTCAGCTACACATTCCCACACTCAATCATTTCTTACACTTCCCCAACAAAAGTATGGAGAAATCAAGAGGCAGCAAGTGCTTTTCAAATACAAGAGGCTCCTGTTTCTCACGTAAGAAAGAAGACATCTTCTTATGTTGGATTTGTTCTTGTTCTTCACAGAGAGCTTCCAGGATCAAGAAAATCTTCCTTGGCAAGGACTTTGCAAGAAGATAATCCAAATGGAGTTATTCTTAGTACTAATGCTTATTTTTATATAGATGGGCAGTACCAGTTTGATGTAAAGTACTTAGGAGAAGCACATGAATGGAACCATAATCATGCAAAAGAAGCATTTGAGAAGAAGATGTTGATAATCATAATTGATAATGCAAACCTAAAAGCATGGGAAATGAAACCATATGTTGCTTTGTCACAGAAACATAAAGTGCTTTTCCAGAAACCAGACACGTGGTGGAAGTTCAAACCTAAGGAACTTGCAAGGCATGACATTGATGGGATAAGCAAAGAAAATAACAAGAATGTTGGAACATTGTCAGCATTTTGTTTCACTGCCAATAATCCTGAGTTCTTTGGTGCCAGAGAAAATTGAATGTATTGAGCTGTGTGCATATTCTTGTGAGGGCAGGAGTCCCAGCCCAAGAGACAATAAAGACTATACCTCTGAAAAAGGAGAAAATATTTTATCATCATATTTGCAGCACCTAGAACTCACCGAAACGAAGTCTTGAAGTGACTGAAAATACCTTATTATTATTATTACCAGCAAATGTTACATGTCTTCTTCATGTAGATTCAAACAAAGGAAGGGAAGAAATAAGTGGTATGAGTCATAACACTCAGAGTGCTTTCATGCAGGAAGCTCTGCACATATGTCTTTCTGACTCTGAAAGCAAAGTTTAAGCAATGGACAAGAGGGAAAAGGAAGGGGAAGTAGCAGTGACCTCTGGGAAAGAATGGACTGAAACGCGTTCAGAGAGTCCTATCGAGAGAATATCACCAAGTATTTGCTGTGGAGAAGATAATCAGGAAGAATTTGATTTTGCAAACAGTGTACCATTTCAAAATGAAAAATCTTCACCTGGTGAAATATTAGAAGAAAGAACCATAGTAAAGAAAAAAGCTGTTGGGAAACAAAACAGCAAATCACCTGTGGAAAAGTTTCCAAGACATGAGCTATCAAATTTTGTTGGCAATTTGATAAGACTATTGGTGAGAAGATGAAAAGGAACTGAAAAGCTGGAAAGTCTTCTTGATCTGCACAAAATGACAAAAAGTATAATTATCCGCAGTCATGCAGAGAGTTAGACAATAGCGTACCTGTGAGCATGTGTAGGTAGCTCTTTACAACTCTGATTATTATATATTCTTTATATATAAACTCTATCATGTACTCTTTTTATCTTTTTCATTTTAAGGTAAATAAATGCAATTGTTTCAATTTCAGGAAGTGCTGATATATATCTGAGTTATAAATATGAGAAAAATTTGTTACCATCAAGCAAGCAGCACGTTTTAGTTACCTTAATTAATAGTATACTTTAAGCAGTATTTGAAAATTAAGAGATAGTTATCTTCAGTAAACTTCCATGAGAATATTATTTTTGATAATTTGATCATCTTGTGATATGATTTAGGTATAATTCCATGAAATGGGGAAATGTAAATTTAGTAATATTGTTTATTAAAAGCATTTCCCTAACACAATGCAACTGGCAAACAAAACCTGATAGTGAAATATACTTATATATCCATTTCTTTATCTTTTAATTTTAAAAATTCTAGCAAATGTTTACAATATGTGATGGTTACACTCTCTGTGCATTTGTCTCGTTTACATAGTACAGTCCAGGTCCCTCCGACCCAACCTCCGTCCCTTTTTGCTACTTTTCCACCGTGAGACTCAGTTATTTGTCTTGCAAAGTCTATAAAGTTAATTATCATATATTTGTATAGAGATTGAAAAACAGACTGATGTAAAACAACCAGACTAAGTCCAGGTGCACCATTAGGTAGACTGTTTGCACTGGGTTTCAGTAACATTTTTCCTTCTTTTTTTCCGCCTTACCTGTCTGTTATTTCATATAAATTTTTGATACAGTGAAAATAAGAGAAACCATACAATGTTTAAGCTTGTAGTCTGATTTACTTTATTTAATCTTATTGTCTAAAGGTACACTCCTTTCCCTAAAAATGCATCAAATTATCTTTTTTATAGCAGAGTAATACTCCAGTGGTGCACACCTCTCTGAATGCACCAAATCTCATCTGATCTTGGAAGGTAGGTAGAGTTGGGTCTGACTAGTAAGTGAAGAGTGAAATACGTTTCAAGAAATACAAGGAAGAAATAAAATCAATGAGAAATCAATCATGAAACACATTTCCCAGACAAACTGTTGAAAGAACTGAGGAAGAAATCAAGGCCTACTACATACCTAACAAGATTACATTTTCATTTTATGCTTATAAAACTAAAATTAAAACAAAATATTATTCTATTACCTATTTTAAATAACATAGTGCATCCCTTTAATTTTTAATTATTTTGAAGAGAAAGTGTAGTCAGACAGAAAGACAGACTTTCATACACATATGCACATCTGTAAACCTATGAAATGAAGGATATTTTAAAAAGTAGTGGAACTTCAGTAGAAATACAGAAAACAAAATGAATGCAAAAGAAACGGTTACAAGATCATCACAGTAACAATTTCCTTTTTCTGATTTCTTTCATTCCTCACTTTCATCTTTGAAAGATTATTAAAGAGCTAAAGAAATACTGCCTCTCAATCTTTGAGATTCACCCTTATCTCCACTTGACTATCATATCAGTACGTAGTTACATAAGTTTCCTTCCTAGGAGTCACTGCGCTGTGTTTCAGAGGGGTCATTTTCACTGTTTCATAAATGAGAGTCTCCCAGAAGTGGTATAAACCTGAGAGCCTTTCTCTGTTTCTTCTTAAAAGAAAATGATTTGCAAATACTTATCACTAGCAGTACAATTGAATATTTATATTCCCAAGAATTATGCACATAGGTGAAATTTTAGTAGTAAACTTAATTAATTGGAGAGACACTTCTGTTTCCAGTTGTTTGTGTTATGCTGTGGTGGTCAGCAGTTCATTAGTTATTCCCTATATGTCATCTGCCTCATTGACACAGCTCTTATTAGAGTCAGTATTCATCCTAACCAACTAAGTAAAATTATCGCCCTTTTATAGATGTAGTACTAGAGGATCAGATCTCCCTGAGTAAACTCCCTTTCGCTAGTGTGGCAGATTTACCGTTTGCATCTTTGGTTTTCTATCTAGAAAGGTATTCTGTGCCTCCTAATCCTGCTGAAAGTCGTGATAGAGCACATTATCTGTGTGTGAGGAGAAAGCAGGAGCAATGTTTGTTGGCAAGAGCCAAATGATGCTCCGTGTGAAATTGTGAGACTGGCATCATGGGACATGGCCAATAACGCAATTCTTTGTGATGCTTCGCAGGCAGTATGCGCACAGCCAGACTGCGGTTGGCAGCCACTGAACAAGTTTTCCCTTCCCTGGTGCTTTTCTGCGGACAATAACGGCTCTAAAGTTGCCTGGCCGTGACAACAAATGCTGTGAGGCAGATTTTTCTCCAAGAAGAGCACGCTCTTTATTTACAGCATCCTGAATGGTGCTCTTGAGTTTGCCACACCTCTTCTCTCTCTTTTAAAGGGTTAAAGCTTTTGGTTTATGTGAAATTTCAGTGCGTAAATCCACTCTGTCTGGAAATTGTGTTGTAAGTGTATTTCTAACAGCACAGACTCAACAAGCTATTAATTTCTGGTGCAAGGATTGGTCTTCAAAATAATGAACTTATATATTTTTGTTACATGCACCAATTATTTATTACAAAGGCTCATTGACATTCTTTGTTAATAATCATGATTTGAAATAGGCAGTTTTTGTACTGAACAAATTGGACTGAATCAAACTTTTGGAAATGAGAAGGACCAGAAATCTACATTAGATAATTTCTGTTACCTGTTTTGTGAAACCCATAAAAATTTGAGAACTCACAGCTGTGCACACTTATATAAAAAAAATACATATGAACTCCATTTAGCATATGGATAGTATTGAAGCATATCTATGAAATATTATTTATTTGAGAGCTGGGGATTTAATCATGTCCTGCTAACACCCAGCTCAGAAGTTAAACTGCTGAAGAATTTGTCCATCATAGAGTTAAAATGAAGATTTTTAATAAATATCTTTTTTTAAAATCTAAGAGTGTTTGCCATTCTACCACATGTGTGTTAACACAAACTATTTCTTATCTGAATATCATATATTCAAATATCATATTTGAATAAACGCCATAATATATTTTGATTAATTATATATAGTATACTGGTTGTTATAGACATACTAACTCCTCTTGGTATCCACTTTGTGCTTCCTAGAAGGTAAATATCCAAAATAAAATGAGATAACATATATTTTTACATATGTAATATAAAGTTACCATTTAGAAAGACAGGTTTTTAATAAATTAACCCTTATGGGATTTGGAGATTGACTTTATCCAGGAAGCTTGATATCTTCACCATATATAACAAACCATTTAATGACTCTTTAATACCCTCATTGTAGCAAGTGGAAATTATCAAATAGTACTTTAGAGTGTAAAATCATGTAATACCTATAGAGTATTGTAAGTGCACTGTTTGAAAGAAAAATCTTGCACACCATATCTGGTAATCCAAACAACTACTTTGAAGATAACAATAAATAATACAACAGCCATTCTTGAATTCACATCATCTTGTTTTGAAATTCTATATCATTTTTATAATTTTTGTGTTTTGCTTTTGTCTTTGTCATTTTTTTTTGTCCTTTTCTCTTTAAAATTAAAAAAAGAGAAAGAAAAAAACTGAAAATAAATAAGTTTGGGGAAATTGGAAAATCAATTTAGATGATAATATTTAAAAATTTATAAATATTTACTCATATAACTTAGATACTTATTGGAATAATTCAAACAGTGGAAATGTCCACAGCAACAAAATTCTATCAAATTTAGAAGGATGTTTGAGGGTACAATATTCCAATTTCTTAAATCATGAAAATGTCATAAGCATAAATTAAAAGATTTATTTTATGCTAAGATCTATTTAAAAATTTAAAATAGTCTATAGCCATAAATATATGGACTCATACTTCTTGAAACAAGATACTTAGATACTAAAATAATGTTTTGTACATTCAGTAAACAGACCTCATTGACTTTGTCACACAGGAAACTTAACAAAATGATGCTTTTATATTTTAATAATGTGTTTCTCTACCTAAGATTATGTCAATTCACTAATTCTTTATACCAAGATTTGGACATATATTATACTTTACTAGTGAAAATTAAATTGTTGCAAAATAGCAAACTTATAAATGTCAAAAGTAATTCTATATATATAATATATAATATATAGAATACATTATATATATTATAGAATATATTATATGTAATATTTTCATATTACACATCCAAGTAATAAACTCTACAAATTCTTCATTAATTTATTAGATAACTGGACCACTGGACCAACAGATTCTGATACCCAGTGTTATGTTTAACTTACCAACAGTGCAGCAATGAAATGATCACAAAGAGTAGCAACAAGATTTATCACAGAATTTTAATTGATATTTTTCTACTGATATTTATTATTAACATTCATAACTCAAATGTGGAAAAGATAAACACTTCTATTTTCTGGGAGACTTTTTCTGAAAAATGTTAAGTTTCATTACATATTCCCTGCCAAGTAACTCCACAAGAAATACAATAATTTGCCTACAATTATTTCCAACATAATGGTTTTGTCATTTAAATTATATATGTGTTGCTAGAAGAAAGATATAAAAGTGCATGGTGGGATTAGGATTTTAATGAAGTACAAATAACAGTCAAGAAATGTGTTTGGAAAAATACCATTCATTAGAGACTAAAGCTTACTTTTTCCCTTGCTGTTGTGTTTAGTAACGTGAATGAATCGTGCACAAAGGTAGTTTAGTACGGCAAGGTCATCGTGAATGAGCAGGACTCAGTTTTCAAAAGCAATTTCTCTAAAATTAGAAATATATTTGAGAATAGTGTTTAGTCTGAAATGCATCTAAAATTTATCAAGTTCATAATGCAGTTAATGCTTTATACTTTTCATCCCTTTCAAGTTATCTGCTTTTACCGACTTTGGCTTTAGCCACCACTGTTACGATTGTTTTATTTTTCTTCAGATTACTGCTCTAAATTAGCAGAATTGAATTTATGACAGTAAGTCATGACCATTAACATGTATATATCATTTCTTATACAAATTCTTATGCAAAATATTTTTTTTCAGACATGATAGTGAAAATTGTGACAAAAAATAGGTCTGGTCTTTTTTTCTCAGGCCCTGACACAGGCATAAATGACCTGGCAACCCTGAAAAGGCCCTTCCTTTATTCTTATTCAGGTAGGATGAAGTTTTTCAAAGAAATTTCTTCTTTTAAGAGAATATCTGCATAGTGACCCATGGAAAGTGAAAATTTCGATTGTGTGTGTGTGTGTGTGTGTGTGTGTGTAAAGGAATATCTAGAAAGTAGTCAGCAAAGACCAAGAAAAGATTTAGAAAGAGCTTTGCTTGTGTGGTTGGTAAAAACACAGGTTGGGAAAACAAAGCAAAGGAGGTTGTCTTAGTTACTTTTTTAGTTCCTAAGACAAAACACCCAACACCCATAAGTGGAAAAATGGAAAGGTTTACCTCAGCTTCCAGTTTACAGAGGTTTCCATCTAAAGTTTATTGGCTCCAAGGCAGGGCAGTGTTGGTGGAGGGACATCACAGAGGAGAAATAGTCCATGGCGAAGGGACATCACAAAGGAGACATAGCCCATGGCGTGGCAGGGAAGCCAGGAGGCAGCAGGCAGCAGAAGCAGAAGCAGACTTGCCTTTCTTCACTCCCTTTATATTTCATCCAGGCCATAAGCCTTTTGGCTGGTGCCACCTCCAGCCGGGGCATGTCTTCCATTATCCATAACCTTATTCCACATGCACACAGCCGAACCCAGGCACTTTGAAATTCCTCGCCTGTTACCACACAAGGCTTGGCCACACATCTAGCTACAAGCCCTAACAAAGGGTATGCAGGGTGCACTGGCCAGTGAAACCATTTTAAGAACTTTTATATTATACTGACTTCAAAAATTAGGGAGCTGTTGTTTGTGGGTTGATAAATGACATCTGAGTCCTACCTAAGAAAAATTTGGAGGAAAATGAGTTTGCAAACAGCAGAATGGATAGATTGTTATCATGATACTGAAAGTTTGAATTAAAGAGCCAACACAAAAGTTTGAACCCTGGACACACTTTTTAAAAGTGTAATTGGAAGATCTCACCTATGCACTCTCGTGGTTTATAAAACAAACTGAGTTCAGCTTTTTTGTTGACCTGAGAAAACAAAACAACATCAGAACATCAGTGGTAGAAAACTTGAAAGAGGAGGCTTAGTTGGTGGCTAGAGAAGAACAGAACTGTGGCTGTCTCCTTTACTACATGCATGTGTACTTTGTGTGCACTGTGTGTAGGCATCTGAGTGGATATTTAGAATAGGCAATTTGATTTTATTTTTACAATGTAGAGAACAGAAAAGGGCTGGAGTATTATTACTTAAGAAACATCAAAGCACAGGTAATTTGTAAGTCCACAATGCATTTATGGGATCCTCTGTGAATTCGGCACATTCCAGATCCACATTTGAGAACACCATGATTTACAGTTCAGTAAACGGGAAAGGATCTAGAGACTAGGGCTGAAAACAAACACCATAAAAATTGCTTAATTAAATATGTTGCCTTTCTGTGAGTAACTGTCTTGTGAACTACCTTCAGCTCTTTATCATTTTTACCTTCCTAAAGTTTGATCTCACAAGGAAACCCACAAAATGTGGCTCAGAGCTTCAGTTTACTCCTTTTACTAGGACGCAATAGCATCCATGGGCAGCCCTGTGTCAGTGCTTCTCAGCAGAGGACATGCAGCACTCAGACACTCTGATAGGTGAATAGTCTTGGAACTCTTCACAAAAATGATCTGTGTGTAAGGAATGAACTGATACCTCAGAAGCTCCAGGATATATGGGACAGCAGGGTTTCTACCTCTAAAAGCTAAGAACTGGATCTTGAAGGGGTTATTTTATTTATAGGGACTATTCTCAATAGTTTTCCTCTTAAGATCACCTGACATTTGCATTGGATGCTCTTGCTCTTGACTGGATGTAATTTCTAAGGCAATGCTACTAATAACTACCACAGAAATCATTATTCCCATTGTGTAAGTAGGAAATGTGTAAAAAAGTAATTTGCCTGAGCTTCTCTTCCAAGAGGAGGCAATTCTTTTCTTATGTAATTAGTATGAGAATATAAATGATATAATGTGAACAATGCACAGAGATGAAGATAAATTTTGACATGGAGAAGGTTCTTAGTAAATTGCAAATAACTGTAAAATACAAAGAGGTATTATGTTTTGTTCCCATCCCCCTGCCCTCCCTTCAACCCCTCTTCCCATCTTTATTGCAAAACCTTGATTTCCTTATTTCCTCATCATTTTTTTTCTTTTCCCTTCCTTCCTTTCCCCTTTGCCCCTCTGTAACTGCCCTCTCCTCTGAGCATTTCTTCCTATTTCACAGTATCTATTATACATTTTGTCCTTATTTACCCTTTTGGTTGCTCACACGAGAAACCATGCAGTAGTCACACATTTGTGTCCAGTGTATTTCACATGAGAGTGGCCTGAAGGCACACTCATTCAGCTAGAAAAGTCTCAAGCTTATCCTTCTTCGTGGCACAGTAGTGTAAAAACAAAAAAAAGGACACTGTTATGGTTGATACATTGTGTCAACTTGTGGAGTCTAGATGTTTGGCTGAGTGTCTCAGCAGGAAGCCAGGGTGCTTACTTTGTACGCATACTGAGCCTGTGGAAGAGGAGGGCACGGAGGTTATGGGAGTGCTACACCACCCCTCTGGGAGGGGGTAGCCTGTTTACAATGTAAGGGAGGTAGAAAGAGGCTGCTTGCCTGCCATTCCCCCCTTTTGTTCATGTGGTTTTTGCTGTGTTCTGCTGTCATGAACGTTTGCCCTCTGCCATGTGCCACTCTGCATCTGAGCCAGCCAAGCATGGACTGAAACCTCCACAAACTGTAAGCTAAATAAACCATTCCTTCCTTCATTGTGGGTGTTGGGTTTTTTGTCTCAGCAATGAGAGAAAAGTAACCAAGACAGAATTTGGTACCAGGAGTGGGGTCGCTGATGTTGCAACCAAGAAGGGGAAAAGAACAATAGAATTTTTAGTCCCAGTTTTTTGAGGGAACTCCACACTGATTTCCACAGTGACTGCACCAGTCTACACTCCCACTAACAGTGGAGAAAATTCCTTTTGCCCATAGTGTTGCCAGCATTTGTTATTGGTTGACTTCTTTGTCATAGCCATTCTTTCAGGAGTGGGATGGAATCTCATTATTTTAATTGTTTTAATTTGCATCTCAAATGACCAATGAGTTTTAATATTTTTTCACATATTACTTGTTATATATTGAAATTATACCATGTACAGTTACATATTCCCTATAAAGAATGTGATCACTATGTATAACTAAAATGTAGATATAAACTTAAATAAGTAAAAAAGATAAGAAATATGTTAACCATTTTAATTTATGTAAAAGAATTCCCATCTTCTGATTTTTGGCCAAAGATAAATGTAATTTGCTTATTCAAAAACATTTCATTGTTATTTAATGGAATCCCTGTTACAATACAGATTTAGTAAAATTTTACCAAACATATAGAAGCTTCTGAAACTCTCTGTTTAGAAAGAACTAACAGTTAAGCCAAATCATCAAAGAGTATATCTACTGTATTTTTTAAAAAGTAATGGCATATCTTTCCAAAACTGTGGAGCTGATAAATGAGAATAAAAATTATTGATAATACCTCAACTATGTAATTTTCCAATCATCTCTGCAATTTGTTTATTTTGGCGAGTGTTATATTTTATAAATCCATAGAAAAAAGCCATGTTTAAAACTGATCTTAAAATCAAATTCTGAGACTGAGAATAAATTTTATCCTTAATATGTAAAATGCAGTATACTGTTCATCTTTAATAATAATTGATATTAACTTTGTGATTTTTTTTACTTTTTTAGGAAAGGTCTCACTATGTAATTAGAACTTCTCATGAGCTCACTATGGAGCCCAGCATGGCCTTGAACCCAGAGTTATCCTTCTGCTTCAGCTTCCTGAGTGCCACCAAGTGTGTGCTACCCTGCCTGAAAATTTTGTGAGTTTAGACTTTAATTAGAAAAATCTTAATCTCAGAAGTTGCATGACCTCATGACTCCCACACTCTATTAAAGAAATCATAAATACAGCATAGATTAAAAATGATGGAGAGTATATGCCACATGGAGGAATGAAGCTCATATTATGGGAAGAACATTTAAAAAAATAGACACATATATGTCTGACATTGGCATCCAGGATCCAGGGCAGTCCCCTGGAATTGCTTGGTCTTTACTTGATTTGGTTTGTAGCTGACACTGTGGCTTAATAATGCTGAGTAGAGTGCTTACCGTAGTGGCAAGGAGGAGCTCCAGTGGTGCGACTCGTTAGCGGTACTTGTACAACAGCGGCAGCAGGAATTACAGAACTAGTTATGACAAGACCGCCTACAACAACCATTTATTGTGCATTTGTTACAGTGTGAAGAGCTTCATTTAAGATTAGAGTATGAATTCATTTAATGTAATTCACCAAGAAAGCCCCAAATCATGTTTTTCTATTCATTAAACCGTCCTAAGCAACTTGTATTGAAAATATTTGCTAAATGAGGTAATTTTTAAATTTCCCAGCCTCAAAAATATGACGTGTATTTTTACTTAAAAATAGATGATATGAGAATAACATATCATTCTGTTCCTTTTACCCTTGATCAGGACATAAGTGTGCACCCTGGTTTCATCAGCATCACGAACATAAATTGGTGGGTAACTGGGTTTGAGTTCTCTTCACAGAAAAGTAGACTTTGGTGGTTTAAAATGTTCGTCATTATTCTATATTTTATTTCAGTAACAAAAAGAGACACCACTACTGTCACATTAAATAAAAATTTCCTTCAGTAATTCTTTTAATCTCTTTGAGTTAAAGTCAGAGAAATTCTCACATGTATAGAGAGAAGAGGAAATTTCAACCTTGTCTCTATTGTCTCCTGACAAATCCATATGATCTTTCTGCAGATTACTAGCTCTAAATTTAGAATGATTTTTGATTGTCAGTGTAATAAACTATTGATGTAAGGGGAACAATTGCCAAGAGAAAAAAAAAGTTCATTAAGGCATTTAAGGACTGAATTCATGACTGTAGCCAGGATGCAGTGGCACGTTCCTGTAATTCCAGCAATCTGGGAGGATAAAGCAGGGTGATGGCAATTTGAACCCAGACTGGGCAAGAAAAAATAACATAAAATACAGTAAAATAAAATAGGACCAGGGTTGTACCTCACCGTGAAATCCACAACCTTAGTACTACCAAAAGAAAAAAAAAAATCAAGAATGTAGCTTCTTGTGCATTGATCAGCCTCTGACAAAATAAATGTAGGATTCAAATTTATTTTCCTGAGTCTGTAGTATGCATGAGATACGGGATTAAGCTTCACCAGCAGTTCTCACCTTGAGTGATTTTGTTCCTTTCAGGAATATATATCGTGATGTCTGGAGATGTTTCTGTTGTCATGGCTGGGAGGCAGTATTGGTATCAACTGACATTTACAAGGTGCAGTTCCGGCCCCAGGAAAGAATCAGTGAAGCTCAACCTTGAAAAACCATGGGCTATAAGCTATGGAAATGAAGTAAATGTATAGTTGCACGTTTGAATGTTAATCTGCCATATATCAACTCTCTGATTGTCAATTTTCAATGTTATCTCCTTAATGGACACTAAATTTTTTCAACAATTATATGGTGTTACCAGTAGACTTCAATAATCTGTAATCCATAAGAGTAGATGGTGTTTGAGATTTCTTTATCCATTACTTTGCTACGAGGATGTTGGTTTAACAATTCCCACATAAAATTTTACTCAAATAAAACCTTTTTTGGTAAGTAGTTCTAAAATCAGTCCGAAGATATCTTAGTCTAAGGAGTGGAGGTGAAGTTGAAAATTAATGCCAGTGAATTTTGGTGATTCTGTATCCCACATGAGCAATGTAGTGGGCAAGGGTTATTTATTGTATAATAATTTGTGTGTACTCAAATGGTTAAATTGAAATTCTATGATTAAAATTAACTTCCTCAACATAATTTTCCACATGGGCTGCATGACCAGAATTACTAACTTTTCAGGCAATACCCAGTCCCTGATGGGTAAAAATAATGAAACAGCTTACCCGTGGTGTTCAGTATACACTGCACATCCCACCAGGGTTTCATACTTAGCGAATATCTTCCAATTATCTTAATGATTTATCACCTGTCTTAAGGTGTAGTAACGATGACATATAGGAAAGAAAATAACACTCCCAAGTCAACATAAATAATGGCAGACCTGGGGGCCAAACTCAGGGTTCGGGCTCTGAAATTTATGACTTTAATCAAAAAGTCATTCAGATTAATGTTCTTATAACACCATTTTTTCTAATTAAGAAAAGCATAAATGAATGATATGAAATATGGTTTTGATTTTCATTTCCTGGATTATAGGTAATGTTGAGCCTCTATTCATAAGCTTGTCAGCCGTTTCTTGGGAGAGGAATTCACTCACATTTTTGCTGGTGTTATTATTTGCTATTGCGATGTAGGGACTTCTTACGTATGCTGAATATTAACTTGCTGTCAGATGTGTGGTCAGCAAATCTGTTTTCCTTACACAGAGACCCTTTTAACCGCATTGTTTCTTTTGCTGTGCAGAAGCTTTTCAGTGGGAGTCTATTTTGTCTATTTTTTATATCCAGTTATTTTTAGTGTTTCATTCAAGAAATCATTATTAAAATCAGTAGTGTGAAGAATTTTTTTCTAGGATATTTTTTCACATTTTCCATAAATCATTAACATATGTTGAGCTGTTTTTTGTATAGAGTGTTAGGTGAGTGTTCAATTTCATACTTTTACGTATAAATAGCCAGTTGTGCCAACAACATTTATTGAAGAGACTATTCTTTTGTCGTAGTGCTCTTAGTGCTCTTGTCCAAAATTAGTTCTGCACACATGTGTGAGTTTATTCTGGGTCCTCTTTATTAACACTCTTCTGTATGGTTTTGTAGCAGTAACATCTGGCTTTGCTTTGTTTTGCTGGTACTAAGGATTGAACTAGGGATGTTTTTGACACGGGGTCTTGTTAATGGCTGTTCTGACGATGTCAGGTGGAACATTCTGTGTATGTGTCAGGTACATTTGATGTGTACTGTTTTCTATTATTGATTTTCCCTCTGGACGCTCTATATTATATTGAAAATGGGGAATTAAAAATAATAATAACTGTGCTATTGCCTATTACTGTCTCCCATTCTATCAATGTTGACCCAGGTGTTTTGTCCTCTGCTATTGACACTAGTCTCTGAACCACCCATCTGAAAAGCTAGAATAGTGAACACACTTTCCAACTCTTTCTTCCATTTTTTCTTTAGGTTACATATGTATTTATCATTTTAATATATCTTTGTGATGCATAATAGTCACACTTATCCTGAGATACTGGTAGATATGCACCAATTTTGAATACTTTTACTTCTCTGTAACCAAGAAGCCAAGACTTGAAGACTTTTGTGTCACTCCTGCACCGCTGAGGGAGGTGGGGAGATTTGGGCAACTGAATTCATATAGTCAAACAGCACTTTTGCTCTCTGAGGTCTTAAACTTGCCCCTCTTTATTTTTTTAACAAGTGCTTGGATTCAAGCAAGATAGAAAGTACCCTCTGAGCCCCAGAAAAGTCTATGTATTAGATGTGTATTTTATTCTTTTCATTTTCCCCCAAGGGAGAAGATAGCAACTAGACAAGATTGCACTTTACTGGATTTGTGGGCAAGAACTCTAATGAGCGAGAGTCACAGATATTCCTACCGGCTTCCGTGGAAGTGGGTGTGTGTTTCCTGAGCCCCAGGAAGCTCTCTGCATTACTCACACACGGGATTTGTGCCTGTGCTGTTGCTGAACTGCTTAAGTGGGAAGAGAGAGTCTGCATGTTACTTGCATCCGCTCTCACTGTTTCTATCTGAGCAACAGTTTCTGTTTTAGGGATATGTGTAGCTGAGAGAGCAGGGTATGATTAATATATATTCTTTGCAAAACAAAGTTTCAATTGTTTGAATTAATTTATGATTTCAAAATTATCAGGCATTCATCTGAAACATTCTCCTGGAGGGCCAGGGATCTAGCTCAGCGATACAGCTCCTACATGGCAAGTATAGGTTGTTAGTTCGATTCCTGGTACCACAAAAAAAAGAAAGAAAAAGAAAAAGAAATGTATTTCAATTACAGATACGCCAAGCATCATTTCTAGTTTAAAAATTTCTATCTCATCTTTGATCCTTAGCAAACACATTTGTACTTGTACCATTTTTAATTTCATAGAATACTTTTTGTGTGTTATCTCATCATAAATTTGGATGTTTTATAAAGGTAATCCAGGTTTTTCATTAATTTATCTGTATCCTTTGTAAAGCTGATGTCAGAATTATTGTTTGCTAATTACTCATTTTCCTTCATAGAGGAAGCCGTATATATAAATGCTCTGGGACACAATTTTAGGGCAAAAAAAATTGTCTCTTCATAACATACACTTAAAAATTAGGTGATTATAATGAAATAACATAGGTGTGTTTGATTTCACTTTAGCTGTTCAAAAATATAAAATTATTATTAACTGTAGGAACAAAGTTTACAGAAGAAAACCTTGTCTGCTAGTCACTTTTTAACAGAAATGTACAATTTTATCCTTTTCATTTTCTTGACAAATTTATTTTAATATTGCAAGTCACATCAAATCAATTATTAAAGTGGCCAGAGAGTTTTGATGGTCACAAATGAACTATACTTACTTGCATTGGTTTAGTAATGCCTCATTTGGCCATTCAGATCAATCACACAAATTCTGCTTGATCAATTTTTTTTTTTTTTGGATAATGGGGAAGTTTTTCTTTTTTTATTTTAAAAGTAAAAGAACAAAAACACTAATAAACATACACACAGTAGCACAAGAACAGTACAAAAACTACAGATAAGGTGGCTGGGGATCAACAATGGTTGCTGTATTACACATTGGTAGCTTCAAAGTGTATACTCAGAACAATACAAATAGACATACAAGATTGATCAAACAACTTATCGATTGTTTCCCACATCAATATGACATGAGACAGTGCAACCATGTCAGCCATCCCGCACATACACACATACCTACTCAGCTATCCCCCTCTTCCTCCTCTCCTTCCCTTCATCCCGATTGCTCTCTACCCTTGAGCCGTCTCCTTTCATCCCTCCCAATCTATATTCTCACCTCCAGGTTCCTACACTAATGATACTATACACTGTTTGCACATGCACATCTGGTTTACCTCACTTACGAGTATGGTCTCTAATTGTGATCATTTGCCTACAAAAGCCCCTAGATTGTCTTTGTTTACAGCTGAATAATATTCCATTGTGTAAAACTGCCACAGTTTTTTAATCCAGTCCTCTGTGGATGGACATTTGGGTTGTTTCCATGATTTAGCTATTACAAATTGTGCTACTATAAACATGTGTGCACATATATCACAGTGATGTGCTGTTTTCAGATCTTCTGGGAAAATACCCAGAGGGGGGATAGCTGGGTTGAGTGGGACCTCTAGACCTGGTTTGCAGAGGAATCTCCAAACCGATCTCCACAGTGGTTTCACCAGTCTGCATTCCCACCAGAAGTACAGCAGAGTTCCTATTTCTCCACAGCCTCATCAGCATTTGTTATTGGACGATTTCTTGATGCTGGCCAATCTTACTGGGGTGAGATGAAATCTCAATGTTGTTTTTATTTGCATTTCTCGAATGACTAAAGATGTAGAACATTTTTTCATATATTTATTTGCCATTTGTGTTTCTTTATCTGAGAAGTGTGTATTCAACTCAGATGCCCATTTCTAGATTGGGTCTTTGAATTTGGATAGGTTCATGTTTTTTAATTCTTTGTATGTTCTAGATAGAAGGCGTTTGTCTGAGGGACAGCCAGTTAGGATTTTTTCCCAATCTGTGGGTTTTCTTTTTACTCTGCTGGTGATTTCTTTACATGTGCAAAAACTTTTCAGTAAAATGAGGTCCCAGTTATTGATTCTTTGAAGTGTTTCCCTTGCAGTTTCATTTTTGTTCACGAACTCTCTGCCTACTCCTATGTCTTCAAGATTTTTACCTACTTTCTGTTCCAATAGGTTTAGTGTTTCTGCTTTAACATTGAGATCTGTGATCCATTTTGACTTGAGTTTGGTGCATGGTAATAAACTTGGGTCTATTTTCAGTCTTTGGCAAGTGGCAAGCCAATTTTTAAAGCACCATTTTTTGAAGAGGCTATCTTTCTTCCAGTGAGCTTGTTTGGCCCCTTTGTCAAATATTAGGTGGCTGAGTGTGTTTGTGATTGTGGCTGTATCTTCCAGTCTGTTCCACTGATCCTCAGGTCTGTTTTTGAGCCAGTACCAGGTTGATTTTATTACAGTAGCTTTGTAGTATAATTTCAGGTCAGGGATTGTGATTCTACCTGACTTGACCTTGTGGTCCAGAACACCTTTGGCTATTCTGGTTCTCTTCTGGTTCCAGATGAACTTAAGGCATGTTTTCTCTAGATCTGTGAGGTATGTTGATGGTAGTTTAAGGGGAATTGCATTGAATCTGTACAAAAATTTTGGTGGTATGGCCATTTTTACAATGTTGATTCTTCCTAACCATGAGCATGGAATATTTTTCCATTTATTGAAATCCTCTTCGAACTCCTTTTTCAGAGTACTGTAGTTTTCATTACATAGATCTTTTACGCCTTTTGTTAGATTGATTCCTAAATATTTCATTTTCTTGGATGCTATTATAAAAGGTATGGTAAGGTATGGTTCCCTTAATTTCTCTCTCAGTCTGTTTATTTGTGTATAGGAATGCTATTGACTTTTGGGTGTTGACTTTGTATTCAGCTACTCTGCTGAATTTGTCAATTAATTGAAGGGGTCCTCTTGTGGAGTTTTTGGGGTCTTCCATGTAAAGTATCATGTAATCTGCAAATAGAAATAGTTTTACTTCTTTCTCTCCTATCCATATTCCTTTTATTTCTATCTCTTGTCTAATTGCTCTGGCTAATGCTTCTGGAACTATGTTGAACAGTAGTGGTGACAGTGGACATCCTTGTCTTGTTCCTGATTTTAAAGTAAAAGCTTTCAGTTTTTGTCCATTTAGTATGATGTTGGCTGTTGGTTTATCATAGATGGCTTTGATTAAATTAAGGTAGAGGCCATCTATTCCTATTTTTTCTAGGGTTTTTAACATGAATGTGTGTTGGACTTTATTGAAAGCTTTTTCTGTATCTATTGAGATGATCATGTGGTTTTTGTCTTTGGCTGTATTGATATGGTATATTACATTAATTGATTTGTGAATATTGAACCATCCCTGCATTCCTGGAATAAATCCAACCTGATCATGGTGTATAATTTTCCTTATGATTCTCTGCATTCTATTTGCTAGTATTTAATTGAGTATCTTTGCATCTGTGTTCATTAGGGAGATTGGCCTATAGTGCTCTTTCTTGGTTGGGTCTCTCTCTGGTTTTGGTATCAGTATAATACTTGCCTCCAGAAATGAGTTAGGGAGAATTGCTTCATTTTCAATTTCACTGAAGAGTTTGAGGAGTGTAGGCATTAAATCTTCACTGAATGTTTCATAGAATTCTGCTGCAAATCAATCAGGGCCTTGGCTTTGCTTTGTCAGTAAGTTTTTAATGACATTTTTGAATCTCATTAATTGATATTGGGTTGTTCAGGGTTTTTATATCTTCCTGGTTCAACTTTGGTAATTCGTACATTTCTAGGAATTTGTCAATTTCTTCTGGGTTTTCTATCCTATTGGAGTAAAGATTCTCAAAGTAGGTATTAATGATCTTGTGAATTTCTGTAGGATCTGTTGTGATTTCATCCTTTTCATTACTTATTGCATGAATTTGAGTTCTTTCCTTTCTTTTTTGATAAGATTGGCCAGAGTTTTATCAATTTTATTTACTCTTTCAAAAAATCAACTTTTGATTCACTTATTTTTTGTAGAGTTTTCTTCATCTCAATTACATTAATTTCTGCCCTAAGCTCTATAATCTCCTCCCTTCTTTGGGCTTTGGGTTGACTTGTTCTTCTTTTTCTAAAAATTGGAGGTGCAACATTAGGCTATTTATTTGTTCTCTTTCTGTTTGCTTTATGTGTGAGTTCATCGCTATATATTTCCCTCTGAGGACTGTTTTCATTGCATCCCACAGATTCCTATAAGTTGTATTTGTATTTTCATTTGTTTGTAGGTATTTTCCAATCTCTTCTCTAATTTCCTCTGTGACCCATTGATTATTCAGGAGGTTGCTGTCAAATTTCCAAGTATTTATAAAGTTTTTGGAATTCCCTTTATTGTTAATTTCCAATTTCATTGCACTGTGGTCAGATAATATGCATGGGGTTATTTCAATCCTTTTCCATTTAAGTAGTATACTCTATGGGCTAGAATGTGGTCTACTTTAGAGAAAGTCCCATGTGCATCTGAGAAAAATGTGTATTCTGATTGTGTGGGGTGGAACACTCTGTAAATATCTACTAAGTCCATTTGTTCACACATTTGGTTCAGGTCTATTTCATCTTTGCTGAGTTTTAGTCCAGTTGACCTGTCTCTTTGCGTCAAAGGGGTATTTAGGTCCCCTATTACAATAGTGTTATTGTTTATTAGGTTTTTTGTGTCCGTTAAAATTTACCTTACATAGTTTGGTGCTCCAGTATTTGGTGCATACATGTTTAGGATTGTTATGTCTTCCTCTTGCAGTTTTCCCCTAAGTAGTATATAGTGGCCTTTGTCTCTTTTGATTGTTATCAGTTTAAAGTTTGCATTGTTTGCAAACATAACAGCTACCCCTGCTTTTTTCTGCAAACCTGTTGCATGGAGGATTGTTTTCCAGCCTTTGACTTTCAGTCTATGGATTTCCCTTTGAGTAAATTGTGTTCCCTGTATACAGCATATTGTGGGATTCTGTCTCTTAATCCACTCTGCCGGTCTGTTACTTTTGACTGGTGAATTGAGGCCATTTACATTGATGGCTATAACTGTTATACATTGGCTGATTCTTGTCATGCTGTTTACTTGATGTTGCTTTCCTACTTTTGCTGTTTAATTTCTTGTTCTGCTTAAGGGTTCCTTTCTATTGTTGTTCTTGGGATTGTGGTCACTTTTTTCTCTGTCTAGGATATCTTTCAGTACTTTCTGTAATGTTGATTTGGCACTCATGCAGTTCTTCAGTTGGTCTTTGTCGTGGAAGTATTTTATTTCTCCACTGAATTTGAAGGATAGTTTTGCAGGATACATCAGTCCGGGTTGGAAGCTGTTTTGTCTGAGAATCTGTAATATCTTGCTCCAAGCTCTTCCTGATTTCATAGTTTCTGTTGAGAAGTCTGCTGTGATTCAGATGGGCTTTCCTTTATAGGTGATCTGTTTCTTTTCTTTAGCAGCTTTTAATATTGTGTTCTTTTGCTGCATATCTGGGATCTTGACTATTACATGCCTGGGGGTGGTTATATTTGGATTGTGGCTCACTGAAGTTCTATATGCTTCATTTACCTGCACATCAGTTTCTTTTACCATTCTCGGGAATTTTTCTGCTATTATTTCTCCAAATATTCTTTTGATGTCATTTGTGTTGCCTCCTACTGTTTCACTGATTCCTATTACTCGCACATTATTTCTCTTTGCTTCATCTTGCAGCTGTTGGATTGATTTCTCCTGGTTCCTTGTTGACTTTAAGAGATCCTTTCATGGTCATTAGCTGTCAGGCTATCTTCAAGATCTGAAATTCTATCTTCCGATTCTTTCAAGTGGTTTTGCAAGCTTTCAATGGCAGTTTTGATTTCCTGGAAATCTCTGAGACTGTTTCGTGTGTTCTAATTCATTCCTGAATTGCTCATTTAACATTTCCATCTGTTGCCTTTGATCTTCTAGTCTCTTATCTATTTCTTCTCTGTATGTGCGAAGCATTTCTTCCATTGTTATTTTCATTTCATTTTCTGCCTGAGAGATTATTTCAGATTTAATCTCTTCTATGGCCTAATGGAGTTGTTTCTTTACTTCGGATGTGATCATTTCAGAAATTTTAGGTATGTGGTTTCCTAGTTCTCCTATGTCATTGTATCCGGTGGAGTTGTGTTCTGAGACTGCATTTTGCCCCTTTGTTTTGTCATTTTGAATGTCAGATAACTGGTGCTGAGCTACTGACTACCCAGGCAGCTCACTAAGGACTCTAGGGATCCTAGTTTACCCGGATGTCGAACTAAACCCAGGTTGATAGCAGACTGTGGACCACTAGGCCCAGGGACTCCAGGAAATTCCTAGGGTGCTCAGCTCAGACCACAGCTGCTATAGTGGGAGAGTGCTGGGCTTTGGTACCAGAGTGTCCAGTGTGTGGATGGGAAGAATGTGAGTCTCAGCCTTGAAGCCTATGGTGGTTAGGCAGCGGCTTATGTTTCGGGTTCCTCAGGTAGCTTGTCAGGGGTTAGCAGGGATCTCCTCCCAATCCCGAGAACCCCAGAGCCTGAAGCTGATTCCACTCTGCAGGTCTCAACCACCAGCAGGGACGGGCCCTCCCAGTTGGATTTCCTTCCTAACTCTAAGGTGAGGAGTTTACCAGAGGAGAAGGGTTGTGCTGCTCATGTGGTGTCACAGGTCACTGGAGACAGGTCCCAGTCGCAGAGCTGGGAGGCAGGTGGTGAAACGCCCGCTGCCCAGGTGTCTGGTGAGTCTGTCTTTGTCTCTTCGAGTGTCGGTCAAAGCACCACTGGGAAACCTGCTCTACTGTCTCTTTGAAGCTGGGTTCCCGCTCTGCAGGAAACTTCAGGAAGGTCTCGAAGGCTCTGCTGCTCTGGTGGAGTTTATTCACCCGGGTATGGTCTCACCGGAGAAGCTGCTCCCGGAGAAGCTGCTCCCGCCGAGCTGGTCTGGTGCTCTGCAGGAAAGTGGTGTGGGTGCGGGCGTTCGGGAATGCTGCTCCCTTAGCTCTGCCGAGCTGCGCCCCGGGCAGGGTAGAGCATGTTGTACCTTGGAGAAGCTGCTCCTTTAGCTCCTCCAAGCTGGTCTGGCATTCTGTGGGAAGTGGTGCGGTCTCCAGCACAGTAATGGCGCCCCTCAATCTTTTTTTTCTTTTTGACACAGAGTCTCACTATACAGTTCAGGTTCACTTTGAGCTCACTTTATAGCCCAGATTGGTCTCAAACTTACAGTGATCCTCTTGCCTTAGCCTCCCAAGCGCTGGGAGTATAGGCGTGCACCATCATGCCCAGCATACTTTTGATTTCTAACCACAAGTTTTAAAAGAAAAATAATGAATTTCTATTTACTATTAAGTTGTACAATAAATTTTAATGATTTAAAGATATTACAAAGTAGAATTTTCAAGCTACAGAAATTTTACATTTGTGTTACTACTAAAAAGCTATCATTTGCAGATAGAAATATACCTAAAAAGTAACTATTTACTTATTAAATTTTAAATATTTTTCTTTAGAGACAGGAAATGTTTAAGCTGTACATGAGGTATAAGTACATATGTATTTTTAAAGATAACTATTTCTATTTTATCATCTAATTTCTCAAGGAAATGTCTCCTGGCTTAAAAGAATCAGTATAATTTTATTTTCCTGTGGGGGAATAAATTTCATAGCTTGTTAGTTGAACTAGGTCAGGGAATCAACATAAAAAATAGTTAAGGTATTTTTCAGTAATCTCTGTGCACGTGAACAAAAAAACAACCAAGAAAAACTCACTTTAAAATTTTTGTTTCTGTTAATTTATCACAATTATTTAGTATATCTTTGCTAATGAATAGTAAAATGCGATTTCTATCAAAGCCTTGAAAACAAGTAACTTCTGATGTTCAGTTTCCTCTAGTGTATGCTGCTTACTTAGTCAATCTTGTTACAATACTGAAACTGTATGATACAAATATTTCTAAGACTATAATTCTGTTGCTAACCACAGAATTACTAGTCAGATTTTGAAACTGTTGTATTTTTAAAGATAATCTTCCTTTTTATAATATGAATGAAATACTAAGCATTGTTGAAGAATAAATAGAGGAAGAAATGAAAGAAGTCTGAACCAGTAAAAGAAGTCTTTTACTCACAAAGAGAGTGGTCATGTGGAAAATATTTTATCTGAGCAGCTAGCAACCATCATTATCCAATTATCATGAATCTCTCTTCAATAAGTATGTTTGTGAATATTTATTTTAATTCCAATGGAGAGGTCTATAATTTTTCTTATCCTAGGTATTATTTAGAAAATCCTTGTTATGAACAATTGCTCAGATAATGAGAAAAGCTTTCATGAATCTCAGAGGTAATCTAGACACAAACATGTTTTTATCAGTATTATAATTTAATAAGTAGCAGTAGCTTTCAGGAAAACCTTTCAGTAAGAAAGTAAATACCAGCAATAATGTTAGTACTGCAAAAATGCTCAAAGACCTCTTAGTTGACATTTCAGCTACCCAGAATTTATCTGTCAATGAGCTTAAAACATAAATATGCATACATATGCCCACACTTGAATAATTAATATTTATCAATAATTAAAATAGTTATGACTGGTCTTACTCTTCTTCGTGGTGTTCAGAGAAGCAGGCAGACATTCACACAGTGCACACTGTGCTGACCTCACTTTGCTGTTAATTCATGGAACAACTCCCGAATATGCGGATGGATGGCCAGACACTCTAGATTGCTACAGCTGCACTGGGCCTGCACTTTAAAGAAACTCATTACCCTTAATAAAACTATAATCAAAAGGCCTAGATACAGAGCTTCAGAATCTAGTGCTGCTTCTGGTAACTGTAGTCTGTAAGCAGTGTCCATACTTCAGTGGTCTTTAAGTATCAAAAATAGTCAGTTCTTAGGAAAGAACATTAATTCTTTATTCCCAGATTTTTCAGACTTATTTTACATGTAGTTCTAATAAGCTCTGTTCTGTTTTCATCTTTATATTTCTTTTTGTTTCTGTGGTTGGGATAAAATTGAAAGAACAAAAAACTCTTGTTCCTCACTTAAAGAGCTTTTCCTTCATTGTTATTGAAGTTAATAATGAACTGAAATTAAAGTTTATACATAATAAGAGAATAAAGGGATTTATAAAGAAAGATTTGACAGCCAAGATCTACTTATAATCATTATTTTTATAAACTTGCTGAATATACAAGTATGTATATTTTAATAATCTCTGAAGATGTTATTGCATTTTAGTAATGTTTAGCAGTTATCAATATATCATAAGAGAATTAGGAAACAATGTTCTGTTTTTATCATGAGGGAAAAGAAATGTTCAATATATTTAATATGCAATAAAATGTATAAACTAATATAAATAATTCATGAATAGAATTTTCCCTTTAACAATAATGATTAAATGACCTCATGGCCTTAGAATCATTTAATTTTCTAAAGTGAGTTGTTTTTTTTTTTATTTTTGGTACTGGGAATTGAACTCAGGACACTGTGCTTGCCGGGCAGGCACTTGTCCCACTGAGCTAAATCCCCAGCAAAGGTGAATTCTTGTAGTTGCAAATAAAGTGTCCAAATTCAGATAAATGCAACACATGAAAAAGACTGTGCTTTTTGTGGATGTGAGATACCATAAATCCAATAGCAAGAGACAGAATATTTGTGCATTTCATGAACATGTGGTAAACAAACCAGAATTAGTTCTTAAAATACAATAAATTCTGATTTTATCATACTTCTTCCTATTATTCTTCACTGTTATGTTGCAGGAAGTAGAACACAAATCAAGGCAAAGTGAATGTGGAAAAGAACAATATGAACTAAGTAACACATCTTACAAACAAACTCGCATGTGTTATGTGAAATAAGAAAGTTCCTCAACAGAGGCATCTGTTAGGTGGTTTTAGCTGCTGAAACAGTAGTGTCATAAAATGAACAGAAAATCTTCAAGAAGTGAGCACTCTGTATATTTTCTTTTCTTTTTTTTTTTTTTTTTTTTTTTTGCGGTATTGGGGATTGAACTCAGGACCTTGTGCTTGCCAGGCAAGCACTTATTCCACTGAGCTATATCCCCAGCCCTCACTCTGTATATTTTCACAAACGTGTGACAAGTAAAAGCTTTCTTCATTTACTCCTAAATATTTCTCAAAACAGCACTGCTGATTCAGGTTAACTCAGTTCTATGACTTTATAAATCAAAAACAGTACTTACACTTTGCAGGTAAGTGTTCTCTACGCACAAAGTGAATAGTGGGTTGAGGCAGAGAAGCGATGAACTTATTCAGAATCATTCCATCAATGGGGATGTGCAGGAGAGTCTCCTTGTCTGCTCAGAGAGAAGCGCAGTGCACCACGCAAAGGGAAGAAATCGTATCCCTTGTCTCCTCACAATGGGAGAGGTGAGAGAGTGTAGGAGGAGGCTGAGGAGTGAGTGATCGGATATGGATTGTATTCATCACAATTAAAAGTGGATTTTGAAGAGCTTAGGTAATAATAATAAGTATCAAATTTCAAATAAGTAAGATGGCTGATGCTCTAATTTGGATCTTGAATCCATGCGATACAAGCCTCCACAGCGCTATGGAGACAAGGTAGAGTCCTTAAGAGGTGGGCCCAGTGGAGGGCAGGTTGCTGGGAACACGCCCCTGACGGGCTCTGTCGGGTCTGTCTCGTCCTCCGTTGTTTTCTCACGTCCCAAGCTTGTAGTACAACTTTGGCCACCACGTTTCTCACCACAGTGCCTTGTCTCCCAACAGGCTGAAAAGCAATAGGGACAAATGATGGTGAACTAAAACCCTCGAAGCTCTTAGTCTGAGTCAGAGGCAACTTTTGTCTTTATAAATTAATTGTCTCAGGTATTTGGTGCTGAGGTGGGAAGCTGACTCACACAGCTGGCTGTTATTTAATTTACCCAGGTCGGCTGGGGCGGTGCCCCATAGTCCAGCTCTGGGCATTCTGTTAACTGTGACATTATACACACACACACACACACACACACACACATGCGTGTCATTCTTGGTTCTTTTAATTTCCACTGTGAAGAAAAATTAATTTAATAAGTAATAGTAGCTTTGTCACTCGGAAGTTGGTTTAAATATTTAGCCCATATTCACCTTTCATTTTCACCACTTTGTTATTATTGTCTTGATAAATTATTATAGAAATCCTTGATGAAATCACATTTCCCAAAGCTATCCCAGAGCTTGGTGTGTAGTAGGCAAGATCTGTAGGATTAAGCTATACTACAACCTTTAGGCGTTTTCTTCATGATGTCCAGATCATTGCCTTAGCATACCCTAAATATGCAACTTAAGCAAGCTGTGTGCTGCAGGGGAGGTTTGTTATACTGTCAAACTGTGTAGAAGAATCTTGGCTTGTGATTTTTTTTGAGAAAAGACATAGGACTGAATGGGTTTTCTAGTTGTGAGGAACCATGACTAAGAGAGACACATAACCTCGAGAAGTAATTGCTCATGCTGGGACAGATATGAGAATTTAATCCCAGACATGAGAATTTGACTAAGTGCCTTACAACATTCCTTCACATTTCAGGGCTGTTGTAGTGGTGTTATTTCTGAAAGCAAATCATTCAATGTTTTTAAGACTGTGCTAATTTTCAGCAGGCTGGCTACACTCAGTTTACGTTTCCACTGTTACCGCTTTTATCCGGCACTACTCCGGCTCCTCACTCCCACCTCTGCCTCCTGCAGTCTTAGTTTAAATCCCCCTCCTTGTGTCACATTGTTTGGATGCTGTCTTCTACACTCACCACTTGTCCTCTAGCAGTAATTCTTCAGGGCCTTTTGTAGCAATTTTTCTCAGTTATTACACTATAATAATTCCATAATGGACTTGCAGTACATTAAGGACAAGGATGTGCCTTAATTATTTTGTACTCAACTCTAGTGTCTAGCAATAGTTTTAAATTTTACACGTTTAAGGTTTTCTTATGACAAACTCAGATCTGTGCAGAAGAGAAAATAATTTAATTAACTCACTCAATTCATCACCTGGCATTAACAATTATAATATATAACCAACTTTCTCTAAAATTTTCTATAATCAAGCAGGCATGAAGCCATATATCCTGACTCATGAATTTTTCATATTTAACACAAACTCTCGCTCCTGGAAAGGTAGGTTAATCACTTTATTGAACTACGTGTGTGTCTTTATCATGTCAGTATTCAACATCACTCACATGCTGCTATGGCATCCTCAAATATCTGGACATATCTGATGGGAAAGGTGAAAAGTGAAAATATAAAAATAGTTTGGGGCATCCATTAATTAATCAAAGGCCCTAGCGGAAAACTGTGCTTATTATTCTTTCAAAAATAATGAGTAATTCACCTAAAGTGTATAGTTCTGTGAGTTTACTGTATTTAAAAAGAACAAACAGTACTGTTGTCTGCATTGAAACATTTTTATCAGCCCAAAAGAAAGTTTCATACCCATTAGCAGTTAGTTCTCATGACAACCTCTATCTAGGCTGCAGAACAGTGCATCTATTTTCTCTCTTTATGGATGTACCTGGCCCACAATTTTTGTACGAGTAAATCACACAACATGTGACACTTTGTGCCTGGCTTTTATTTAGCAGTATTTGGTTTTGGCTCATCTACAGCATGAGTTAGAACTTCATTCATTTTTACAACTGAATAATATTCCATTATAGAGACAGGTAAGCTTTTAGTGGGGCAGCCATCAAATGATGCACAGTGGTGTTGTTTGCCCTTGGCTCTCTCTGAGTACTGACCCCATGAATGTGGGTATATGGGTCTTTGGATGAACACATGCTTTTGAGTCTCTTTGATACATACCTAGGAATGAATCTGCTACATCATGTGCTCACTTCATGTGTAAAATTTTTAGAAAGTTTCCAGTTTTTTCCAAAATGCTTGCACCACTTTACAACTCCACTAACAGCACATATAAACGTTTCTGTTTCTCCACTTCCCACTCGGCCCTGCTCTTTCCTGCTGTTTTGATTTGCGAGCTCCTAGTAAGCATTGAGTATTACTTAGCTGTGTTTTCACTTTGCATTTCCTAATGATTAAGGATGTTGACCACGTTTGCAGGAAACAAAGTGCCACTTCTATGTGTTATTTGGACCAATGATTCTTTTTTATGCTTCAAATCCTTTTCTACACTGTCCAACCAAACCATGTGTTTGTGTGTGAGTGTGGCCGAGTTGGGAGAGGTCTTCACGGTTGTTGCAGGTTCCTTATCAGGTGCACGGTATGTGAGCATTTGATCTCATTCTGTAAATTATGTTTTCACTGTCAGATGCTGTTTTGGGTAGCTGAAGGGTCTGAGCACGGAAAAGTACATTTTTTGCTGTTTTATCTGTTCCTTGTGCTTTTCTAAAGAGGATTGTGCCTCATCCAAGCTGCAAAGACTCACTTCTGTATTTCTCCTTGGAGTTCTGTGATTTGAGCTCATACTTTTAAGTCTGTGACCCATTTTGACTAATTTTTAAAGATATGATTTGAAAGAGAGATACAATTCTACTGGTCCTTATCTGGCTACCTGGTTGTTCCCACACCATCTGTTGAAAAGACAGTTCTTTCCCCGTTGTATTATCACTAATCAAAACCACAGTGAAGATCATCTCACATCTGTCAAGATGGCTGTTATAACAGCAAGCAAACATAAGCGGGAGGCTGTAGAGAAGTTGGGTCCCTTGTGTACTGTAGATGGAAATGTAAACGTAAAATGTTATAGTTTATGAAAAGCAGTATATGGATTCCTCCAAAAACTAAATCCATAAATTAAACACAAATAAAATTTTAAACATGATTCAGTACCTTCATTGTCACCTGTCCATAAAATAAAACTGAGTTCATGATCTGGAAGAGCTGTGTCCCTTCCACGTGCACTGCAGCAGCACCCACCTTAGTGGAGGAGTGGGAGAAACTCATCTTGCAGCAGACAAATTTACAATGAAAATACAGTATTTGAAACTGTTCAGCCTTAAATAAAGGAGGAATTCCTGGCACATGTGAAAGCTGAACCTGGAGGTCACTGTGCTAAATAAAATTGGCTAATTTCAGAGAGAGCACTCCTGAAAGATTCTACTTCTACGAGACACCTAAAGAGTGAACTACACAGCCACAGAGAGTAGAATGCTGGTTGCCAGGGGCTGGTGATGAGAGGAAAACAGAGGACAAAAGTGGACATGGAACGTCACTGTTCTTCCATAGTGACAAAGCTTCAGGTCTGCAAGATGAACACACTCCGTACATCTGCTTTGCAATGTTGTGCCTATGGTTATACTGGCTTCTTCACTTAAAATATTAGGAAGATTCATTCCATGTTGTATTCATACTACAATATTAACTTAAAATAAGGTTGCATGACATATGTACCAAGGGCAGTGTTTCCCATAACTTTGGTAGGAATGTTTTAATTTCAGCTATTTCAAATTATCAAGCTACATCCATCAAGTTTAAGAAATTCAAATCTTGATACTTTTGAGACAGGATTATGTTATGCAACAAATGTAATCATCATTCTTTCTTATTCTTCATTGGCCAGTATTTCTTATCAATAATTATGTTTAGAAATCTGTTTTTTCATAGGTGTAACATATATAATATGACATGAATGATACATGATATTTCTGATAAACAGTCATCTTGTTGGAATTTATGCTGACTAGAAATATATTTGAGGAACAGCTTTATTTATTATTGTGTCAAAGTGTCAAGATACTCCTTCCTATTTATGAATTATGTTTTATTTTCAAAGCTCTGAAAAAATATTTTCAAATAAATTAATCTTTAACCTTGTCCACTCCAATTTTGCTGAGTCTGCAAAACACTCAGTGGGTGGGAGGCAGTGATGTTTGGTGAGAAGATATAGGATGATCCTTAACTGGGTTTCTGTAATTTAGTTTGTTTAGAATACATTGTGGAATTGTAAAATTTGATAAAGCTCATTTCAGGAGTTTCAGATTAAATCTGTTTTCCTAACATGATTATTTCAATGATAATCAGTGATCATTGATTATCTTCCACTGGAAAAAGAACTTTTAGCTATTCATTGACTCACATAGCTTCAGACAAAACCATAATAATCTATATCCTGATGACTAAAATGCAGTATTTATACTTTAAATTCTGTAGCTCTACAGAGATTAGCTTTCTCATCCCTATACCGATACCATTTTGTTTCCAGGGATTCCCGTATCACCTATATATCAGAAATTTCCAAATATTGAAAACAGAAGTCATCATCTGTTCCGCTGCTTTGTTTCAGACTCCAGGGTCCCGATCTAGAAAGACATAACAAATTCTAGTTAATCAAAGCAGAACGTTGAGAATTAGCTTTAATTTCCTCATCCCTTCCCCCACTCCACATTTACATTTGATCACTGAGCTTCATTTTGTTTCCACTTCATAATGAGCACTTAAATAAACAAGCACATGGTGGTTCATATGTAAAATGTCACTGACAAGTCTCATTTCTGGAGGTGTGGCAGGGCGGGTCACAAGACACATGACGGGGAAGGGTGCCTCCTCCTTTGGGGGCTCTTCCTTCTCTAGCCTTTGTGGCCACCATAGATCAGACACCATTTGTTTACCCATGCTGTTCAGCCATGTCCCTGCTGCTTGCGAGTCAGCCTACCATGGACTAAACCACTGCAGCTGTGATCCAAATTAAACCTCACCTCCTTTCACTTGCAAGGATTGGCTGTTTTGAACCAGTGATTGCAAAGTGACTAATAAAATGCTTCTGTATACACTGTATATTCCTTAGACTTGTATTCTTTTTTTTCTGAATTACTGTAACATTTTTCTACATATTTTTCTTCCTCATTTTTCTGACTTTATTCTTATTCTCTTAGCCCTATTCTTTGTACTGAAGCTTAAGCTTACAGTTCTTACCAATATATAGCAATATTGTCCTAATTTTCAAAGCCTTTTGTTGTTTCATAGTTTAGTTTACTACAATCTAAATGCTTTCATTCAATTTATATGACTTGGTCCTTGCTTACTTTAAAAGTCTCATCCCCCCTCCTTCTAGTATTTCAGTTTTCAACTTAGAGAACTTATTTAGTTTTGAATATGCCAAACTGTTGAACCTCTCAGTGCCCGTGACTGCTTCCATTTCTGTTGCTTACGTGGATTAGTGCACTGAGGTTTCTGCTTAGCACCATTGGATGCATGCCTCTCACAAAGCACTGCCTTTCATCATTAATACTGGTGCTTTTCTTTCATGCTTTGAGTAGTGACAGGGCAAGTATTAATAATTATTTTGGAGCACCACGATAAACTTGGACTGTTTCAGGGAGGCAGTGCAATGTGGTCACTCTACTTCAACAGCTCTACAGAGTAACTTTAAAAAATACTATTCTGAAAATCATGCTGCATTACAGGGTTAAAATAGTTCAGTAGCTCTCTGAGACTCTAAAGTTACTCTGCTTCTTCAGTTACCCAAGGCTACTTACACAGCTCGCCAAGTGCGCTCCCCCATGCCCCCTGCTGCTACTATGCAGATGGGATTTGCAGTTCACCAAAGGTGTTGCATTATGTCCCATCTCTAAGTGAGGTCCCTTACTCTCCTGATTTGTGAAGGGCCTCAAATATGTATTCTTCTTTTAAAATGGTTTTATTGGTACACATTTGTGGTATAGAATTTATATTCTTTGTGTGGAGTTTGTCTATATACATAACATATTTTAAATCCTTTTTAATCCCATTTTCCTCCCCTTCGTCTCTTGAGAAAGATCTATGTCCTCACATGTATTCTTAGTTAAATTCTACCCTACTTTCAACTCCTTTGTCTCTTGGAATTACCTGCTCTTAGTCTTGGTCATAGGCTCTAACAGTTAACAATGAAGTCTGAATATTCTCATAATAGAATTCTTATTCATTCAATTAAATTTTTAGTTTAAGATACTTTCAAATGATGTAAAGTTACAGGTAATTATAAAGAGCTATGTAGTTTATCTGTAGTAGAACAAACAATGAAATGATACATGTGTATTATTTCGGAGAAAATATTAAAAAGTTTAATTTTCCATAATGGTTAAAACTGAATAATCTTAACTCTATTTGGGATGAGTCATTAAACATCATACAATGATGATTTCAGTTAATATTTTACCAAATCCAAAAAAATGAATGTGTATGCTATCAAAGCAGTTTTAAGAAATTATTTAATAGAAAAGATATAAACAACTTCTGTAAACTTCCTACTTTGATAGTCCCATATTTCACATATCTCCTAAATAGAATGCTGGGCATTTCATCTGTAAATAAGTTGTAGTGATCATCAACGTAGAATTTTTTACATTTCCTTGACTATGAGCCACATGCTACTCTTACCTGTCTGCATATTTTGCTTAAATTCTAGGGAATCTTCCCAATCCATAATATTTAAATCAGTTAGGGAAGTCTTTTAATTCCTACTTTCTGTTGATATTTAGTATCTAACTTGAAAATTCTCAGTGAGTACCATCATTGCCAGGCACATAAACTCAGATTTAGGGTGGCCCAGTCTTTAACATCAGCTGTGCTGGATAAACATACTAAGTATAAAGGGTAACCGGAAGAAAATAGAGCCTGTCACATTGAGATGTGTGAAAAATTGTGAAGTTAAGAAAGACTGTGCGGTAAAATTGTGACCTGAAGTCCGAATTTAATTGCTGTGCTCTCCCTCAGCATGACAGAAACACCAACCACATGCTCCTGCTCTATCTTCTGTGGGCGTATCGCTTCGAAAGTGTTTACGGCACGCTACCATATCACACCATCAGGGTTCCTGGGGAAACGTGCTACTGGGTGTAAACTTGTTTTAATCTTTGTTCATATAAAACAATTAACTATTAATATGTCCTACCCTGTGGTTGCTGCTTACAATCCTAAGGACCTGTGATAACTGATAAGATTTTTACAGTGTTCAAGTAACTTAGCCTTTAAATTTTAACACCACCTGCCTTTTGTTCGTTATCTCTTTCTTCTGTTACATATTTACACTGCATATATATTTGTACATTATTTAAAATACCTTCAGAGATTATTTCATGTGGGCTTAGACAAGTTAATAAAAGTATCTCTATTTAAAAAAAATCCATAATTGTCAGTGAAACGCCCAGACTTAGGCTCATAAGAATTAAAACTTAGAAAGTCATACCTTTTGGAATCTAGCTATAGGAATGAAAAAATTCCCCAGGACATTATTTAAATCAATATAGATTTATAAACAAAGTTTCAATTTGCTTAAAAAATGGAGTAGTTTCCAATTTTCTTACCAATTGTTTTCACACCATGTGTTTGTATATCTGATGAATTATGATCTGATTATTAAACAAATTTTAGAGATACAGTAAAGATTCATCATAAATTTGTAATCACACAGGTCGGAGCTATAGTTCAATTTATAAATAAAGAAGTTTCTACTTTATCTGCTAACTTGGGCTCAAGCAAATTTATGCATGCCATAACATAAATCAGAACTTGAGATAGAAGACCTTTATTGTAAAGCTGTTTACTTTCCATTGAAGCTTAAAAGAAGTAATTTCAAGTCTCTGTAGTCCAAAATTCCTAATTTACAAATAGGTGTTATAGGAGTTTTCAGTTCTATTTCCTTAAATACTTTCAAAAACCAAGTGCATTATACATTTCTTGAGTATGTAACTATTCAATATAATTATTCATAAAGAGCCTAAAATGACATCATGATACAGTTAATCTATATTCAAAATTTAAAAATGATTTCAGATCTAACTTCTTTATAATGTTAACCAAAATGTGCCTTGTTCTCTTCAGTTTAGAACAGGAAATGTCTAGCTGACATTTTTCTTTCCATTTTTGGTATATTTTTAAGGAGCATGAATGTTAAATTGCCCTCGGAAACAATTAATCTTTCGTTTCTGATAAACAGCCATCTCACAAAGTAACATTGCTTTCCTGGACTCGTTCTAATGGCTAACGAACACCATTGGATATTGCTGTGACCTTAGGAATGACTTCCAAGTCCTTGTTTACAGTCCCTAGATTAGCACTGAGTAACAGATCTGAATATACAATTCCTCATCTAAGTGCTCCCTAGAAATCTCAAAACAGAACATGGCCCAGAGGCACTTATCCCCAGGCATGAAGGAAATGATCACCCATAAGTGTGTGCTTAATTTATTAGTATAATGATTACACTTTCTCTTTTAGGGAAGGTTTGGAAATTTGTAATCTGGTAGAACGACAGTTGTAAATATTTATTTTATGATGTTAAACTTCTGCTGCTTAAAAATGTTTCTCAAGACAGTGATTTTTAAGGTCACATAAAATATCTCCTTTCTGCATGATGAAGCCACCAAATTGAAACAGGATTAGTGATGCAGGGGTTTGGATGCTGTTAAGAGAGAAGGACAGTGGCCCAACAATAAAGTTGGAAGCACAAAATGGAGTCATGACGTCTCACAAAAATGTCTGCCAGGAAGCATCCTTCAGCGGTGTAGGACCTTTTTCCCCTTATAATTTTCACATTCTCACCTTAATATCTCTTGAATAAACTTTCTTGAACCATATGTCCTCCATCCTTGGTTTCATTTCCGTGTAACACAACTGCTGTATTTTGATAACAAGATCAGGTTCTCTTGTGCTGTTTAGTCATGA